>JAEMWC010001098.1:22500-192500 GCA_016490735.1 Pachyseris speciosa | reverse complement strand
TTCCTTTTCGACATCACTTCATTCCTTGCCAGTCTGCGAATAAACTTGCAAACAATTGGCTTCGGCCCCGTACGAGAATTGTCTCGGAAAGACACTCTATGGGCTATATCAATATCGCTTATTGAGACTTCAGCGCCCATCTTATTGAATAGGTTAACGTAAAGGTTGCTTGTATCTTCGGCCTTCTCTCGATCGCTAAGCTCAGGAACTCCTAGAATCTTTATATTGAAAGAGTAACTATATTCCTGGAACTCTTCAACAATTCCTTCCAGTTCACCGAGACCTTCTTCAATATCATCAAGCCGTTTACGGATTGATTTAAGTTCACTTTGAATGTCGCTTTCGCTCTCGTGGAGCCAGTTTAAGCTTCTTTCGGTCTCTAATTGCACGTCGCGGGAAGATCCGCCATTTTGTTCCTTCGATGCATGTTCTTGGACCTCAACTCTATCTTCTAATCTCTTGATATCCTTTCGTGCAGACTCTAATAGCTGCTTCAGATTTTCATTGCTTTTTTTCAGTGATTTCATTTGGTCAGGCTGACCACCTTTTGCCATTTTGGCCAAATTTCCACAGAGCTACACAAGTTGCGTCCTCACTGTACGCACACATGCGCACACATGCGCACACATGCGCACACATGCGCACACATGCGCACACATGCAGATATCCATTCTGTCAATATATGTAGACCTATTAGTCCATCAGCTGAGACCCTAAAATTCGGTTTTATGGCTCATTTAAGGGGAACAGCTGAAACGTGTCTAATGTTAATCTTTGACTATTGAGCATCATATAAATGTATGATAGCAAGGATAGAACGGTAGCTTTCACTTCGTAAATCGAATTTTAAATTTGCTCCTCATATCTTCCTTTTGGCCACCATCTTGGATTTTTGAGGAAGGCTTCAAAGTTGCTTGTATTCTATTAAAGTGAACGAATTGCGTTTCAAAAGTCAAATTTAGATCATATTGGAACTACAAACATGATTTCCGTTTATTCTAGTGCTTATATTATAACTACGTGACGTCATTTGCGACATCACAACGCCTGATTATTGGTCACAATAGGGCCGTTTATACGAGAGAAAATAAACCACGGCTTACACTGGCCGCGGCTTACATAAGATGCGAGTGGGCCATTTATACGAATGTGGCCTACATAAGACGCGAAATGCTCGTATAAATGGTTCGCGGCTAAGTTCGCTTCAATAACAATAGAAGCGCATGCTTGAGCAAGCCGCGGACAACGCTTGAGTACATTTATAAGAACACTTTCACGTCCAAGATAAGCCGCGGCCAAGATAAGCGCAGCCCAAAACCCCTAGGCCAGGATAAGCCGCGGCTTGAGCTAGCTGCCGATGGAGTCAACCGTGAACTTCGATTGCGTACCATTTAAAGGGGGTGTTCGCGTCTTATGTAAGAGGCGGCCAGTGTAAGCCGCGGCTTATTTTCTCTCGTATAAACGGCCCTAATATCACTGACATGACCAGTTTGCAATTATAATCATTGAAAAAGAAATAGTGGGTTTTTCAAAATTATTTTCGAAAAGAGAGCAAGTACATAAATATATGTATACATTGCAAGTGCGTTGAATAAAGCCCCCTCAAAAACAACTGCCTTTTTCCTTCCCAAACACGTGGTCGCACAAACATTCAATAGGTTTTCACCCCGGAGCGAATGTGTTTCCTCTGCACCATGATCAATGGCGGACGAATGCATTATATGCGGTTGTTCGGATTGAAAGCTAGCCCAGTGCAGAGATATTTCTTCATGGACAACCTTGTATCGTGCTGCCGTGATCCGGAATCACAAACCAATTTTGGAGGCTTTGACCGAAAGCGAATTCCCCGAAAATCCCATCAAATATCATCGCAACTGCAGAGTGGAACAAGCTGCTCAGTGTGACCGCAAACAAGCCTGAGATTGTCAAATTTCTCGTGTCACAGTGGAAGACAGAAGCATTCAGAGACAGGCTCGGCAACCGGATCATATACGTGACATCCGAAGATCAGTGCTGGCAACTAAACCGGCGTAGCCACATGTGAACCTGTTCCTGGGCTAGAGTGTAATCACGAAGAGGCTGATACGCGTATGGTTCTCCATGCTGGGAAGGCTGGAGGCACGTGCGTCACCCACTCTGATGACGCTAATGTCCTTGTCCTACTGCTTGCTCATAGCCGAAACCTTGGAAGGTGTTACATGAAGAAGGGAAGAGGCGCGAAGTCCAGAACAATAGATTTTTCTTAAGTTGTCAACAGCTTGGAGAAGCAACTCGACCCACACGTTGACAAGCATTGCTTCATGAAAGCCCTAATCGGTGTGCACGCGATCACAGGCTGTGATACCATCTCTGCATTCTCTGGTAAAGGGAAGTGAAAAGCAGTCCAGCTTCTCCAACGCAATGAAAGGTACGTCCGAGCTATGGCGAATATCGGGGAGAATTGGACAGTATCGGAAGAGACATTTAAAGATACTGAGGCACTCGTGTGTCAGCTGTATGGAAAGAAGTGCCAGAGTGTGGATGAGCTGCGCTATGATATCCACTGCGCCAGAGGCGGGAAAGTCGAGCCAGAGGCTCTGCCGCCTTGCAAGTCGTCTCTACGACTTCACGTTACAAGAGCAAATTATCAAGCAGCAATCTGGAGAAGAGCCATCGTTCCTCTATGTCTAACGTAGTGGAATTTGTGTGGCTTGGATCCAAACCGGCTCCAGAAGAGTTCCTGGAACTACTCCCTTAAACGTGCAAGAGAGCTTGCACGATCAAGAACTGCTGCTGCTGGAAGGCGGGTCTGAAGTGCACTGACATGTGTAGTATCCAGTGTGAGAATATGGCAACTGATGATGGCGTTCTATGTGAGAGTGGGGATAGTGACTCTGAAGATGGAGAGGATTGATAAGAGTAATTACGTTTACAGGTGTAGGTTACTTGAAATGACGAACAAAGAGATAGTTATTACCTTTTGTTGTGTCTATCTTAAGGTTCGATATAGTAAGATCCCTCTTCACGGGACACACGTTGTATAACGCTTTTTGCAACTCGTGCGTAGGAATGTTTTTTCTATTTTCAGCGACGTTATTCAGGACGCAAAATCAGTACATGATGTGAACGTATGTTACGTTATACATGTAGATCCCGTATGCAAGTGACAGCAGTGGAAAAGGACGTTATACGATAGTGGTGCTTCTGTGCTCAAACGAGCTCTAGATTGAATTGTGAACCTGGTTATCTACTCTGATTTGGGGTTATTAATTCATGGCCTAGTATGCCTAACTAAATATAGGAAAAGACATTAGCAATAGTTTTAAGTGCGTTTTTCTAGCATTATGATATAGACTGCCTTAATGGTAATTTAGTTATTTCAGGGCATTAAGATAGCGGTTGAATACACAAGCTAGAAAACAAAATGGCGGTCACTGTGATGTCATTTATGACGTCACCATAGCTCGAATAACCATAAACAATGCTGAAATTACATTTCAAATACGTATTATTCCAAATATACTTCTAGGCAAAAATCGTGTGCATTTCAGAAAGAATAACATTTTTTAACGTGTTTTTTAGAAATCCAAGATGGCGACCAAAAGCATGGTATGGGAGGTAAATTTAAAATTCGATTTACAAAGTGAAAGCTACCGTTCTATCCTTGCTATCATACATTTTTATGATGCTGAATAGTTACAGATTAAGATTATACAAGTTCTGTTTGTTCCCCTTAAGTGAGCCATACAACCCCCCTAGCTGATGGACTATATATAATGTCATCCATGATTTCGGAAGCAAAGAAAGTTATACATTTTGGTAATTCCGCATGCTGAAAATTACTTTCTGCTCCAATTTTATTTATGGAAGACACAGTAAACTACACCTTCTCATTATCTCTACAGTTGCCAGTCTCTTGTCAAGTGGTGAAAGTGCAATGTTTACCGTTCTTATTGTGTCAGTTGAGCCAGTATTCATCCTCGTATTTTCCCTTGCCAATAAATAGCAGAGAGCCACGACAGCGAGGGGACTTTTTGAGTCCTCAATAATACCCATTGTTATATACCTACACTTTCACTCAACAAAAGGAGTACTGCGATTGGCTGATTCTTGGTCACGTGCCCCTGACCAAATTCAAATGTATCCCGACCGGGATACAATTCCGCAATTGTTGCCCGCGCGCCCGGATACAGCAGCACGTGATTAGTGCATGACTAAAAAGTGGCATGATCTTCAGCACGTGCTCACGTCAGCTTGATTGACGAGGCGGACCTGAGAACACTGCCAGTTTTCAGTTTTATAAACCAACGATAATACAAACATTATGGAACCCGAGACTAAAAGAAAACGTTTTTCTCAAGCATCAGTCGAAGAAATTCAGCATCTAATAGGAGGAAAAGATTCGGAAAATTCAAGAAAGGCATGTTCTACTTTTTCAGGTACTTTTAAAAGTTTGTAAATTATTCATTCGGCAGGCTTCTGAATAAAGACGTGTTTTTGTTATGCCGTCTTTGTTTATTTGTCAGTTTATTTTGCTGTGATTGTTGAAGGGAAAGTCTCGGTATATAACAAAGCACTTAATGTATGATCCCTCGGGAAACTAGTTAGTTTTTTTTCCCTCGAGTCCTGATGTTTCCCTCGACTTCGTCTCGGGAAACATCAGGACTCTCGGGAAAACAAAACTAACTGTTTCCCTCGGGACCATACATTAAGTGTATATAATTTCTCTCAGTAAGAGAATATTTCTCATGTAACTAATCGAACTTCTTAAGCATCTGATTTAACAATAATTAACGGCAGAAGCACTTTACTGGAGTGCGTGTATCGGACCATTTCGCCAGTTTCTTAGTCATACGATCTTGGACTAAACTACTTGAGAAAATAGGTCTCCTGGGGCCAAAAAATGTTTCTCCAATAGGTGTGAGTCAACAATATCCCTAACGTAACTTCCCTCCCCCCCCCCCCCCCCCCTCTCCCTTTTTAATGTTGAAGTTGGGAAGTCACGATATTCAGGGAAACGGTCAGGAGGCACAGACAACATTGAATTGGGGGAGGGGGCTTTGAGACTCAATTGATCATCGTGTGCACCTACGAAAGGTTCTAAGCTGAATGTTCTCAACAGTTTTGTCCAAGATTGAGTACGAGACTTTTTTGAAATTTCCTGTGTAGTGCAAGTGTTGCAAGTCCTAAGAAGATGTTTTTAGTCAGTCATATGGGGCTTTCATCAGTTAAAGCTCTGTTGTTCGCATGTCTGGATTCCAGTGAAATATAATGAGGCAACAATAGGGCCATTTATACGGGAGAAAATAAGACGCGTCTTATCTAAGACGCAACTTAAATAGGACGCGAACTGTACCGTTTATACCTTCGCGTCCTACATAAGACGCGAAGATCTCGTATAAGTGGTTCGCGTCTTATTTTTGATACAGCCTCGCTTACCCGCCAAGATGGAGCGCTGTAGCAAGAAACAAAAGCGTGCTGTCCTGTTATTTTAAGAAGAGACTTTCTCAGAGATTTTTTTTTCTTATGAAGACCACGCCGTAGCATACAAAGAAATCAACAGAAATCCGAGAAGAGTCGGAAAAAAGCGATATACGGATTGGTGCGACTGATGGCAAGTTAAAGAAGGAAGGTGCTGAATTCACTTTTGGCTCTCCTGGCCATCTTTTGCAAAGCTTTCCAACCAATTACGCTATCTAATCATAAGACAAGCTCCTGTTGCTGTTGTTTTTATGCAAGCGCACTTGCAGTTCACGTCTTATTTAGGACGCGAAACCATTTATACGAGGAAGTTCACGTCTTAATTAAGACGCGGACAAAATAAGAACAGCTGAAAACCCTGTCCTAAGATAAGACGCGTCTTATGTAAGACGCGACTTAAATAAGACGCGAACGCTTATTTTGTACCATTTATACGATCAGTTCGCGTCTTATTTAAGTCGCGTCTTACATAAGACGCGTCTTATTTTCTGCCGTATAAATGGCCCTAATATATCCCTGAGTTTTTGAAATGTCCGTGAATTGCGTGTCTTATACTCCAAAACCCACTTTGCAAACGGGAGATTTCTGCTGTCACTATTCGACTGTTGTTTGTCCGATCATCTGCTGGGGAAAGCGTGAGGTCATGTGTCTTAAAAAAAAAAGCATTACCGATGAACGTCAAACGGAAGTGACGGCCTATTTGTTAACCTCTACGTCATTTAATTTTATTAAGACCATATGCCGCGGGAAATTCAACGCGAATCTCGCCAACACATGTTTCGCAAACCGACCATATTAGCCGATAGACAGGTATGCCATTAGGTATATCACGGTTAACGTAGCAAAAGAGAAACAATGGATCAATAAAACAGCGATTAACAGACAATTTCAACGGTTAACAACGAACGCGAAATAAAACAATAGACTATCACTCCTATTTATATAAAAGTACTGTGAACCGTTGTTAATCGTTCAAATGCAAAGACTTCCCCGTGTTAATCGTCACAAATCCAAGTATTTAATCGTTGTAATCTTTTTGTGGATACAAAAAGGACAGATATTGTATTTCTGTGATGCGATAGCACCATTTAGTCCATTGCGATGCAGCTTTTCACATTTGCCAGATATGTGTCACGAACGGACGTCAGTGTGATGAAATAAAGTCATTGCGTGACCCAGGTGTCTCTAATTGTTCATCCCAAAAATATCGCTTTCCTTTAGCCTATTTTGCACTATCAAATGTGCATTTCACACCTATGAATACTTTGTGCGGTTGTACTTTTGCTCAAATGATGATGTCCAGTCAGATATCCATTCTGTCAATATATATAGACCTATATAATGTCATCCATGATTTCGGAAGCAAAGAAAGTTATACCTTTTGGTAATTCCGCATGCTGAAAATTACTTTCTGCTCCAATTTTATTTATGGAAGGCACAGTAAACTACACCTTCTCATTATCTCTACAGTTGCCAGTCTCTTGTCAAGTGGTGAAAGTGCAATGTATACCGTTCTTATTGTGTCAGTTGAGCCGGTATTCATTCTCGTATTTTCCCTTGCCATAAATAGCAGAGAGGCACGACAGCGAGGGGATTTTTTGGGGTCGGTACATTTCACTGACCCCCAGTCCATGGACTACCATGATGGACTACCGAAATGGACTACCTATATGGACTGCTAAATGGACTACCAAAAATGGACTACCCTTAATTACCTACCTTGAAAAAAAAAATTAGTAAAGTTTGGTTGTTTTCATCGATTGATCGTGATCTCCATCATCTTGTTATTTTTTAAATGCTGCTGGTCAGCTTTTCTGCAGGCGCATTCACTCGTCGTGCATGATGGCTGACAGGCTGCAGCTGGAGTAAAAATTTGATTTATAATCTTCCAGGTGATTCCTTACCTGGCTGTCATGATGCTCAAAATGGTAAGTGACAGAAGAAGATACAACTCAAAAATAGATCACATGACCAGGCCCAGGGGGTACCCCCAGAAAAATTGGGTAGGGGTGCAGCCTGCTTCCCAAAAGCCTTACCTAATTTAAAGTGCACCTAACCCCAAGAATAGTTATTTTTTCCCGCTATTATAATACTTTGTACATATTCCAAAAACATGTAGCATTTATTTTCAGCCTTGAGAGTTTTTTATGGGGCTTACGATAAACTATGCATCATTTGGTACACGACCAAGTCAGCTGGGGCGTGGGTCTATTCCCCAGTTGACTATTATGTATGCATGTTTACAAAGACGTAGCGCGATGATCAGTTTGTGACTTTAACTGGGAAAAGACTCACGCTCCTTACTAGCTTGATCGTGTGACAGATGACGGCTAGATTATCCTAGATATCGTAACTTTTACCAGCCTGTAAAAAGTCGAGATTTGGTTAAAAAAAAAAAAATTAAAGGCGCAATGTGTTTTGAATAGGTGCAAAGATTAATTTAAGCGAAAAAAAATATTTCGGTGTTAGGGGCACTTAAAAACCAAAATATCTGTGATTTTCCCTACCCTATTTATAACAAACGATTATAAATTCAAATTTTTACTGACCATCTAGCGTCGGCAGCCATCACACGAGACGAATGAATACGCCTGCAGAACAGCTGACCAGCGGCATTAAAAAAATAACAAGATGGTGGAGATCACGATCAATCGATGAAAACAACCAAACTTTACTAATTTTTTTTTTTCAAGGTAGGTAATTAAGGGTAGTCCATTTTTGGTAGTCCATTTAGCAGTCCATATAGGTAGTCCATTTCGGTAGTCCATCATGGTAGTCCATGGACTGGGGTCAGTGAAATGTACCGACCCGATTTTTTGAGTCCTCAATAATACCCATAATTTCTCTCAGTAAGAGAATATTTCTCATGTAACTAATCGAACTTCTTAAGCATCTGATTTAACAATAATTAACAGCAGAAGCACTTTACTGGAGTGCGTGTATCGGACCTTTTCGCCAGTTTCTTAGTCATACAATCTTGGACTAAACTACTTGAGAAAATAGGTCTGAGGGAACAATATATCCCTGAGTTTATGAAATGTCCGTGAATTGCGTGTCGTATACTCCAAAACCCACTTTGCAAACGGGAGATTTCTGCTGTCACTATTCGACTGTTGTTTGTCCGATCATCTGCTGGGGAAAGCGTGAGGTCATGTGTCTTAAAAAAAAGCATTACCGATGAACATCAAACGGAAGTGACGGCCTATTTGTTAACCTCTACGTCATTTAATTTTATTAAGACCATATGCCGCGGGAAATTCAACGCGAATCTCGCCAACACATGTTTCGCAAACCGACCATATTAGCCGATAGACAGGTATGCCATTAGGTATATCACGGTTAACGTAGCAAAAGAGAAACAATGGATCAATAAAACAGCGATTAACAGACAATTTCAACGGTTAACAACGAACGCGAAATAAAACAATAGACTATCACTCCTATTTATATAAAAGTACTGTGAACCGTTGTTAATCGTTCAAATGCAAAGACTTCCCCGTGTTAATCGTCACAAATCCAAGTATTTAATCGTTGTAATCTTTTTGTGGATACAAAAAGGACAGATATTGTATTTCTGTGATGCGATAGCACCATTTAGTCCATTGCGATGCAGCTTTTCACATTTGCCAGATATGTGTCACGAACGGACGTCAGTGTGATGAAATAAAGTCATTGCGTGACCCAGGTGTCTCTAATTGTTCATCCTAAAAATATCGCTTTCCTTTAGCCTATTTTGCACTATCAAATGTGCATTTCACACCTATGAATACTTTGTGCGGTTGTACTTTTGCTCAAATGATGATGTCCAGTCAGATATCCATTCTGTCAATATATATAGACCTATATAATGTCATCCATGATTTCGGAAGCAAAGAAAGTTATACCTTTTGGTAATTCCGCATGCTGAAAATTACTTTCTGCTCCAATTTTATTTATGGAAGGCACAGTAAACTACACCTTCTCATTATCTCTACAGTTGCCAGTCTCTTGTCAAGTGGTGAAAGTGCAATGTTTACCGTTCTTATTGTGTCAGTTGAGCCAGTATTCATCCTCGTATTTTCCCTTGCCAATAAATAGCAGAGAGGCACGACAGCGAGGGGATTTTTTGAGTCCTCAATAATACCCATAATTTCTCTCAGTAAGAGAATATTTCTCATTTAACTAAGCGAACTTCTTAAGCATCTGATTTAACAATAATTAACGGCAGAAGCACTTTACCGGAGTGCGTGTATCGGAGCATTTCGCCAGTTTCTTATGCACATGTCATCGGCTTCCCCGAGGGGTCGACCCCCGGGCCAACCAGGGGGATTGTAAAATCAGTCAAGCAAACTTGAGGAATTTCCCGGGGGGTCGGGGAATCTCTCAAGACAAAGTCCCCTGGGTGAGGTGTCTCTCACCTGAAAATCCCGTGACATCCTTTTCAAACTTGTGAATTTCCCCACCCCCTAACCTTTGATCGTAAAACAATGTCAAGATTTTCCCCTACCCTCGGGCAAAGAATCCCATCCATCTCCTCATATTCCCCCACAAATCTCCCTGGTAGGCCCGGGGGTCGACCCCACGGGGAAGCCGATGACATGTGCATTAGTCATACAATCTTGGACGAAACCAACATATAAGTGACCTAGTTGAGCTTGTATTTTCGGTTACGACTTGAGACAGAATAAACCTCTGCTGTTGAAGATCGTGTTTTCTCTGCTGTTCGACGAGTCCAGTTAGTCAGATCCCTGGTACAGAAGTTGTGACGAGCTTCACCTCGCCCGCAAATGAGTTGCTCAGGAGTTAATTTCCCCCTCGTTATTGAAGTTTCGCAGTAGCACACGCAAGTTGTCTCCGAGAACAACAAACCTCCCTGGTCAGAGAAAAATCCTCACCACACCAAGCAAAAACTCTCGTCACATGTTGACCTGTCAACATTTTTCATTGTTATAAATTAGCATTCCGAGTATTGTCTTCCGCTATTTAAGACTTGAATAGAGCGAGTCGAGTCGACTACTTTCAGATTAGTTAATCGAACAATCAGGACACTTCAGCTTCGGCAAGAGAAGGTAAGAAACTTCATATTTAGACACTCAGTCCTGAGCGATTAGTTTTGGTTGGGCAACAGTGTAACGTAACGCTCCGCTTATAAGCCGGGGAGATAAGAATTTCAATTGAGAAATGAGAATTGGACTCATCAGCCGTGTGTATTTTACAATGCGCATCGGCGATTCTATTTTTTTTTTTTTTTTCAATGTGTAAATTTCATGGCTCTCCACAAATGTAAATCATGAAATGAAAAATACTCTATCGCTCTTGATATGTTATTTTTAGAGTTTTCATTTTGTTGGGCGTTCATGTCCATTTTCCCTAGTGATCATTTCAGGTTGGTGCGTGGCTGTGCCAATCGTAGAATCATAGTTCGAAAAAACTGATACATTTCGCCTTTCATCAAAGGCCAGGCTCCACTCGCGTTGAACAAATTATAATGACATTCGTTTGAGTGTAACACTTTGGCAACAATTTTGAGTAAACTTTTAATTTCTCTTCGAATTTACAGCACTGTAATTGTCACCAAATATCTATTCTGCTTAGTATATAATCAGGTGCACGATATGTTTGTTTGTACCTTTTGTGCCTTTTCGTCTTCATTTCTGCAAAAAGATCCGAAAACTACAGCGAAATCGCCGCACACGCTCGACGTGTCACGCGTCTCGTGAAACAGCTGTTGCGTGAGTCGAGATTGTGCTGTCCGTAACTTGAAACGCAAGGAGATCCGGCTACTTCAGTTTTATTTCCGGGTGTGAAAAAAATTCGATCACTGATCTACATGTTTAGTTGCGCCAATGGAATGAGCTGAGGCTCAAATTTCATACGTTGCCGTTGTACCATGATTACAGATTCCTGGTCCTCGAGCGTGGAAAACAATCCACTGGTGCAATGTAGATAATTTGTTCTTTTTGTGTGTTTGTTTTAGTTAAGCACTTTTTTATTTGTCCTGATTGTCTATCAGATGAGGAGATAACCTAATACGTTGTGGAATACTTTTTTAACACCTCATTGTATAAAGCATGTGCACAAATAACAACGTCCCAATACAGTCTAATCTTGTGCTTGCTGCATCTATTTTGGTAGCGTAGTTTCGTGGTATATAGTTTTCTCTAGCATTGAAAATAAGAAAGCTTCATTGCCAGCTAGAACCCATCTGATCGCTAATGTCGACGATACAGCATGTGAATATGGAGCGTTGGTTGGGGGAAAGTGCGCTTCAAGTAGCAAATACCCGGGCACACTGAGTACGTGCGTATCAGAGACTGCAATCGGTCGATTGAGCTCGGACTTCGTACTTCTACGGTAGTCCCCGATAAGACAAGGTAGCCTGCGAATAAAAATAGATTTGATAACATGCTGAGGGAACCAGCACACTTTGCACTCATTCCCAAAGGAGCTGGAAATAAAACAAGGCTGGATCCTTGAGCATGCCTGACTAAACTTGGGACGGAAAAGATATCGTGTGATATAATATTTTGCCAATAAATTTTACCTTTACTTCCTTTGCTGGAAAGATTCGTGCTATGAATGATCACCTATCAAAGCAATAAGCATCTGCTCCACTCTATGATGAAAAAAAAATTCCCCCTTTGGCCTACTGTATTTTGCTATTGTCTCTCGTGTCTTTTAAGACGGACATCGACTGCACCGGAAAGAAGATAAGTGTTATCCTTGTCCCTAAGCGATTCTTGCTATATTTCCTCAGTCGGGCAATGAATATACCCATGCGCTCCTGATATACCTAAATTGCAGTTCCCATTATGTTTATTTTCATTTTTATTCCAGGTATATTTTAATTTCATGACTCGAGCTTTGAAATGTACTAATGTTTTTGCGTCCAGTGCTGGGCTAGTAACTCTGCAGAGTTCCCACATCTTCGGTGGCATATTGACGAACATCTGTCTCCACTGCGAACCAACGTCGTTTGACGAAACGCACCGTATTTTCTCTCCAGTAAAACATAAAAAGCTCAGTAAATATTAAACCTTTTCAGGATAATTATTTTCTAGCATGTTCCTTGCACAACACCAATCGAAAGTACATACAGAGCAACAAAAGAGGAGGCTATATACCGGCTGTCTCGTCTGAGCGCAAGTAAACATGTACGTGACTTGCGTGACTTCACAAACGCGACAAACATTTCTTCGCGCGCGCGGCATTTTTGAAATCTCGTGGTCGCTTGCGCGGTCGGCAACTAAGACCGGCTAAGATAAATCTACTCTCACGATCGCTAGATAGCTATGCAGTTGTCCTTTTTTTTCCTTTAAACTACAGCCGATAGCCAAACAAGAAAGCTTTCCTAAAATCGGCCAAAAGCATTAACTGAAACTGACTATTCAATATTGCAATAAAAAGCCGCGAAGAAACACGTAAGCAAAAAACTAAGCTGAATTAAGGTCTCTTTGTCTAGCTTTGAAATTTTCTTTTGATTCCAAACCCATCTGATCGGTTCGCCTTCAGAGAGATTTGAGCATTTATTTAGCTCAGTAAAATTGAATAGTGACGATTGATGTGGACCGCAAATGTCATTCAATTCTGCAAGTTAAAGAAAATGATAGACGGATTTTAGCGCCTCGAAAAGGTCTCCTGGGGAGAATTTTTTTAAGGGCCAAAGCTCCTCATGCTTGAGAAAATAGGTCTCCTGGGGCCAAAAAATGTTTCTCCAATAGGTGTGAGTCAACAATATCCCTAACGTAACTTCCCTTCCCCCCCCCTCCCCTTTCAATGTTGAAGTTGGGAAGTCACGATATTCAGGGAAACGGTCAGGAGGCATAGACAACATTGAATTGGGAGGAGGGGGGCTTTGAGACTCAATTGATCATCGTGTGCACCTACGAAAGGTTCTAAGCTGGATGTTCTTAACAGTTTTGTCCAAGATTGTAGCATTCATTTCTACTTTTTAGCCTTAAGTGATGATTAAAAACTGGAAATGGAATTTCTTATCGTCATCAGTGTAACACAAATAACAAAAGTAAAAATTCAGTTTGAACTTAAGCACATGTTTGAAAAAATCTAAATGTAAACGGAAAATGAATACATAAAAAGGCTTGCTATGTGGTGGCATAGAAAAGGAATGTTTTTGGACATATTGGTCGTGTTTAACCCTGTAGTGCATGTCAAAAGTGCACAGAGGATCGATGCCCTTTGATGGCTTGGAAGAGACTGGGCTCTTTAATTTAGTAATAGTAAGCCTATTTTTCTTGTTGTTTCTAAGAATGCGACATTACTCAACCGGTTGGCCTTGAGCTTGGAGCTGCTGGACCAATTCCTGATTCAAGCATGACCACAAATTCCAAGATCGACGAGTGAGTTTACCAAGTACATGAGTAAGCTTGCCGAGAAAATGTTGCGATGAAACAGTAATAACTTCGGTCTTTAACCTTTTTTCCACATGTAATATTGTCTCCATGACTCATAGGCATCATGTGCTCTATTTCTAGGCTCATTTCGCTCACCCAAAAAAATCAAAAAAACATCATTCACCAGTTCCTTTTCTTTTTGTTTTGTTTGTTGCTTTTTAATTTGTTGTTGTTGTGTTTTTTTTTTATTAGTTTTGTTTTTGTGTTTCGTTGTTTGTTTGTCATTTGCTTAGCCATAGTTATGGGTAAGGTGTGTGGTCCATTTTCCAATGCTTACAAAGAAAGAAAGTTCTCTTTGAGAATATCTTTTATAGCACATGCACTAATGCTCTTCAATTTCTATGTCACAGTCGGCATGGACCATGGCAGGGAAGACTTAATAACTACAAAGGGAAGCCAGGAGCTACTGAAGGTGTTGGCGCGTGGTGTGCAAAAATAACTGATGATCAAACTTTTCGTTACTTACAGGTAATGAATCAGACGATAGTTTCAGTTACAGGTTTCCCTAATAAGTCCAGAAACACTCGGCGGAGATCATTGGTTCCCAACCCTTTGATCTTCTTTCAGCGGTCTGAAAAGTTTTCACTTGAGGCATCCTTCCCTAACTTAATTTAAACTTCTCTGCTGTATTACAATTAATAATTCAATCAACCTTGTACTGTGACGTTGAACAGTGCTACAACTTGGCTCATTGGATATTATTGCAACATATCTCAAAAAGTTTTTGCAATGCTGTATTTTTTTTTTTTTTTTTTTTTTTTTTTCAAAACAAAGCCGACAGTTAACTCAGAAATCGTCTGATAATTTTTTTTTCTTCGCTCACTGGAATGAAGGAATAAAAGAATGAATGAAGGAAGGAATGAATGAATCATTAGCTTTTTGAAAGGTGCATTATAAATTCGGTCTTCTTATCAATGAGTAAGTGAGTTGTATAAGCTCTCTTAATCCCTGACTCAATATGTTATTGTTATTAATAATAATATTTCATATTTCTATTGCACATTTTCTAAGAAATAATCAAATGCGGATTACAAAACTGGCCGGGGGACTTTGCCAGACTGCTTGCAACGCGGTTTCAATTAATGAAGTAACAGTTGAGTGTTGAATGCGCCCATAATTTAATCTGTATAATGTATTTGTGGGAAGTTAAACTCCCGTTGTTGTTGTTTCTGTCTTTATTTTTTTTTTCTAATTTCACCATTTTCCAAGATCAAAACACGCCATGGTGAATTAACTAATATTTTCCTTCCTGCATTACATAGATTGATCTGGGAATGGTACGCAAAATTAGAGGAATTGCTACTCAAGGCCGAAACACAACGTATAATCAATACGTTAAGTCATACCACATTTCCTATAGCACATTAGGCCAATCTTATCCGGGAATTCTAGCAGGTAACTCCCCAAAGGTAAGTTGGTTTCTATACATATAATTCAAGAAGTGATAAATTATTTAAAAAAATCTTTTGTTCCTGACATTGCTCCAATGATGAAAGGAAACTGCAATAAAGTACAAATGTATTTGGCAAAAGTAGCAATATTCTCCTAAGATGATAAATGCATTGGTGCGGCTCAAAAAAAACAAAACAAAACAAACAAAAAAAAAACACCAAAGTGACATGTACGCAGTATGCCACGATCAAAAATAAAAATAAATTATCATTATTATTTTCCTTTTAAAAAGTATATTTTTCATTCTTTATTTGATGCCTTTTAAAATGAAGTCTTTAGTAATATTTTTATATATTTATACGATTATAATTATGAATATCATTTTTAGCCTTCTAGTAGATCATATATTCTAAATTTAAGATTGTTTGAGAATTTGTTAATAAATATTATTATTATTATTATTATTATTATTATGGTTATTTAATTATAGAGAAGAATACACGAATGTATGCTAAAAACTAGACTAGCCACACAGGGCGCTTATATGGCGTAAGCTGTGAGCCATTAATATTAAACAATTATTCTACGAGGGTGCGCTGGATTTGAAGTGATAAATAACCAATGACGCGCGTAGCGCCAGTTGGTTATAATCATTTCATATCCAACAAGCCCGACTCATTAATTGTACTCTTTAGCACTTGTAGTTGTTTCAGCGCTCAGGGGCCCTCTTTTGGGATTCTGTTATTTTTGTGCTAGCCAGGTCATTCAAAGGCTCTTTGTTGGGAAATTATTACATATTGTTTAAGGCCCTCTTTAGGGATTTTGTTATGATACCGACAGGTATGGTGATTCAGAGGCCCTTGATGGGGAACCTGTCGCGCTGTGACAATTACATAACATTTATCTCTAGTTCTATCATTTTTTGTATTTCGCATCCTCTTAATCTACCGTAGTTGTTTCAGACTTTTTGTACACCTATTGGTTTTTGTTTCATTTTCGTTACCACTACCATTATGTCTACTTACTGCTTATAACTATAAGATAGAAATATAAAATATATTCATATATTAAAAAAGATAAAAGAATCTATGTGTGTCTAGGCATTAGGCATTACATATTAAAACCTAATTGTTCCTGCAGTCCGGTCTCTAGCTATTTATCCTTCAGGTTACAACTTTGAAAGTCCGGACAATGTTGAGTGTGTTCGAGAGTACTGTCCTTCTGTATCTTTCCTAATACCTCTATGTTCTTGTTTCCTACGATGTGACACATCGTTATGTCCAGTTCCCGCGACCATCCCACGAGGGCATCTATAATGATGATATGCTGTTGCACCTCATAACCTGGGAACTGTTGCTTCAATTCCCAGCGCAGGGGGCCGTATTTCCAGGTCTTCTCCTCATCTTTCTTCTCTCGGTTGTCGATCCACGGGCAGCTCATCTCGAGTGTGATAACTTCATTGCTCTTGTGATCGACGATGCGAGCGTCGACTCTGTTAGATCTCACATCTTGATGTTCTGCATAAACGGTCACATCCCAACCTGCATGAACGTCCTCCGACTCGTAGACGGGCTTTGTCTTGCCGAGTGCATGCCAAGGCGGCTTTTCACCTATGAGTCCAACATCATGCAAATACAACTCGTAGAACAGTACCTTCCACGTTGAGTCGTGCCGAGAGAGGTTCTTGCTCTGTGCAAGCGCACTGCGCCCAAACAATATTTGGTCAACGCTCTCTGGGGCCTTGCCGCATTAATCTGCACCTCACTCCACCCTCCAAGCTTGTATGTGTCTTTTGACTAGCGTAAAGCCGGGTTGGTAAAAGCTGCTCACGAAGTTAAAACATTCCAGCGATTGTGAGCGTTGGGCAGCCCTTCCACTCTGTCAGACACCAGAAACATCCATTAGAGCTTAAACGCTCGTCCTCTAACCTGCAATTACCTAGACTTTCTTGCCATTGCTGACTCCTTACTTCCTTCTCTGGCTTCTCAATTTGACATTTCCTCACATCCGTCTTGATCTCCTAACCAAGCTCCCCCGCGTACCTAGACGCCTGTTTAAACACGGACTTCCGTCCCATCTCCCCGGCGTGGTTTTCAAACTCCCGTATTACTCTCATAGTGGTATCTTCGTTGCAATAGAGTTTAACAACACTCTTGATTTTCGTGGCTTTATATTCCATTTCAACAGAGCGTATTCCCCTCCATCTCGGGGGCCTTCCTCCGTTCTCGACTACAATCTTGAGCACTTCTCTGTCCATTTGCTTGAGCTCCATAATTGGCCACTATTGTGTCCACATAAGACACAATAAGACAGGTAAGGCAAATTGGTTTGACGCAATCACCCGGTTGTAATAGGGCAATGGACTTGTCCAAATAACCGACAAACGACGGAGGTACTCCTTTGCTGCGCACTCCAGAACCAGTTTATCCTCCTGCATCACATTTTCGAGCACTCTTAAGAACTTGCACTGTTTTCCCTCCCCAAAAATTGCACCCTGGTCGGCCCATCCACTCTTCCTCCCGGATCATCACTCGCATGCCCCCCCTTTTCGCATGAGCCACTGCGTACTTCTTGAGGTTTCACTTCAGCCCAAAATCTCTCCATAACCGACTTCACCATCTTCATAACCCGACCGAGTTTACTATCCGATGCAGCGAAGATCTTGAGATCATCAATGTATAGGAGATCTGATGATATTCCTCAGTAGCGCTGATCTTCCAAGCTTCTGAGTTCAAGCAAAAGGTAAACAACCTCGGGCAAACAGCATCTCCCTAAGGTAACCCTTTATTGAACTTTATTGAACCGAGTTTACTATCGATGCAGTTAAGATCTTGAGATCATCAGTGTATAGGATATGTGATGATATTCCTCAGTAGCGCTGATCTTCCAAGCTTCTGAGTTCAAGCAAACGGTAAACAACCTCGGGCAAAGAGCATCCCCCTGGGGTAACCCTTTATTGAACTTGATCGGAATACAGAATTATTTTCCAGTGGCTTATTTCTTCAGAAGATTCTGGTTTTCATTTACGCTGAGTGCCGGTTCTTCGTATTCTTCGGTTCGTCTCTCAAATACCGGGAACTGATAAGTTCCAGTGAATGTGACATACAATGAAAGGTAGGCAGGGGACGTTTATAAGCAAAACGTTTTTATTTAATCAGTTTTTTAACCATTCTCTGTCTCAATCATTTTCATTCACTCTCAGTGTGTGTTTTGCGTTCTTGGCCGACTGAGAAGCTTCCAGGTTTTCAGCCCTTGTCTCGGCTACCACGGGTCCAACAATCTGTATAAAAGAAATATTGACGAAGTGTAGTTATTGTAATACTGCTTCCCCACTTGTAAATCATGCTCGTAGAAAACGGTTCTGGCCCCTGAGGGTAAATGAGGCTGAAATTGTAACGCATTTGCAGCGCCAAGCCGCGTGAATTAGTTTGGCTTTAAATATAAATAAAACTTCTCGCAACAAGTAAGACGATGGAAAATCAAGACCACAGCGCTCCTTTCTGTCCCATTTCTGATATAATTAGTGAGAGCCTTCTCTGCACTTTAAAAATATACTCTTCACCGTACAGGGAATAAAGGTCTACTTTTGATGTACATGTGCCGGTATCCTTTTTTGTTGTTCTTGACTTTCCAGTTATTATTCTGACAAAAATATACAGAAAGTAAATTCATGTAAACGTACCCTCGTAGTTTTGTTTACTTCGAATTGGAACTATCTTCTTCATGATTTTAGATCGCTGCAAATTTCGATTCAAGTGGCTATATTACTAATCACGAGAATGATTCAAATTAAATGATAAACAGAGTGAAATATAAGTCTAAGCAATAAAATTATTGTATTACACCATGTTATTTACATGGAGATATTGAAGCCGGCTTTATAAAAACGTGTATATAACAAAACTTAGAGAGAAACAACAACGATTACATCGGAATGTGGCCAATTGATTTTGACAGGTCAACATTTAAAACTTTGATTCACTGTATTTATTTACTACGGGCTACACAAGGAGGGTTCAGGTGGCCAAATACCAAAAATAGCTTTTTATTGCTGTAATGTCCCAGTGCCGAGTCAGTCTACCCTCACCATTGTAGTCCATTCATAATGTAGCTGCATGGATGCCAAGCTACTAACTACAAGTTTTTGTAACTGAGATGATTGTAGGTGAAATTAGCTTACCCATCTGTTCAAAGTTTGCTTCTCCTTCCTTTAAGTCATACTTCTTTCTTCACGTGGCAGCATCTTGCTTTGGATCATTCATCCCAATCAAGGATAACAGCCACTCTCATGCCTACAGAAGGAGAATCAGTTAATTACTTAATATATGTAACTAAAATTTCCACTACATTTTGTCATCAATTAGACTGTGTGTAGTGCAGAATACAATATGATAAACTTACTAGATGCAAGTCCAAGCAATATGCACTGGCATTTAAGTAAGTACTGAACTTCTTGTGGCCATAGCTAATAATGTACAACTCAATTTCAATGATATTACATGTGAGCTCAGTGCAGGGTTTAATCTGTATTTATTTAATGCTTATAACGCATTTTGCCAAAGGTTTGCTTGCAGTTTTTCAGTTCAGTTTAGTTTATTTTTCACCAAAAAACTACATACATGTGTACATAATTGAATACAATAATTCAATGTAGGCTGGTATGAGGCCAAGAAACCAAAAGGCTTATAAAACCTGAGCTCCATAGTCACAAAGAAGATAACGAGAATACATTACGTGGGAATGTGTACAATATAAGAGCCAGCGAGCCATGCCGAGCCATGCGACCCATCCATGCAAGTCACGCAAGCCATCCATGCGAGCCATGCGAGTCATCCATGCGAGTCACACAAGCCATAAACAGAGACAAAATAACGCAGTCATTCATTGAACAAGAAAACAATCAATCACATCACCCCATGATTAAATTTACGGCCGAAATCTTCGAAATGGAAACAACTTTCCTGGATACTAGCATCTATAAAGGCAAAAGATTCTAAAAAGATGCAGTCTTTGACTTGCATACTGATTCTAAGCCTACTGAGATGTTCCAATATGCACATCTCAGTTTGTCTCACCCACTGGGAGTTAAAACAAGCTTTATCAAAGGAGAGGCTCTAAGACTTCTCAAATCATACTCTTCCAAAAAAATTATTGGAAGAGATAATTAAAAACTTCAAATCACATATGCTAGAGAGAGGCTAGCCAGAAAATTTCATTAAAACAGCTCACTCAGTGGTAAATTAAGATACGAAGCTAGACCCATACAAAAACAAAGAGCTCAGCGATCGCCCTCTTTTATATGATATGAGAGGTGGATCCCCTTGCACCACGGTGGGAGTATGAGGGTTAATAACGTTTGTTTGTATGTTTTGTTCGTGTCTTTCAGGAAAGCGTCGTCGTCCCGCCGCCGACAAATCCTTTCATTTCTAAAAACTTAAGACAAGATTACATGGATTAAGAACATAGTAGCTAATATATAAAAATTAACAGCCATGTAACGTGCCTAGAGAGTAAACAGCATAGCAAGAAAGCCATATGCAAACAAACATTAATGCCTTGTGTTATGTTCTTTAAACGCCTGAGCTATCCTCACCTATTTATTGAGTAACAATTCATCCAACTGGGAGTAAGGGACTCCCCTCCCCCCCCCCCCCCACCCTCCGTTATCAAGTCTACTCGGGTTTAAAATAAAAGTCAGAGATTGCAAAGTCCAATTATGAAGTGGCGGGGGGGGGGATGTGAGGTGTTGGGTTTGGTAGTCGTGATTTTCACATTCTAGATTCCGTCGCTTTTACACTGATCCCAAGTCACCCAACCAGGCTCTGAGAGTGGGACCCCCCCCCCCCTAACTATTGATCTAAATGCTTTTGGCCACACTTGGTCAATGTTTATCTTGAGAATTAAAGTTCTTTGCTAAAATAAAAAGGGATAGCAACCACACCCATGACTTGAATAATGATTGACATGGTTTTCTTTGTAAGTAAGTAAGTAAGTAAGTAAGTAACAACTTTATTTATAGTGGGTAACACATAACAGTTACAAATTGACAAACCAGTGGCCCTCTATCTTGAGTTAGAAATTAAATTACCAATTACACTTGTGAGATAATAAAAAATTACAAAACAGAATACAGCTAAAACTTTAAAATAAGATAAAAAAATAAAATTTTTTAATCTAAATCTAGATATGCACAACTGAAAACTATATGAGCCACATTTTCACTTAATTACTTAGTTGTGTTGATTTCTGTTACCAAATCAACCTTGCCAATATATATATATATATATATATATATATGTATATATATCTATATATATATATAGATAGTATATATATATATATATATATATATATATATATATATATATATATATATATGTATATATATATATAATAGCCAAGAACTGGAAAATACGACTTTGCCAATATTTCGTCTTTATTAAAAGACTTCATCAGGGCAACATATATATATATATATATATATAATACATAAGGTAGGGAGATGTATTAGCAACTGATTGCCTTAATTACTTAGGATCAAGCCTACTTTGGATGGCGATTCATAGAGATTTCTGAGAAATACAAACAAACAAGGTTAATTTTAGGAACAGTCAACAACTAAGTAATTAAGTGAAATGTGGCTCAGCCAGGAATCGAACCTGGGTCTCCAGATTATCGGATGCCTTACCACTAGACCACTGAACCAACCACACTGAACACATATCTTTACTGTACAACAATGTGGCCTTATTTTTATGTAAGGTGAGCAATTTACACATTTTTTAACCAGGATCATCACTACTGGTCGATCGCGATGCACGGCCAAATCCCCCTGGAAATTAATTTAAGTACAGTAAGGTAGGGAGGGGATGTATTAGCAACTGATTGCCTTAATTACTTAGGATCACCAGCCTATTCCCCTTTGGATGGCGATTCATTAGAGATTCTGAGAAATACAAACAAACAAGGTTAATTTTAGAACAGAATCAACAACTAAGTATTAAGTGAAATCCTCGGACCTTACCATAATAAGGCCAATCTAGATATGCACAACTGAAAACTATATGAGCCACATTTTCACTTAATTACTTAGTTGTGTTGATTTCTGTTACCAAATCAACCTTGCCAATATATATATATATATATATATATATATGTATATATATCTATATATATATAGATATGTATATATATATATATATATATATATATATATATGTATATATATATATAATAGCCAAGAACTGGAAAATACGACTTTGCCAATATTTCGTCTTTATTAAAAGACTTATATATATATATATATATATATATATATATATATATATAGCTGGAGTTTTCAAAACAGGGCTCCTGGAGTCCATACTAACTCATATTAGATGTCTCTCACTTTTTTTCTTTTTTTTTTTCTTTTTTGGACGGGGCGGTGGGGGGGGGGGGGGGGGGGCGCATGCTAGCTACATTAATAATTAGAAGAAGAGGAAGAAACTGTCCCTGAATTCAACTTTGCATTAAGGTCTTATCCCCGTCCCCCCCCCCCCCCGCTACACCCTCCCCTCCAGTTTTATTTGTCCGTTAGTTTCCACTCTCTCTCAAAGAAAGAAACGTGCATTTGAAGTCTTCGCGCGGTCAGTTAGCTCGTAATGGCGTCGTTAGAGATTGATTTTCCGTTGGCCTCCTAGAGCAGAGTATTCCTTAGGACATCATTAAGTCCAGTGAGGGGGAAAGTCTTGCGAGGTGCAGTGTGTGCCTCGTCTAATATCCTGCTGTGCAGTAATTTTCTAAACGAGTACTTTGTTTACCCGGGCGGTACTGCTGGAAAAATGCAAAGATATTGAGAGCTCTGCTTTGAGAGGTAACAAGTCTTTAGCCTCAGAAAGTAGGTGTCGGTGATCATTTCAAGGCTCAGGGAGAGAAACTGGTGTAGAATTTGGAGCATGCTAAGGACTTAGTAAAAATGCTGTGGCAAGATGGTCGTCAACAGCTCCTCGCTAACACGGACAGTAAACATCCGGGACCTCAAAGGCATGGCTGGGAATTTGTCTGCAAAAAGCGTAAGTTTGAACATTTTTTTGACTAGTTTCCGCCCTCGCAAATTCGATCTTAAGCTAGTCATTGGAGCTAGTGATTTGATAGTCTGAAAGTGTCATAATGACTGGTTTCCGGTGTCAGAAGTGATCACAAAATCGAGCGATAATTTACACAAATAAAATTCGACAATAATTAGCTGTGAATCGTCGTAGCAATCACGAACGCTCGGTTGAAAACTTTGCTAGACTTCGGCTAATTCGATGCCACTAATTCCAAAGCTAACTTATTTTGCCGTCAGAAAGAGCGTATTCTAGAGAGATTTGGCCGACTAACGCACCAAAATTCTCATGTCAGAGGTCACGTCAATTTCATGTCTAATTGCAAGACAAATAACATGTATTCTTCGTCTTCTCTTTGACAGAGACTGTAGGCTCATAACGGGCCTAAATGCAAGTCTCCCTTTTGTTAAACCGAGGTATTGATAAAGAAAGTTCTAAAACCCCCCAAATTTTCACGAGCCTGGTTTTCAAAAGGTCGGCTAGATATATATTGGCAATTTTAAGTGAAAATGTGGCTCAAATAGTTTTCAGTTGTGCATATCTAGATTTAGGTTAATAAAATTTTTATTTTTTATCTTATTTAAATTTTTAGCTGTATTCTATTTTGTAATTTTTTATTATTTTACAAGTGTAAACGGTAATTTAATATATATATATATATATATATATATATATATATATATATATATATAATTATAATCCAAGAGTTAGGTTATTTAAACATTTACTGCAACTTTGAGTTTCATGTTTCTTGCGAAGCAATCATCAGGCAACAACCAGAAATAACGGTTACAATCACAGAAATTTGAAATACAGAACAATGCATACATTACATTACATACTAGGCGCGTCGCGTCACACGGGTCGTTATCGCTAATTACATAATGACATTTCTTAACAGAAATTTCCTAACATGTCTACAACACGATGTCAGCTCATTTCTTTTGTTTAGACTTGCCATTTCTGGTTTACAAATAATGAAATATTTCTCCCACAAACACAAATTGCATCTCTTAGTAACATTGGAATAAGAACTAGTAACATTGGAATAAGATAAAACAAGCTAGTTCTTATTCCAATGTTACTAAGAGATGCAATTTGTGTTTGTGGGAGAAATATTTCATTATTTGTAAACCAGAAATGGCAAGTCTAAACAAAAGAAATGAGCTGACATCGTGTTGTAGACATGTTAGGAAATTTCTGTTAAGAAATGTCATTATGTAATTAGCGATAACGACCCGTGTGACGCGACACGCCTAGTATGTAATGTAATGTATGCATTGTTCTGTATTTCAAATTTCTGTGATTGTAACCGTTATTTCTGGCAGTTGCCTGATGATTGCTTCGCAAGAAGCATGAAACTCAAAGTTGCAGTAAATGTTTAAATAACCTAACTCTTGGATTATAATTATTTGCAGCTCTAGCTCTGCTATTGAGCACTTTATAGTAGATGAGGATTTCAATCCACTTTTTGGTTATATATATATATATATATATATATATATATATATATATATATAAGTTGATTTGCATAACTGTTGTCAGAGTGCTCAAAAGAAAAACTAGAGCATAAATATTTGAAGACAGTCTGATCAGCTGAAGATTTTACTTGGCATATTTATTACTATATAGTTTCGTACCGCACAACCTGTACGGCACTCATCAAATAAATAGCCAAATGTAAAATTACAACGAAAAGCTGGTAACTATATATACAGGAGGAGTGGAAAAGTATAAGATTACAACGGTTTCTACTTCTCAACAATAGACGCTTACAATCCGCATGACAATGGAAGTAAGCGTGACACTGACATTTATGTAGTTAAGATAATCGGAAAAGTTTAAATTTACAACGGTTTCTGTTTCAGATAAACAACGGACACATTAAAATGGGAGTTATTACGTGTCAGTTTTGAAATTTTTGAGGAGAAATTTGTTTGCGTATCTACAGGAAGTAATAAGTTCATTACGTTTGTTCAAGGTGGCTAAATCAGGCCTCCAAATTATAAAGTACTTCTTCTTAGTACTTCTTCTTCTTGGCAAGGATAATTTGGGAACACAAATCACCATATATATATATATATATATATATATATATATATATATATATATATATATATATATATGCAAGGTTAATTTGGGAATAGAAATCAACACAACTAAGTAATTAAGTGAAAATGTGGCTCAGGAATCGAACCTGGGTCTCCAGATTACCGATCGGATGCCTTAACCACTACGCCACTGAACCAACCACACTGGCAACACACCTTTTTACTGTCTAACACATACACAGTGTGGCCTTCTGATGGTCAGGCCCGAGGAGTCAATTTCACACATTTTCTGCAATCAGGATCACGTCACTACTCCCCGGTAGATCGGCGATGCACGGCCAAATCCCCCTGGAAATGAATTAAGTACATTAAGGTAGGGAGGGGATATATATGTGTCAAATTGTGTCCTCGGAGCTGACCATCAGAAGGCCACACTTTGTATGTGTTGTACAGTAAAAATATGTATTCCCATTGTGGTTGGTTCAGTGGCCTAGTGGTTAAGGCATCCGACCGGTAATCTGGAGACCCAGGTTCGATTCCTGGCTGAGCCACTTTTTCACTTCATGAGAAATCCCTAATGAATCGCCATCTAAACGGGAATAGTCTGGTGATCCTAAGTAATTAAGGCAATCAGTTGCTAATATATCCCCTCCCTACCTTACTGTACTTAATTCATTTCCAGTGGAGTTTTTAATGACAAGAATATTCATAACCGTCGTTCTTATACTATAAGAATTACATAAGCAATGATGCGGTTAATTCAAATGATTAAATATTTAGTTGTTGCGTAGCAACGCTTAGTTCCTGTGGCGGCAAGAAGAGACAAGTTTGTTAAGTGATGACAAATCAGGTCTGCAGATTATTAAAAATTTCTCTTTAAGACAGAGATTACATCTTTTACTTGAGCTATTGTAGGATGAGGCTGATGAAATGATGCGCTATGAGATAAAGTGGACAATGTTCTTGTCTTTAAGAGACCAGATATGTTTGCTGAGTTCGGTGGAGTTTCTGTGTATTGCGTGACGGTATGATACAGTGTGGTTCCTGTATCTTGTCTTGAAGTCGTTTACTGTGAGTCCGATATACGTTGCAGAAGTGTTACTGTCCTTACGTATGACGGTTGCTTGGTAGATGACTGATGATTGGAGGCAGTTTCCGTTAAGTGGGCACGCGTTCTTTTGTCGGCAGTTGTATGTTCTGTTAACAATTGTGTTGTTTGCGGCTTCATCGGTGTGTAGGGGTGGATTCAAAATGCGTTTGTCGTGATTCTAGATAATTTGTTTAGTGTTATTCATGCAGCTGTAGCTGATCTTGACGATATTGCGATTGAGGATTTTTCTTAGCTTGTGGTCTTTTTAGGAAAGTGTTTGTCTACTAGGGTGAGGAATCTGTCCGATATTGGTGTTGACGTTTTTGCTGAATGGGGGGTTCTACCAGAGAATGTTGTTTCATTGTCTGTTATTCTCTTTGGCAGTCGTAGTTGGTTCATAGTGAAGAGTGTAGTGGTATCCGTTCTCGTCGAGTGCTTTTAGGTATGGAGGGGCGGCTTGGTCGAATGATGCTTTGTCCGATGAAAGTGATCACAGTCGTTTGTTTATGCCGGCGGGAATGTTCTTTGTGGTGATTGGTGGGTGGTTGCTATCGCGATGGACGTCCTGCAGCGTGGTGTTAGGTTTTGTGAACGGCTGATAGGTGCTGTTGTTTAGGTTAAAGGTGACGACTAGGAAGTTAATGATCTGTTTGTTGGCTTCAATTGTGATGCGTAGTCCATTGCGGTTAAAGACGCGGCATATTTCCTTCTTTATGTTCTCTGTGTCTCTCGCTGAGGTGTTAGAAATGGCCAGTCCGTCGTCCCGGTATAGTCCTATGTTGACTTAAAGGTTTTGTAATTTCGAAAGAAGGAAACTTCCTACAAGCTCACGTGTCTCAGCGTCGTCGTAGCTGCCCATGGTAACGTCAAATGTTGTGTCACTGCATCCTTACTCTTGTGAGCTTTCTACGTCATTTTGCCCTCGATCCAGTTCTCTCAAGATTTTGAAGTTAGTAATGGCGGATCACTACATAGAAATATTTCAGTCAAATTAAAAAACTGACTTCTCCAAATTAAAGCTTGAAATTTCGCGAGTCGGTTGTTAAGCAAACACTTTCGGAATCTGAAGAAAAAAGACGAGTGATTTTCCGATCGTAGTCGCACTTTAAATTTCAAATGTGAGACGTCAAGTGGTCATTTTCAAATGACCCACACAAATGGAAACTTAAATATCCTATGCGCCTTTAAATTGATCAAGAAATCTTGTGACAGTAGCCTTAATCGCTGATTCAGGGATAGTCACGTGACTGCTGACACCAACACCCTAACTATGAGTTAACAGATATTTTATGGCAAATGTTATCTTTACCTAGTGTGATCCACCTCTAAAAATAAGCCTCAAGGGATTCTGGTAGATTCTGGGTGGCTAGCTACCGCTCTTTAGAACAGCCCACCAAAACAATATAATAAATGGGAAAACAAACGGAAATTCATCCTACCTAAGACGCCATGTTTAGGGACAAACGTAGCGTAACGTAGGATAAATTAACGTATAGTTTGGTGGCCGATTGGTATCAGCTAACCCCATTTAAAAACCCTGGATCCGCGTCTCGGACACTACCATTATACGGATTTGTCCGATCGACGGTAAGCTATTTACATGATACGGCGTGGAAACTAGTAAGTTCCAAACAGGGTTTTTTTGTGCTAAAATCAGGGGTATTTTGGCAATATTTGCTAGGCGTTCTCTCGCCCACTCTTTCCCAGACTTCACGCGGACAAGGGGGGGAAGGGGGGGGGGGGAGGGGGGGAAACGCCTAGGAACTAGACTGGGGTTACAATATTTCCTTAACCATGGTGCTCCGCTTAACGGCCCTTCGGGCCGCCGGAGTCCGTTATAACATCGCTTTCTCGGTATTCTCATCTCGGCTAGCCGGGATAACCCGGCATGACCCGGCATAGTCCCCCTAGAAGGATGCCCCGGACAAGTAGACAATAGTGCCATTTATACGGGAGAAAATAAGACGCGTCTTATCTAAGACGCGACTTAAATAGGACGCGAACTGTACCGTTTATACCTTCGCGTCCTACATAAGACGCAAGGATCTCATCTAAATGGTTCGCGTCTTATTTTTGATACAGTCTCGCTTACATGCAATGTTGCCATTAGCAACAGTCCAAGACGGCGCGCTGTAGCAAGAAACAAAAGCGGATCTCCTGTCATTTTAAGAAGGAAGGGGCTTTTTTAGAGACGAAGACCACGCTGTTTAATAGAAAATTAATTAACTCGCCATAGCATACAAACAATACAACAGAAATCCAAGAAGAGCCGGAAGAAAACGATCAACGGATTGGTGCGACTGATGGCATGTTTAAGAAGGGAGATGCTGAATTCGCTTTCCCTCTCGCGGCCATCTTTTGCAAATTTGCAACCTATCTAATCTTAAGACAACCTATCTAATCTTAAGACAAGCTCATGTTCCTTTTGTTGTTATGCACGTGCACTTGAAGTTCACGTCTTATTTAGGACGCGAAACCATTTATACGTCGAAGTTCACGTCTTAATTAAGACGTGGAATAAATAAGAACATCTGAAAACCCTGTTCTAAGACAAGACGCGACTTAAATAAGACGCGAACGCTTATTTAATTTGCACCATTTATACGATCACTTCGCGACTTAGATCAGACGTGTCTAATTTTCTCCTGTATAAATGGCCTTAATGTGCCCCGAGAAGATGAGAGACCATCTCTGGCATGTATTCCGGCCCTTCCAGAGTAGCTCCGCGGTCAACCGGGTCACCCTCCCTCCATGAAAACAGGACCTAAGTGGCACTGAAAAGCAAAATATCATTCGAGCCACATATCTGACTAGAGAAAAATTTTCCGACGGATTGAATGGAAATAAATGGCAATATTTACCTCTTCGGATGCTTGAAAGTATCGGGGCATAATCACATTGACATTTAAAAGTACACAATTTCTTGTAAAATGGTAATAAAATCCCACTGCATTGTTAAACTCGCTAAGAAAGATGCCAAAAGAACATATCGTAGTGCGGGAAAAGGATTATGAACGCTATTCAAGTGGTCAAGTAAACCAGTTAAGGAGCAAAATAAATAATAATAGTGCTATAGTCACCAGCAGCTTCTACTAAATGTAGAGGTGAATCATTCGCTTTTTTTTCCTGAATTCTCAACAGGCTCGCCTCCAACTCCCTCTAAGCCATTTCTGGTGACATTGAACAAAGAGCACGCAATGGGATGGATGCTAGCTGCGCTAATCAAAGCTCTGCTCCTTGTGATACCAACAGGAATAATTATATTTGGATATCAGCGAATGAAACCAATTACAAAAGGTTTGAGAGTTTAAGCTGGTGTTAGTTGCACATGTATAATCTTGGCCTCTCACAAAATTAAACCGGAAACAAACGAAAGAATAAAGAATGTATGTCATACTGCTAACAGGAGACGGACCTATGTTCTTCCAGTAGCCCATTCTAAACTTACATTCTTAGTGACCTGGCCTATGGATGGAAACGAGGCCGCCGGTGACCTGTTTGGTACAGACTTCATTGTTTTTCTTATGAGAATCATGGTCATCTTATGCTAACCAGTTAACAAATGCATGTTTTTGGTTGTTAAGTATACACCAAGCGTTATGCACTGGTCAGCGGATGTACAGAATGTTCAACAGCAGAGGTCGTGGGTTCGACTCCTGTACAAGCCTAATTTTTTAATCTTTATTTTCACTACTGCTTAAGCAGTGTTAATAACTGCGATGATAATTCACACACTCATTCTTTAATTCGCAGTTTCAAATATATGATTTTCATTTATTCATTCTCACATACTTATCACTCACGGGTGTATTACGAACCAACTAAATGACCATCTCCCAGTTGGCTTGTTAGCTCAATTGGTAGAGCACTGCACCGATGTTGTTGAGGTCGTGGATTGGAATCCCGTACAAGCCTTTTCACAGGTACTGCAATGATCATTTAAAGCTTCAAATTTGTTTTTCTTTTCAGGTTCTCAACAAACTGAAGATACAAACTATGGTCATGAAATAGTTAATCCAACAGATGCTGCAATGCATCTTGGTCTGCCGATAGAAGTGAACAGAAGCCGAGGGTCAACAACTCCAATAAATGATGGGTATGCCATGCTTGACCGAACTAAAATGCAGGCAAGTGCATTTTTATGTAGGATAGTTGTAGGTCCGTAAATTGGAAACCAGCTTCAATAAAATCATAAATGAAAAAGCAGCACGTACAGTGGCTATGCAAATCTATTAAATCGGGTTAAATTTGTAGTATGAAATTAAACATGATAGAAATGCATCAAAACCCAAATGGAAACTCGAAAAAACATCCCAGTTCCAGATGGGTTTTGAACCTACGACCCTCCGCGATCTGGACGGACGCTGAAACCACTGAGCTACTGGAGACTCTATGGTGAGCAAGGGTGAAATGTGGGCTTTGACTGGAACCGCATCACGCGGTCACACAGCCAAATAATGACTAGCACAGCGATCAGTCGTAGGGTTTCTTTTGTATCTACTTTACACATCTCCTCTTACTGACATTGTTAAGTGTCACAATCTAAACTACCATTTTTACGCTGATGATACTCAACTTTATCTGGGATTTAAAAGCGACTGTCTTAATAAAATGGCAGCCTGCAAAACTACTATCGAACAATGTGTTAGCGACATCGATAATTGGATGGTAAATGATAGGCTGAAACTAAATTAAGATAAGACCGAGCTTCTTCTTATCAGCTCAAGATATCGTCCTAGACCTCCTTTAGAGTTCCGACAAATTGGTAATGCCACAATTACTGCCACATCTTCAACTCGTAATCTTGTTGTTATTTTCCATCAGTGCTTTAACCTTGAAGAACATGTGAAAGCCATTTGCAAGTCTGCTCACTATCACATTAGAAATATTGCCAAAATTAAAAAGTACCTCACTGAGGATAGCGCTAACTGTGGTGCATGCTTTCATCACGTCTAAATTGGATAATTGTAACTCTGTTTTATATGGCCTCCCGCAGCATCTACTCTCTAAGTTACAATCGATTTAAAATGCAGCAGCCGTATTGTAACACCTACCCGAAAATTCGATCACATGATCCCTGTTTTGACGAAGCTTCACTGGTTACCGTTTGGATATCGTGTAATGTATAAAATTCTTTTATTAGTTTTTAAATCACTTAATGGCGCAGTACCTGAGTAAATTTCAAATCTTATCCAACATAAAATCCAGTCACGAACTTTAAGGTCATCGTCACAGCGACTCTTGGCCACTTCGACAGCTCGATTGAAAACATATGGGGACCGTGCTTTTGCCGTGGTGGTCCCTAAACTATGGAACACTCTCCCATTGGATTTAAGATTGAGTGACTCTGGGAAAATTTTAAGAAACGTTTGAAAACTTACCTTTTTAAAATAGCTTCTAACTTGTAAATAACATTTTTATATTCTAGCTTATAGATATTTTTTTATCCTTTTAATTTTTTATTTTACGTGTACTGAATTTTTTGTTACTTTTTATTGTAACGTGCCCTGAGCAAGTACTGATAATGGCGCTATATAAATATTTTATTTGTTATTATTATAACTGCATCACGCAGTCACATTAAGGCATATCAAAGATGCAACCACCCAAGACCTTCAAAGTGACTGAAATTAGAAATACAACATGACAGAAATACATGAAACCCAAATGGAAACTCGAAAAAATTCAGAGTTCCAGATGGGATTTGTATCCACGACCCTCCGCGATCTAGACGGACGTTCTAACCACTGTTCTAACCACTGAACCACTGATCCCATCCCAATCCCATCTGGAAGAAGGATTTTTTTTCGAGGGGTTAGGTGTTTCTTGCATTTCTATCATGTTGGCAACTGTTTAAGTACTGGTTATTTTTGGTATTAATAAGTTCCTAGCTGGGTTAAAAGAAAGCATTTTGACTATTACGACCGATATGTGTTCCAAGATCAAAATTAAGATTAGCCCGCTCGTGTACTTTTTAGATATTATTTCGAGTCGTCCATCTACTCCATGGTTGACGCATATGTTGATCGATCTTCAGGTCTTTTCAATAGTTACTTTGTCTTCCTATTTGAACAGGACTCTGTTCAATCCGCAACTTACATGGCGCTGATGCAACTTGAAGAATCAGATGATGAGATTCAAGATGGGGCTGCTCCCACGGCTGCATTGAACTGTAATGAGCTGCCTATAAACCAGGATCTCAAAAATAAGCCGACTTATGTTAACATCACCGAACTTACTTGATTAAGTTATTGACATGGATAGTTGCAGACAAGTTCAAACAGTTCTTCTAGAACTTTCTTGCACAAGCTTAATACATATTTGACAATAAACCAATAATTTTTTCCCAAACTTGTAGGAATGCAATCTAGGTATTTTGTCGCTCAGGGCTTCTGTAAGTTAAATCACGCAACACGGCACGATCATAGATAGGAAAAATAGGGAAGAGAGCAGAGGAGAGGAGGGGGTCAGGGAGGAGGGAGGGGGGTTAGGGGAAAAAAGTACGGTAGGGCAGGAGAGGAGAGGAGAGCAAAGTGAAGCACAGTAGGGTAGGACACGTTAGGGTAGAGTCGAGTTAAATGGAATTGTATGAAACAGAAACAAATACCATATATAAAAGCCTACATTGTGGCCAGGAAGGATGATCAAGGTGCTCTCGTGATTACCCGTTGTTGTGGTGCTACGCCATTAACAAAATGGAAAACGTGCTAGGCATAATAAAATATGGTTCAATAGCAAGCGTAGTGTCTAGTGAGTATCTAGTAAGTTATGAGTTTCGAAGCTAATCTTCCTTTTTTTCCTGCTTAATAATAACACATCACCTCATTCAAATAGTAAAGAAGCGGAAAAGAGTAGGATAGAAAAGGCAGAATATTTATTAGAACAGTAATGTCAAAGACAACCATATTTTCCTTGTCAATGGCACCTTTTATAATTCCATTTAACTGGGCTAAGCAACACCAGTTTCTGTTTGCTATGGTCTACAACACCTTATGTTAAAATTAGATTGATTGTGTGTCAATCCTTTAAAACTAATGATATCGATGTAGAGGTGATGACTCGCTGTGTGCCACACATTCTTCTTCTACTGTCCAGCACCTTCAAAGAGACAGGTAATGTTCAATGCCTTGCTACGTTCACAAACGATATCCAAACAAAAAAACAAAAAACAAAAAAAAGTATACAGAAAACAAACAACCCATATCAAAAAGCATGCACTAAATGCGTTTTACACTTACAACAACAGTGGTGTCGAGAGAAAAGACCACGGACAAAAAAATAAATATAGGAAAGGGAATTACGGACGTTTGCGAAAATAGCATATACCAGTTGGGTCAGTGACTTCAATTTGGCTCAGTACCTTGAAATTTTTATGCTGTGCGAACGAGCTTTCTACATACACCTATAGTGACTTTAATCCCATCTAGTCCTGGCAAGGGCAGTGGATTCTTCCCGCACAGATATTGATTGTTTGATTAGTCTTTATTTGTGAACAAACGCCACCAAAGTTAGTAAAGGTTTAGAACTACATTTATTTGATAAATTTTGTCATGTGTCAGGTAAGTTGTCTACGAAGTTGACGGTATCATGGTAACCACATTTTGAGAGTTAGCTTTAGGAGAAATTCGACATTGGAGTGAACAAGAATCAACTTTTTAACAGTAACCATCGTGCTTATGTAGTCATTTTGGTGCTTCTTTCGTTTTAACCACATTTTGGCAAATTTAGTGTCTTTTAAGAGTTCCAAGAAAATCGCAGCAACAAATTGGCGTAATTCGTGTTGTACCATCATTCAAAGGAATGTACTTCTAACTCTCCAAGTTTGTCCATCATGGCGTTAAAATTCTCGGAGCAGTGGTGTGGGTGGCCGCCATACCCTTTCGTAGAAGACGCAATAAACAAAAGAGGAAGAAAACAATACAGAAACAAGACTAATATCTCAGTTTCCCTAGATCGAGCTAATGTTTAGAAATCATGAGAAACTGATAAGAAAAAAACAAAACATAACAAAACAATAAGAACCTGTGCTACTCTTGACGCAACCCACCCCTTGCTTTCCCTACCTTAGATCCACCTTCCACCGTCCCTGTATAGATGTCCAACATCTCGCTCTGATGTAGCTCTGTCCCTTCTTAATTGGGTAGGGTAAGTCAATTTGAAAACAGCGTTTTCCCGTAGTGTGACTATAGTTTAACAACTTGGTAATGAACCAAAATAGTACGTCCATAATTCCTACCTGAACCGCTTCCTCCTCCCCAAAGTCCACATGCACGTACAGGTTGAGATACTGCTTGTACGATCCAGTAGCGGATGCCTATTACCACGTTCCCCGAATACATGTATTCCACTTCCAGAGGTCCGACAAAGCCAGCTAGAAAACAACAGCAGTGGCTCAGGTAGTTTATACCTGGCTATAAATACTAGCCAGTAAGGTATTCAGTTTTACAGTAAATAAATTAAGCCAAGGAAACGTTTAAATAGTATAACAAAAAATGCTGATGGTCATGGTGACTGGTGTGTTGCAATTACTTAGAGGACTGTTCCTCTCTTAGCTGAAGTTGGGAATAGCGAAGTGGGTTGTATTTATAAAAGCGCGAGTGGAATGCATTCCGGGGGGAATACTCCCTATAATGGCCTATACGGGAGGCTCCGCCCTAAGGAGTACCTTTTTCACGTTGCAGGTATATGAAAGGGTAGGTATTTCACGAGTCGAAGTATATGAAAGGGTAGGGAAATCTGTCATTTAGGTATTTAAAAGGACCTTCCAGTAAAATATTTCGAACAGACATACCTTATGACTGTACTGTTTTACTTTATTGAACGCTACATAAAAATGACAAGAAAACTTCCTGTTTTAGGTGTACGAAAGGGGTACTATTTGCCAATGGAAGGTGTACGGAAGGGGTACCCCTCCCCATATTAAAATTGTCTTTACTACCCCTCTTAAAACGCTCGCACAGATTTTTTTTTTCTAATTTGACTTACAAGCTGTGGGCCTTGAGTAGTTTATACTCTTTAACTTTGGACATGAAGTGTCTGTCCAGATTTCGAGATAATTGGCCTTTTTTTTTTCAAAATGAGCTGACACGCTTTACTACCACTATTGTAACAGCTGTTGCTAGGAAACCAATAAGAAAACAAACGTTTATCATACGTCGAAAAGATGCTGTGGTGTCATGGTAATCGGTGCTCAAGCCGGTACACCCACCCCCCCCCCCCCTCCAAAAAAAAAGTGATGAGAGCCTCCTTAAGTCCTTTCCATTAAAGATAGGCTAAACCTGTGCATTGATCTAAGCATGATTAATTATGTGCTAAAGGCTAGTAAATAATACATGTTTTCTACTAGTTTTATTTTGTTTAATATGCTGTGATTGTTTAAGAGATTAAAAAAAGAGAGATTAAAAAAAAACTGGTATTGTCGTATTCTTTTGAACCAAGAAGGTAGGTGCTGGTGTCCCAGCTCCCATGCACACCAATTCTGCCCGGCTATTCTCACTAACGTTCACCATCATCGATGGTGGTTCAAAGGAGGAAATTGAAGGGGCAGCTGTAAGAGGAAATGACGAAAAGCATCATACAATAGCAGGAGCCCATCACTAGGAGCTATACAACTGTTCTTCAGCCCTCTCACGGCCGATACCAGACTCCCGCTGGAGCCCCGATGGCATGACAAGTAGCTGCACGTGCAGAGCGATTGTTTTCGTCGGTCCATTAAAGAGCACCTAAACCCAAAAATTTTTTTTTCGCTAAAATAAATCTTTGCACCTGTTTGAAACGCATTGCGCCTTTTTTACCAATTCTTGACTAGTTATTTTGACTTTTGTAGGGTGTTAAAGTTGCAAAATCTGGCCTTCGTCTGCCCCACGACCGAGTCAGAAGGGGCTTGGGTCTATTCTCGATTTGACGTCACAAACTGCTTTGCATGCATGTTTACAAAGACTTAATGCAATGTAAATCAGTTTGTGACGTCAAATCGAGAATAGACCCAAGCCCCTTCTGACTTGGTCGTGGGGAAGACGAAGGCCAGATTTTGCAACTTTTAAGTTGCAAAATCTGGCCTTCGTCTGACTTCCTACAAAAGTCAAAATAACTAGTCAAGATTTGGCAAAAAAAGGCGCAAGGCGTTTCAAACAGGTGCAAAGATTTATTTTATCGAAAATAAATTTTTGGGTTTAGGTGCACTTTAAAGGAGCACAGTCACGATATTTGGGTCATTATTAGAGAAATAAAAAATTCACTCGACTAATGCAAAACAGTGAAATAACAAATTTTCAGGGACGACAAGCACCAAAGAGACAAAAATAAATGCAAATATGGCAAGGATGGTGAAGGATGAAGAAGATTGAAATGGATTACAAATTACCTTTTTGAAAAATTTAGGCTAAATAGAGAGTTGTTCTTCGATTCTCTCCAGTTGTCGGGTGTTCTACTGGGTAATGTTCATTGTGTCTCAGCAACTCCCCGTAGCTTAGAGACACAACACTTTCCCCAACAGGTGAGCAGTTTCAAGAATGGCCGGTAATTGTACACTTCCAAGGAAGTCAGGTACATCTAGCTTGCCAAACCAGGTCTTTGCACTTTTCGATATGCTTCCAAGAGCACCGATCACGATAGGTATTATTATCATTATTATTATTATTATTATTATTATTATTATTATTATTATTTACGTTCTAATCGTTTCTTCTTTGATTCATTACTGTCTTTCTTCCCTTTTTGTTTTTATTCATTCCTTTATGGCAAACCCCTATTAAGAACCTACCAATTAATTAGCAGCATTTATAAAAGTAATGTAAACCCTATGTTAATGATTGGAAATCGTTCTCCGACTTCAATTTAAGGTTTGCACAACATTCCCTTGCCAACATCTATACACAGCTTATTTGTAATTTGCGACATTACAATCCACGGAAACTTACTTCCACAATCGGACAAAGAGGTAGTACCATTTGTAAGAGTTGTCAACCCGCCAGGACACAGCTTGCATTCTGTAGCACCATATTGATCTTGGTAGAAACCCACTAAACACAAACTGCAGACGTCATGATTAGGGTCATTAAAGCCATCTATAGATGACTGTCCTTTATCGCACAAAGCTGGGAAAAAATGAATAAACGAATCACTGAATGAGTGACTGACTGACTAAATGACAGACTGAATGATTAGTACTTTAACGAAATTATTTCGACCATTTTTTTGCGCCTTTTTATGTGGAATTTTATTAAAAAATCGCACGTACATGTATACTGAAACCCTTGAGGTTGATAGATTTTTTTACATTTCAGTTTTAGCTTGTCGAAAGAAAAGTAGCTATCGAACTTGAAAGGAATAAGAAATTGAATATAAATAATAGGTGCACTCTACTTCCTTCCTCAAGTTAACAAGAAAATATGTCTCGAAGACAAAAACAGAGCTGCTGAAGTGGACATGTGCCCAGAGAAAGTCCTCTTAACTCAATTAAAAAAAATTGAACGTCTGAGAGTTCAAATAAATACTAATATCAGTTAAAACTAATTTCTATTTGGGAGCCATTTATACACACGTAATATTTATCCCTGAATGGTATGGTGTGACAACGATGATGACGATTACGATGAGGATGACGATGGCGATGCCGGCGATGGCGATGGCGATGGCGATGGCGATGGCGATGGCGATGGCGATGGCGATGGCGATCACTATAACGACGGTGGTGATGAAGATGATGATATTGATGATTTATACATAGAATGATGTTTTATACATAGGATATTTATCTTAATCATAAAAATTACAATTTCCTGGATTGTGATTGCTTTAAAAAAAAACTCCTATTTTCCACTAATTCACGTACCAAGTTGTTATCGGACAGTTTGTTATTGGACACTTTGTTATTGGACAGTTTGTTATCGGACAGTTGAATAAGCCAATCACATTCAAAGCAGTATTTTAAATCAGCCAATCACATTCAAAGTTGTAGTTTATATCAACCAATCACAACCTTGGTTTCAATCACCGTAAATTTTGATCGTAGTCAATTTCAGAGCGACATTAAACAATTTACGCTTCCTTTGTCAGTCTTTTAATGCAAAATTTCCTTCCCTTTTATAACTTGGCTCTTCCTCTTTTCTCGGAAATTGTAATTTTTTTGATTAATTGGTAATAAGACTTCGTGTCGTCCAATTAGGTCTGCAATCATACTCGTGATAAACAAATCGGACTCCCGCTGCGCGGACGTCTGATTTTGTTATCACTCGTATGATTACAGACCGAATTGGACTCCACTCAGTCCTATTACCATTACTTATCATCATTTTGCCGATAATTCTATACCCAGGGAGACACGAAAATAATCGATCGAGTCAGAAACCAAACGTCAAAACTGGTAACAGAGCTCATCTACCTGGCCCTAAAAGTTATCTTAGCCGTCTAGTTGTTTGGAGGTAGCCATCAGGAGGATTCCAATATGTCTTACAGTGTAACCCAAGGTTATTTAAAGGAGTAGGGGGATGTATTATCTTTTCTCCCCTCCCCCCTCACCTTTTAAGAGTTTAGCAATAAAAGTGGTAAGCCCCTCAGTAGTCGTTCACTTTTTTTTCTATGTCATTCAAATGTTTACATGCCAACAGGGTTTTATTGCTGCGTTTGCTTTCAGTTGTGTTGTCCCCAATCTTTATAATATATTAATTTTGTGTTAACTTTCTTCAGTTGAAATATGCCTTGGTGTAAACAACAACAGTAACAGCAATAAGGACAACGTACCAGCAACAGCAACAACAATGACATCCAGACTTTGGATCCATACAACACTGACCACCACTCGGCCCCCTCTCGATACCTCTTACCACGTAGGGGCTCGGGTTTGGTTGTGCCTCAGGGCATGACCCAACATGCTATTATTACTGATATCAATGAAGTCATAAAATGCGTAACAATGTTAATAGTAACTGTTCGCAACTGCCTACCAGTGCATTCTTTTGATCCTTCCGTACGAGTACTTTTCTTCAGAGGACACTGGCTACAAACTGGGCTCGATTCCTGCTGGCTAATATATCCCACAGGGCAATCGATACAGTTTTTCGAATCTGAATCATACATCATTCCACGAGGACAGTTAACTGAAAATGTGATAGAATAAAAAAAGTGTTATCTTGTTTCACACTTGGCCTGATAGACCCGGCGCTTGTTTGAAGCCGAATTTTAATCGGGGTCCGGCGTGTATTAACAAGGTACAATTTTCTGTACTATTCTTGTGTGCGAGGCAGCGAGGGTACCATGTTACCGAAAAGATATTGCGATCGGGGAAGGCCGTATTGTATGCCATGAAGAAAATAAAAAATACGACCCTTGTGCGATGGCTGTTTACCGTGATCATGGACCTGGCAGCCAGAAGATAAATGTCGGTCACATACCTATCGACCTCTCCTAAAGCCTTTACTTCTTCATTAAACATGGAGGGAATATTTCAGCCAAAGTGAGACAAGAAACCTATCGAGCTAGCAACTTGGAACAAGGCGGCCTTGAAGTCCCTGTTACTATACAATGCACGATTTCCTCCCAGAAAGGACAACTCATGACAAGACTAAAACAACTTATAAGCAACGCTGGAGGGATCCTTGCGATGACTGCGACAGTGAGCATTATAATACAAGAACGAAAGTGTACAAGTCTTGAAACGAACGCGAACATACATTGCTCTTTGCTTATTTTGCTGTAGAGCCATCCCAACTTGTAGCTATGTTACGCCAGAACACAACCGTTTTGAGCATTTATTAAATACACTAAAGTAGCAGCACCGTATCAGTATGTCGTGGCACTTCTACTAAAGAGAACATCTCATTGACTTGTAAGTACAGCGCCAGTTCTGGATCAAATGCCGGGGCCTCGATCAAACGCCCCCAACGTTTATTTTAAAATTACTAGTTTTCACCCGGCGTTTATACCAGGCTGGCATTTAATCGGGGTCCGGCGTTTAAGAAAATACGGTAAGCAAAGAAATATATGAGGAAAAAAAGGAAGGGAGGAAGGAAGGGAGAGAGGGAGGGAGGGAGAAGGGGAAGGAAGGGAGGGAAGGAGGGAGGAAGGAAGGAAGGAAGGAAGGAAGGAAGGAAGGAAGTAAAATATTATTAGATATACTGGTCTTTGCGTAATGAACGGTCAGTTCAGACCCTAAATAACTTAAAGTGCACCTAAGACCAAAAATTTTTTTCGCTAAAATAAATCTTTGCACTTGTTTGAAACGCATTGCGCCTTTTTTTAGCAAATCTCACTAGTTATTTTGACTTTTCTAGGGTGTTAAAGTTGCAAAATCTGGCCATCGCCCCCAGATTTTGCAACTTTAACACCCTAGAAAAGTCAAAATAACTAGTCAAAATTTGCTTAAAAAGGCGCAATGCGTTTCAAATAGATCCAAGATTTATTTAAGCGAAAAAAAATTTTTGGTGTTAGGTGCACTTTAATTCAATCATTATTTTCTCTGGAAAGTCATTCCAGATCATGGTGTCTGCTCACCGCAATACTCGTCAAGATTTTTAATCTGTGTCAGGGCCTCTTGTTTAATTTTTCCCGAAGGGCACACTCCACTGTCGGGCATCAATACAGCATCTAAATGAAAGGCATCCAAAAGGTCAAAACGTGAGAAAAGGACAATAGTAATGACACAAAAACAGCTGACAAATAAGCATAGCAACACTGAGCACTGCGAGGTCTTTTTTATTCAGCGGCCGTCGCTATGGCGACGATCCTCCTCTGGTACACCTTTTGCTGGTCATTACCAGAAAATATACTTTAAATAACGAGGTATCAGGTTCATTAACGCCAAAATACATTCATTTTAGCGAATCCTCGTTCATTTTGGTTGTTTACAAATTCATTAAGCATTTTTACATATTCATAAACATACATTTACACTATGGGACATTCTATAGTGCTAATATACAAGCATTAACGCAGTAATTTAGTTCAATAAGCGGAGACAAATTTTCAATAACGCAAAACTTTTAATGTCAGACTCTTCAAACAAAAAAACAAAATACATGCCTTCCATGTCACTAAAAACATTGTTTGTACTATCAAAGTTCCTAAAAAAATGTAATTATCCATGAATTTAATCGCCATTTAAGAACAGTGGAAACACTGGGTACATTTGTGGGTGGTTACTGAGTGCCGACGTTGAGCCGGCATGCTCTCAACAGTAAGATTAACTTCACAGAGCACTGTACAATTAAAATATTCATATGTGAATGGAAAGGTTCAAATTCAAGTTTTATTCTATCCCGATTTTGTGTGAAAAGACTTTTGCGCTACTGAAATTTTATTCTCCTTATTGAACTAAAAACCGGCGTTAATGTTTGTATGATTAGCACTATAGACTAGCACCCCATAATGTAAATGGTTGCCTATACGTGTTCATGTATGTTTATGAATATACCAAAATCCTTAATGAATTTTTAATCAAATAAACAAACAAAATGAATGACGATTCGCAGAAATGAATGTATTTTGAAGTTAATGACGGCGATACCTGCGTTATTGAGAGTATATTTTCTGCTAATGACCAGAAAAAGATGAAATAGAGCGTTTTCATTCACGTGACTAGCAGCCATATAGAGGGTATGCAACCAGTCTCCAGAGATTCGAATGACAATGGATTGGCAGCCATGTTGGTGGACAATAACAGAAGAAGCTGATGAGATATCTTTTGTTCACGGTACACCAACATGGCGGTGATGACGTAACGTGCATACGCCCTATTTATTTACTGAAACAAAAGAGAGTATTTGCATAAAAATAGACTGAGGTCAATTCCCAGAGGTTTAGTTTGGGACACCAACATGGCCGACGTAAAAACACTTTACCCGTGTTTCTTCGTAGGGTTCGTCACCAGTTCCGGACTTCCAGTTCACTCTCGGCGAAATAAAATAAAGTGATGGTTCTTGACAATGATATAGGCAGGGTTTGAACCCGCGACCGTTGGATTTGCATTGCAAGGCCAATACTCTTCCCGATTGCGCCACCGAGACATAAGACATTTTAGGGGAGGAATTTTAAAATATTTGATCGTAAGAGTCACGAATCGTCATCAACCCTCATTATAACCTCAAAATTGAAATATTCTAAACTACGTTTTACCACAACGAATTTGTTTGAGAAAATTTCTTTTGAACTTTCCCCTGTTTTGAATCTTTTAAACAAAGCGGCAGCCAAGAGCGCATCCCTTTGGGATGGTCCACATCAAGATCAATGATCCAAGGTCACTCGGATCACGGTGCATGAAAAGAATCGAGGAATCCTCGCCCCATGGTCCGATCTTGGATGATTGATCCAGATCCAAAATTAAAGCACCCATGATCCGAGTAATAATAAATCATTGATTTGAATTATCCCAAAGGAACGCACCCCAGATTTACGAAGTATCTGGGAAAATCTCCTCACGTGGAGGACACAGGTCTGGGCAGATACCGTACCCAAAGCAATGCTATTCAAAAATATAAAAAAAAAAAAGTAAAACAAACAAACAAAACAAAACAAAGCACAACACAACTCAACAACTCAATCGAACTGAACCACAGATTTCAAATGGATTTTGTAACTCCTTAACTATTCAAGTGTACTAGTTGCACTTGGTTTGTATGACAAGGGCTTAATTCCCCTTGCAGAAAAAAACTGTACCTGAACAGAAGACTTCAAGTGGTGATGATGCAATACTTATCTTGAACCTTCACTGAACTCATGTAAGAAGTTAACATTCAGTCGCGTGAGTCCTGCATCATCTGTAAGTAAGTAAGTAAGTAAGTAAGTAAGAACTTTATTAATGTGTCGAAATCGCTAGCATACAATGTATACTAATTGTGGACACCTAGCTAAAAATTAGTTATCAAGTAAATAAAATAGGAATATATTTACATATCTATATATTGAATAAACTGTGAGTCATGCATTAAAATCAATTATGAAATGTATTTACATGTGTAAATTGTAGTAAATAGTACTAAAAGCCTCTTGAACTGAAAACTGTACCAAAATACGATTATGATCTATTTGAACTACATTCTCTGCTTTTGGAGTTCGTCCCGAATTTGTCCCTCTGCCCTTGCGGCCAGAGAGAGAAAGAAATAAAGTAAGTAATAAAGGAATTCTCTGACATCAGATTACAACGCAATCCATTAGAATCGCTACCAACATGTTTCTTTGTCAAATTGAAAATTCGCTTTACAGCCTAAGCGTTGGAAAAAAAAAAAAAGAAAAGGAGCAGCAAAAAAGAACTGGAGTTCACAGGAAAAACTTCGGCATCGAACCAACGGCCATACAATCACCGTACCAGCCCTCGATGTACACTAACCGAATTTTAAACGTCTTAAGCGGCCTTCACACGACAAACAACTGTTGGCCAACTCGCATTGGCGAACATTAAAAAGTTGGCCAACTCGAGTATTCACACGTCAAATACTCTTCATAACAACAAAGGCCAATACTCGCAACTATGGTGTCCGTAGTGCAATGGCACACACGGAGGGTTGCGGCGTCATACTTGCTACTGTTTTATATTCTTCTTTATAACCATTTGATGATATATCCACAAGTCTGGGTTGTTATGAATTTCATCGATAAACTGAAAAGTCCTGTCGGACGGTCGGACTATTTCCGCCGCATTTTGTGAAGTGTCTTGCGAATTACGTGAAGAGAACGCCAATTTTGATTGGTTAAAAGCGAATAACACACGTTCACATTCGTTCACACGTCAAATGTGAATTTGCCAACACGTAAAAAAGTTGGCGACAATAAAGGCAAGTTCTATCCGTCGCCAACAGTTTGCCAACATGTTGTTGCGTCGTTCACACGCACCAGCTTGAGCTTGCCAATACGAGTTGGCCAACATTTGTTTGTCGTGTGAAGGCCGCTTTAAGTGTTTGAAGTCACGCATCGTCCGTCACGCTAACTGAAAGGCTTTTGAACAGAACTGAATTACAATCGACCTGAAATACATTCTAAGCATTAATCCGGCTTTGATGGTAATAAAGGCCGCTTTCGAACTGGTCGCGAATTTCTTGTTGTGCAGGTTTCTTTAGAGCTCTAGGACAGCTTTCGTTCCGGCTTTCGTTAGTTAGGGAATTATTACTGATGAATAATCTTATTCAACCAAAACAACTCACGAGTTGGTTCAAAAAGAACCCTTTTTGTGTTCTTGTAATAGTTTTCAGGCCGTAAATTTCTATACATTTTGGTGTCACTCTTAGCTAGGTTTCAGGGATATTTTGAAATACAAGATGGCTAGCTGATTCAAGATGGTAGCCTTCATGGAATTGTGGCATAACTGTCGCGTCAGATGACGTCATCGTTAACCATACTATATACCTTGTACGGGAGACGAGGTCAGCCGTTAAATCCCCGTCGGAGAAAACGGGACGAAAACAACAACAACAACAAAGCTATGCGGATATGATTAACTTACCAACGCAGTCTGGTATTGGGCCCCATGCCAACGTGTGAGTATTGCAGCTGGTAGCACCCGTGTATTGAAATAACTGTTTGCTTCCGTTGCATTTAATTTGGCAAAAGTAAAAAGTCTCGAATACCTGGCATTCTAAAAATCCGTTGTCAGGATTTTCAGGGATCACGCACTTTTTTTTCTGCGAATGGAAAGGAATATCGTCACTTTCTAACGTTTGTATAATTAAATAGAATTTCCCAATAGTAAATTATTCTTGGCTAGAACTATACAAGATAATTATTTATTTTCTTCTTCTTCGTCGTCTTATTTTTTGTTGTTGCCCAAATTCTTGACAAAAGCAACCATGTGGACACATTCATTTTAGATTGTTCAGAATTAAAATAATTTCTAAGACACAGAATCTCGGTTGTTATCATAAGAACGCAATGGTATAATTACGGGCATTAAAAAGGTTAAAGAAACTTAACGAGCAGGATTGATGTACGCCTCGATAATGTTACACTAACCTCAAATTGACCGGAAATTGTAGCAAAAAAATGCCCTTTGTTTATAGAGGAAAGAGCAAGTCCTCCCCGTAAGTTTTCCCATCACAGACCTTCCCATCATTTACATATGGCTAGGAAAGCATATTTCACTATACAATTGTTATAATAATTATGTAATCGCTTGAAAAAGAGCTTAAATATACTACTATAAGACAAAAATGTTTCCGTTACTTAAATTAGAAAGTAAAACGAAAGAAAACAAAAACAAAATCCCATTTTCTATCACTTGATTACATGAGGCAGTCAAAATTTTCCTCATTAAAAAAAATAATAAAAATGAAATAAAAATCAAGAAAAAGGTGAGACATCCCCCTCCTTCCCACCTTGTAATTAACGAGCAGAGGCTGGAGTCTCCAATTGTTTGAAAAACTATATCAGTACGCTGCGAGCACGCAACTTTCGTTAAACATGAAGGGATTTATCGTACTCTCCTTACGCGCACAAGTGCGCGGCCTAAAAAATATAAAGCTAACAATGTTTCATCTTTATCAAGAGTTTGTAGCTAAACGTTCTTAACGTAAATAAACCTACTTACGGATAATTTGTATGTTGAAAGAACAGCTAATAAACAGCCCAGAAGGGTCGAAGGCATCATATTTTACTGTTCTAGATCCCAGGGTGAAGTAATCCCCATAATTATGTGTCGATGTGACTTGCGCTACTTCGACGGCATTGTCCGTGAATTCTGGTTCCTGCCAGGTTACGCTTGCGCCAAATCCGGCGATAGCTTCATATATGTTTCCAGGACAATAGACGATTCTTGGTGGTTGGTTATCTTGGAGAAATAAAAAAATGTGGATATTCAATATGTGCATGGTGCAATTTGTCCTTTCCCAAATAGTCAGGGATCGTTTAAAGGCGCTGTCCCCTTGGGAAAGGACTCCACTAAAGATATTTAAGCTGACTGGGCTCATTACCGTTGCCCAGATTCCCATTTTATAGGTTTTTAGCGCGCATTAGACAGTTGTACTTTATTAGACAACAACTACAGCAATTTACGTAACTTTTTAATCCAGTTTGGTACTTGCAGCAGATTGTCTGTTATACTATAGTGTTTTTCGAATCTTCTCAGGACCTCAGAAACCGTTCAAATGAAAGAAGTTAAGATACGAAATAGAAAAGTTTTATACTATGCCCTCGTAAACGTGATTCCTACGGATGAAAAGTGAACGTTTCCGCAGCCACTGCACTCTTACTTACCATGCACACTGACAAATGTAGTGCAGTTTGCAGTATCTCCCACTTTATTACTAGCGACATAGGTGAGCTCAGTTAAACCATAGGGAAACACCGAGCTGTTGCGGTATTTTCTGGAACATCTGGATATTCTGAACGTTGGATTCAGGCTGTCCCAGCAACGCAGTAGCGTCGTATTCTTTTTTCGTTTGGCTCGAGATCAACCACGATGGCGGATGGACAAGTGATCCAGGGCTGTGGATGTACTGAGGAGAAAATAAGTCATAGAGATATCATTTATCAGTTATTTATCTCAGTTATCAGTTACAGATAGAACATAATTATGTTTGAATTTTTTTTTTGTACGGAGAATAAGTCTCGACATTAGTATTAATTGTCTCCAGCACAAGTTTGCTTTTCAATGAACTTTACACTAACAGTGTCTGCCTTTGTACATTATTAATATCCGGTGTTGGACTGAAAGAGGCGTGATTCCATAAGTTCTTTGTACATCATACAGGTGTGAAATTTTAAAGCCCATTTTTATCCTTGATCCAACGTGATAATTTTGTTCTTTTTTGGGTGGGAGGGCTGTTGATCACGTTAAATGATGACTCTGATAGGTCAGCTTTTTTTTTTTTTTCAATCGGGCTTTTGATCTAGTTCATTACGCCGAGTTGAAATGAGGGACACGAGGGAGTGAAGTCACTTCAGAGCAGTTTCAAGAGCTCTCAGTTACTTCCTTTCTTTGACGAGATGCTATTGAATAATCGTTGCTATAGACATTGCAGGCGGTCCAAAACGAAAGAAAAAAAAAAAGGTGCCCTGACGAGTAATCTACGGTTGTCTACAATGCAACAGAGAAGAAATTAAGGTAATCAAGAAAGTTTGTTATCTGGAAAATTTCCACTACTAAATAATTAATCGATTCTTATCTGTTTAGGTAAAATATCGGACATTCTTGGTATATGAACTGTATTTTAGCTCGAACGACCGCGGACGTATTGAAAGTTTTATTTTCTGCAGTCTAATTTTTCCGTGATCTCGCCATAAGGATTTGTTGGCATTGTCAGTCTTCTACAGAAGATTTCTATCCGTACAAAGCTTGGGAACTTGAGAAACTGCGGGGAGAAGCGAAACACCCACAGCACCCATGGCGCTTCCATGAAGACTTATCTTCATCCAAGTAGACTTGACAAATATCCAACTTCAATGCTGATTACCGTGATGGACCGAAACTTTGATAGAAAAACGGTTCCATGGACGTTAACGACACTGTTTTGCAAACTTAGATTTTTCGAAGGCGATTCAGTTGGAAACGGCATTCCGCCATATTTTCGTACCAAGGAAGAAAGGCAAACTTTAAAGTTCAAAGCCGTGACGGATGAAGTTGGAAACTGAGTATTTGTGTGTGTGGTGTGTGTGTGTGTGTGTCACTGGAAAATCTGGACCATTTAGAGTTAATGAAATGTCTGTGAATCTTAAATTTACAGACTTTTTATGAGAGTTCAAATCTGACCTACTTTTACATATGGCATACAAAATATCTGTAAAATCATTTTTATAGATATTTTATACACTTTTTGTGGTATTCCTTTTTATAATGTTTATGAAATGATTATGAAATTTAACTGCTGAAATAAGAAGGAAAACTGAAAAATTTACAGAGTTAACAAAATCTCTGAAGAATGTTTGTAAATTTGACATTTAACAAAGATTTTCTATGGTTATTTATCCACTAAAATCTCTGTAAATGGTACAAGTATAGCATTTTAAAATCTCTGTAAATTGACACAAGCAGGACATAACCCCCGTGATGCGGAGTTAAGTTAACTGAGTTACTACTGTTGGAGTTATTATAACTCCAAAGGGTAGTGTGCGGCTTTCGTCTTGGATTTCAACAGCGCTTGTTTTAAATGGAAGCAGTGCGCGCAAAGAAGACGGCCTCAAAACTATTTCCTCGCCAAGTTTGTGCTTCTCGAGCGGCTGGGCTGATTTCCCTTTTGGGAGCCATAAGCATTGGCCGTTTGGCCGAGAGGCAAAGTGTTTAAAAATAAAAGGTAGTAAAGTGCGAAAGAGTCGTTTGAAAGACAAACCATACTTTCTGGGTTTAGCCCTTCACTGGAGGTATGTAGATGATTTGAAATTGCGTACTATTGTTCTTTATTAGCGGAGCTCCGACGGCCCGAAGGGCCGTCAAGCGGAGCACCGTACCTATAGAAACCCGTCAACTGCTTTTCTCGTGGTAAAAAATGGCTAGCGGTATTGCTCGTGGGCGCGTACGCACGACGACGACGACGACGACGACGACGGAGTCGCCCAATAATTAAATAATATCCTAATAATAATCATAATAATCCAACATGGCGGCCATACTCCACCTGGCCCAGCTGACCAGCTACTTTACAGCGTACATCTTTGATACTGGACATCCATCTTATAGCCAATTGACACCTGTCAAAACAAGGTATCCGCTGACCAGTGTAACGTGACCATATCGCGGGCTCAAGTTGAGACCTCATCGATGTCAGCTGTTTTTTTGAAGTTGACCGCTGACCAGGTACTTGCTTTCGATTGGATCGCAGGCTCAAGCCAAGTGTGGGACACCCAAACCAAATCGAGGCCGTTAAAATTTTTCGCGCGCGCTTTCTGCGGCTGGTAATTTCACATTCGTTGGTTTTCTTCATTTTGAGCAAAACAACTTCATCTTCTTCGATCGAAGTTTGTCTTTCGCGTAAAAAGCATAAAGATCAAGAACTTGTCAAAAGATACTCCGGAAGGTGAATTTTCAAGTGATGAAAGGAAGGACGGAAGATTTTTCTCAGGAAAAGCTTCAAAGATTGTTGCGGGTTGAAAACAGTATAATTCAACGCTTCAAGGGCTTTCACTTCACCGCGGCATCTTGCATCTCACCAAGAAAAGTCACTTAACAGTTCACCGGTATTAATGGGAGGAATGAGTAGCTCAAACTCTGTGGAAGAAGCTCTTTCTTTGGACAAACCGTCTGCTATTTTTGTGGATGCTTGTTCTTACTTTACTGAAGCTTACGCATTTTCAAGTGGTAGAAATACACAGGACAGTGAGGTAAATTAAATAAATAGAAGCTTAACATTTGGTTTAATCGTTGTTACTTTTGTTCAGGAATGAAACTTGTATTTTTCTCTCGAATGGATATAAATAACAATCATCTGTACTCGTTTTGGACGCAAAGAAGTAGTTGAATTGTTTGTTTGTTTTGTTACGTTGTTTTCTTTGCAAGCGAACGAGTGTTTTTACTCGGCTTGGCTGACTGTTTTTCGACCTTGGTTCCTCACAGTAGCGTTAAGAAACTTTTGCCTTATCTTATCAACACGTAATCGCAATGAGTCCTCGTAAAATTAAGCATTAAAGGGGGAGACTCGAGCTCGAGTAAAAATAAAAAATCCGATCAAATGCATGTGCATGTGCACTTCTCAGAATCTGACATTAAGTTGTCAAAATGCTGCCAAAACAGTCAAAACCCAGCGCGCTTCACTTCGTCAAGTCTTTAAGAGATCTTCGTCGAAAGCAGCCTGTCAACAGCAATTAAGTTTCGCCGTCTTTAAACATGTCGTTTGTTTGAACCGGTAAGAATCAGCGTTTGGATGTTAAAAACAGCGAAATGGGTTGACTGGCTGGCTGGTTTTGATAAATTTTAAAGTGGACGGGTCTGCGAGAGAAATGCTCGTTTGGTTTGGCAAGCGCTTTCTTCGTTATCTGGATGATGTTTCGCCACTGAGAATCATTAATTGAAGAAGGTTCTTCGGAAGACATGGGAAGTAACAGTAAAACCATCAAAGTGTTTTTTGTAAGCCAAGGAAAGATTTTGTGGGAAATGGCTCTATTATTCAGCTCTGTCGCATTCCGAGTGATTGCTGTCTCAGTGATTCCTGTTGACTGCCTCTAAACGATCAGGTACGGACCTCTTTTTGTCTTTTCTACGGACATTTATGTCAAATCTGCTAAGGAAATTTTCTAGCTTAATACAAGATAGTTTTGTTACCTGTCCAATTTCTGCACCTTCTCCAAGAATCTTCGAAGAAATATTATTCATATTGTGCTTTGTTTTCTTGTTATAAGTCTTATGTTGTTGTTATATTGTTTCTGAACCGCGGTCAATTCCTGTTGACTGCTGTAAACGAAGAGTTTGTACCCTTTATTTTTTTTTTCTAGGGGCATTTATGTCAAAATAAATACCGATTTTCCTAGCTTTATCATTACAAGCTATTTTAATTACTAGCTAGTCTTGTTTAATTTCTCCACCTTCTCCTTCTTCGAGCAAACACTCGCCGGCATCGTACTTTGTTCGCTTGCAGTGTTTTTTTTTTTTTTTTTTTTTTTTTGATCCGCTTTGAATCCCTTACGCTTTCATCTCAAAGTAGTTAGACTCAAGAATGTCCGTCTTTTTTTTTCTTTTTTGCAAACGTTTACTATCGAAAACTCTTCGTTTTCCCTGCTGCTGCTCAATTGTTTTGGACACAAATTAAACAGGCCCAAATAAACTCTTGCGAAGTTGCTCGGTGAGAGTGTGCAGCTCTGATTGTAGGCTTGGCATGGCTAAATATATATATGGCCTTCAGCTTTTCTTTTTTTAATCGCTACATAACAGACTGGAATGGTGTTCCATCGAAAATCATGCATGCACCTTCTTTAAGCAGTTTTAAGTCCTATCTATTACATTATATAGTGTCAATTTTAAATCAGATGTAGCTTGTGAGTGACAAGTATGTAATTTAATTAGGTTTGCTTTGGATTACTTCATGATTTTTAGTCTCAATCTCAAATCAGGGGTGACTTGTAAGAGACAAGTATTTGATTTAATTTGATTAGGTTAGCTTTGGGCCACGTTTAATTTCACCTCTTAGTTTTTAGAATGTGTAATATTAGATAATATTCTTTGTATGGGAATTTAGTTTCTCCCAATTATTCTCCAGTCATGCACTTTTTTGTTTTGTATCAACTTAGTTGTATTCACATGACAAAGTATTATTAAACTTAAAACTTAAAATTAAACTTAAAGTAAGCTCTTTCTCATCAATGTACACATCCTTTGGACTTCCTCCTCCTGCATACAGTCTTTCAATTAATTTTATTAGTAGCTGGTCACACCAATCTTGTGGGATGTTTGGATGACATTTGGCATTAATGTTTAATGGAATCTCTGATGTTTGATGAAGTATGTTAAGATCAAGTTAAGATGGCTAACGGATTTCCAGCACTTTTGCTTTGATGAATCACCTTGATAGTGGCATCAACCAAATGCCCAATATATTATTATCAAGTTGTTTGGTCTTTCACTTAACTGGCCAGAAGAGCAGCTGGATTTCTTTTTGAAAACACTGTAGGTGCATTGAGTGATGAGCTTAATGTTAGCAAGCAGTTTTTTTTTTTGTGATAGTAAGGTCAAGAAGTAATTGATTAAAATAAATATCTTGGTCTTAATTCATGGCATCTAAATATTTTTATTGATTTCCATGTATCTTTCTTTCATAATTTTTGTGAGGCATACATATATCCAGAGGATACACAATTTCCGATTTCTGACTGTCTCATGGGAGGCTGTGGATAATTGAAATTGCATTCATTATGAAGTGATGATCTGAATCACTATATATCTGATGTGATACTGATTCCAAGGAGCAATCACCAGGCTTCTCCACAATTTCTAGTGGCTCTAAACCATACCTAAGTAGCTAAGTATGTAACTAAGTTGCCTACAGTTGAACAGGGAAACAGACCTGTCCTTAGGTATTGCTCTAAGATGTTAAGAAATGTTTTGTTTTAAAAATTTATGGATGAAAATAGCTTTGCAGGTTCTTTTTTACACAAGGTATTAAAGATTATTTTAAAAAAAACTACCTCAATATTTTTATTTTGCTTTTTTAACATCTCCAAACTCAGTTTGGAAAGGAATTTTTATTACCTTACTCAATAGAACGCTTGTTTTTAGGAGGGTGGGGTCCAAATTCGTAAAGGGGATTCATATCTGCTAGCAGTTCTGGACTAGGGGGTCCAAATCTGATCCACAAGCAGATCTGGACTGGAGGGTGCAAATCCACGTGGGGTCCAAATCCACTGTGCCACTGGCTCAGATCACCTTTCCATACTATTTTCTACAGCATTGGGTCTGTAGCTTGAGTGAGGTCAGATGGGTGATATGACAAGCAGACTATATGTAAATGCCAGTAGAAAAAAAGAATGCTTTTTGAGCTCCGCTTTTAGGCTTGGCTAAATATATATATTATCTTCTGACCGAGAGGGAGCTCGAGGGAGTTGGGTTAGACTTGGGCATGCGCAAACGAGTTCATTCCCGGTAGGCAATTTGTAGTTTTGGCGCCCGTTTCAACTCAAACTTCGACTCGTGGAAGACAGTTTGGAAGGAATTTCTCCCACTTCGAATGGCTTTTTACCTCAAGATCATAGAATAATGGAATTTAATAGTTTTACAACGTATATGCGACCGGTTGGCAAGCTTCTTCCACGGTAGTGAAAACGTAAAGCTTGTGGGATGTGGCTGGAGTGACAAGGATATACCTCACAAATTAATGTGATTTGGTAAGCTGAAGCCACTCTAAAGGCACTAAGGCCACATGGTAGCGGGCATTACCCCTTAAATCTACCAAAGCAAAGATTGAGCCCAAGCATTAGCAGCCATGGACAGCTGTTTCGGCCTTGTTAGTCTCATCAGCATGGCATAGCTAATGCTCAGGCTCAAGTACCACATATCCATAAAACAAGCAGTGAAAACGTAAAGCTTGTGGGATGTGGCTGGAGTGACAGGATATACCTCACAAATTAATGTGATTTGGTAAGCTGAAGCCACTCTAAAGGCACTAAGGCCACATGGTAGCGGGCATTACCCCTTAAATCTACCAAAGCAAAGATTGAGCCCAAGCATTAGCAGCCATGGACAGCTGTTTCGGCTTTGTTAGGCCTCATCAGCATGGCATAGCTAATGCTCAGGCTCAAGTACCCACATATCCATAAAACAAGCAGTGAAAACGTAAAGCTTGTGGGATGTGGCTGGAGTGACAAGGATATACCTCACAAATTAATGTGATTTGGTAAGCTGAAGCCACTCTAAAGGCACTAAGGCCACATGGTAGCGGGCATTACCCCTTAAATCTACCAAGCAAAGATTGAGCCCAAGCATTAGCAGCCATGGACAGCTGTTTCGGCCTTGTTAGGCCTCATCAGCATGGCATAGCTAATGCTCAGGCTCAAGTACCCACATATCCATAAAAACAAGCAGTGAAACGTAAAGCTTGTGGGATGTGGCTGGAGTGACAAGGATATACCTCACAAATTAATGTGATTTGGTAAGCTGAAGCCACTCTAAAGGCACTAAGGCCACATGGTAGCGGGCATTACCCTTAAATCTACCAAGCAAAGATTGAGCCCAAGCATTAGCAGCCATGGACAGCTGTTTCGGCTTGTTAGGTCTCATCAGCATGGCATAGCTAATGCTCAGGCTCAAGTACCCACATATCCATAAAAACAAGCAGTGAAAACGTAAAGCTTGTGGGATGTGGCTGGAGTGACAAGGATATACCTCACAAATTAATGTGATTTGGTAAGCTGAAGCCACTCTAAAGCACTAAGGCCACATGGTAGCGGGCTTACCCCTTAAATTACCAAGCAAAGATTGAGCCCAAGCATTAGCAGCCATGGAGCTGTTTCGGCCTTGTTAGGCCTCATCAGCATGGCATAGCTAATGCTCAGGCTCAAGTACCCACATATCCATAAACAAGCAGTGAAAACGTAAAGCTTGTGGGATGTGCTGGAGTGACAAGGATATACGTTTTCACTGCTTGTTTTATGGATATGTGGTACTTGAGCCTGAGCATTAGCTATGCCATGCTGATGAGGCCTAACAAGGCCGAAACAGCTGTCCATGGCTGCTAATGCTTGGGCTCAATCTTTGCTTTGGTAGATTTAAGGGGTAATGCCCGCTACATGTGGCCTTAGTGCCTTTAGAGTGGCTTCAGCTTACCAAATCACATTAATTTGTGAGGTATATTCTTCCACGGTAATCGAGTGCTGTTGGTTCAAGTTTTTGGTCTCCGTGTTCAGTGATGGTTGCCTTGGTCTGCTGTAGATCTCAAAGGTAAGCATATTGGCCATTTTAGACTGTAATATTTCCCAACATATAGTACTGGCTGGGTGTATGTATCTCAAATAGCTTGCTATACGAAGAAAATACAAGAGACTAGTGGTATTTTTCCACGGTATATATGGGGTCGGTACAAAACGTGGACCCCCTTCTGGACCCCCTTCTGGACCCCCATCTGGACCCCTTCTGGACCCCTTCTGGACCCCCTTCTGGACCCCCTTCTGGACCCCATTCTGGACCCCTTCTGGACCCCTCGATTTTTCTGTTGAAAAATAATAAAATGATATTTAACAGTCTTCGCTTTGGATTTCAACTTCGGCCGGTTCGTTGATAGTTACAGACAGTATTACAGTAATCGCGAACATTACCACAGCCAGTTGCCATTTTCATCCCGAGAATGTGATCATTGCAACCAAAAATTCGGTTGAAAATGAACTGCACATATGATTTCACTGTGATCAATACAATGATTTGAGAAAGACTCTTTTTATTAAAATCAACGACCGAAATACATTTATTTACACATTACAATATCCATGATAAAGTCTGTTTTCTTTAACAATACTGATTCACATATCAGCAGGCTAGCTGCTAATTTCATCTTTCAAGCATTTGAAAGACGAAAGAAACAAAGTTAATTCTTCCGTTCCATCATATCTGCATTTCCTTAAACTTAGCTGTTTATTATTGTTATTTTAATCGGTAACACCTGTACAAAATGGTAATACTGAATAAACTTGTTGTTGTTGTTGAATTTCGCTGAATTTGCATTGCTGACTTTTGTTGTTGTTACCAAATACTTTAGAATTTTCTCGCAAAGGTTAGATAAACGTTAAATATGCAAATTACTGTTCAGCTTTCAACTGGGTTTCGAAGAATGTGAACCGAGCTAAAAAACTATCTTTTTTTCTGTTTGGATTAGAATAAGCACTGCTAGTTAATGTTATCACTGCGCAGCAAAAAGTGAGCAATGTTTTCTTCCACGCTGGCAAAATATCAGGGGCACCCAACGAAAAGTTTCGGTAGATATCTGTTCGGTGGAATGAAATTCGCCTTGGGTTTTCGGCGTCGATTAAAGAGTGCACTCGGATTTTTCGTAACCAAAACGTGGCCTAAAAGATTCGCACTTGGGAAATCATAGCCCCTGAGGTTTTCGGAAAGGTCGTAATTGCTGTTTTTGACAGTCAAAAACGTCAGCTAGCATTTTCGGAAAGCAAATAGTTCCCTAGGAAGTTTGTGGAAAGTTCATTTCAGCTTGCATTTTCGCAAAGGAAGAATTTGTTCCCATACATTTTCGGACAATTAAAATTTCAGCTAGGGAATCCGAACCAATCACCTTCTTCTAGCTTATGAAAACATCACTTTAAATAGACTTCAAGCACCATAAGGTACTTAAAAATGCCTTTCTACAGCTTTTGGTTGATTTGGCTCGTTGGGTGCCCCTGAAATATGTTCGAAAGCTTGCTCTGAAAACCCGCTGAATGATGATGGAATGAAATATGATCACTCTGGTTGCCTAGCACGTGACATAAATCTGCCGTTTATCCAACCTTTGCGAGAAAATTTTAAAGTATTTGGTAACAACAACAAACTTCAGCAACGCAAATTCAGCGAAATTCAAAGCAAGTCTTTCTCGGGATGAAAATGGCAAGTGGCTGTGGTAATGTTCGCGATTACTGTAATACTGTCTGTAACTATCAATGAACCGGCCGAAGTTGAAATCCAAAGCGAAGACTGTTAAATATCATTTTATTATTTTTTCAACAGAAAAATCGAGGGGTCCGGAAGGGGTCCAGAATGGGGTCCAGAAGGGGGTCCAGAAGGGGTCCAGATGGGGGTCCAGAAGGGGGTCCAGAAGGGGGTCCACGTTTTGTACCGACCCGTATATATGTACCACTCGAAAGCATTGCATAACTACAGTAGTACGTGCAGCTGTATAAAATTATGCTATCTTGCTAATTCATTACCGTGTTTGTTCTTAATATAAGCAAGGGTTAAGCTTACTGCATGTGCAGGTAAGGAATCGTAGCTAAGATTGCGGCAAACTAGGTGCTCAACTGGCTTACACTTGATTAGATCCATTGATTTACCTGTAGTTGGTGGCAAAGTGAGATTTTTGGTGTGATCATAAATTAATGTACTTGTACTTAAACTCAATTATAAATTTTGCTTTCCAAGTGTCTAAATTAGATGACAAGACTCCACTAATTACGTATACACTTACAAAATAATGTAAGACCCAAACTCTGTTTCGGGAGCAGGGTTAGCACAACAGTAATACAATGATTGTATTTAATTATGTATATGGAACTGTGTGGACATCTTTTCAAATTAGCTTTCCAATTTAAAGGCTTATTTTTCTCCCTTGATCCAATGTTGGCATCTGTTTTTGTTTTGAAATTGTGCTGTTGTTAAAGGAAGGAAACATTTAGCTCTACACTAAAGCATACAGCTGTAGGAGCAAAACAAAGCAACACAGCAGTGTAGACCTCATCACAGAGATCTCATCAAGAAAGAAATTATCACTCAGTTTAGACAATTGTAGAATGCCCAATGGGGCATGAAAATTGCAGTTCATAAAGAGACACAATGACAAGTCAGATTGAATTGACACTGAAGAGTGGAGCCAAGCCACATAGTCCATTATGCAAACTGACCTTGAAGTAAAAACATCAAACATGAGGAAAACAGTAATCCAGACATATACACAATTTACTCATCATCAAATCGGTTTCCAAATTGCAGTAAGTTGGCCCTCAGTGAATTGGTAGAAACTTCAAGGTAAAAAGCACCCAACATAAAACCTCATTTTCTTGTTACAGTACATGTCGTGTAAGTACTTTAAATTTGATAAAAAACAATGCTGTATGAATTGGCCATTATCATGTTGCCACACTTGACTCTTCTGACTTAAAATGGGCCAAAATTTACAAATAGATATACAAAACTTTCCAAAGAGAAAAACAGAGCAGCCATTAATTGTGGGATAAAACAAGGGCTTCAAAGGTTTAAGGAATTTCATGTCACACGAAATTCATGAATTATTGGTCATGGCGTGTACAGCCCTGTAATGCATCAAGGCTGAAGATGGGTCTTTTAGTTTGAGTGTTCACATCTTCATTGAAGTGCCTACTGTTGTGGTAATGCAACTATTAATTCTGTTAACCCTAACTCGACAAAAAAAATCGTGTGGTACAAAATTAATTCTGGCCACAGCTGCCGTCCAATAAAGTCTGCTTGATTTCATATCAGTGACCTGACTTTTTTTACAATGAGAAAAGAAATAGAGACAAAGCTAATTTATAGTTCTATATATTTTTATCCCAATCACAGTATACAGTAATATGTCAATTAAATTACACTGTAGTTGGCTTGCTTTATTTACCGGTACTACAACTGTACATGTATCACGTACAAATGACCTTCAAAGGCTGTTTATTTTTTCCATAATAAGTACAGTTCTTGTGTCCAGGCAAGTATTTGGGGTGTTAAAACATAAATCTCTATCCTGCTTGATTGTATTTGAAATGCTTGGAGCCTTACACTGTACTTTTGTTTTGCAATAGTTGTGCTAAACAGCTGCTGAGTATTGTATGGCATTTGCCTCCTTTTACGGGTCGGTACATTTCACTGACCCCCAGTCCATGGACTACCATGATGGACTACCGAAATGGACTACCAAAAATGGACTACCCTTAATTACCTACTTTGAAAAAAAAAATTAGTTAAGTTTGGTTGTTTTCATCGAGTGATCGTGATTATTTTTTAAATGCTGCTGTTCAGCTGTTCTGCAGGCGCATTCACTCGTCGTGCATGATGGCTGAAAGGCTGCAGCTGGAGTAAAAATTTGATTTATAATCTTCCAGATGATTCCTTGCCTGGCTGTCATGATGCTCAAAATGGTAAGTGACAGAAGAAGATACAACTCAAAAATAGATCACATGACCAGGCCCAGGGGAGTACTCCCTGAAAAGTTGGGTGGGGGTGCAGCCTGCTTCCCAAAAGCCTTACCTTATTTAAAGTGCACCTAGCCCCAAGAATAGTTATTCTTTCTGCTAATATAATACTTTGTACATATTCCAAAAACATGTAGCATTTATTTCCAGCCTTAAGAGTTTTTTTATAGGGCTTACGATAAACTATGCATCATTTGGTACATGACCAAGTCAGCTGGGGCGTGGGTCTATTCCCCAGTTGACTATTATGTATGCATGTTTACAAAGACGCAGTGCGATGAAAATCAGTTTGTGACTTTAACTGGGGAAAAGACCCACCCTCCTTACTACCTTGATCGTGTGACAGATGACGGCTAATGTCGTAACTTTTACAGCCTGTAAAAACTCACGATTTGGTTATAAAAAATTAAAGGCGCAATGCGTTTTGAATAGGTGCAAAGATTAATTTTAGTGAAAAAAAATATTTCAGTGTTGGGGGCACTTAAAGACCAAAATATCTGTGATTTTCCCTACCCTATCTATAACGAACGATTATAAATTCAAATTTTTACTCACCATCCAGCATGTCAGCCATCACACGAGACGAATGAATACGCCTGCAGAACAGCTGAACAGCAGCATTTAAAAGATAAAAGATGGTGAAGATCACGATCAATCGATGAAAACAACCAAACTTTACTAATTTTTTTTTCAAGGTAGGTAATTAAGGGTAGTCCATTTTTGGTAGTCCATTTAGCAGTCTATATAGGTAGTCCATTTCGGTAGTCCATCATGGTACTCCATGGACTGGGGGTCAGTGAAATGTACCGACCCTCCTTTTACAGACTGTAGTGATAGCTCACCCAAGTATTACAACTGTCAGTGAGACCATCACTGTATGAGAGCAGATCAAAGGCAAGTGGAACTATCTAAAATTTTTAAAGTTATTTTTTTGCATCATAAGGTGGTATGTTCACTTCTTTTTGCCTTTTTTTAACTTTTACAATAATTAGCCATTCAACAAGTTTCAGTTTATGGTTTGTAATGAGAATGTGCAATGAAGACCATACTGTAATTACAGTGTATTCTCCTGGATTTCTGAAATTTCATTACTGCTGGGGTGTTTTTCATACCTACAGACTGTATGATTGTCTAGTTGTTATGTGTAATAAAGAATAACATTTAAGATGGCTTCATGTTCATGGAACAAGCGTAAAACTCCCAAGCCCAACCATATATGCATGTGCCATTGCAGCATTAACACCAATCCTTTAAAAAGAATCTCCCTTAATGTTTGCGTCATCCCTGCAAACTGCAATGATGCTTGGTCATGAGAAGGTTAAGACACCGTGTTGACATGCGTGAGCATACAAAATAATTATAAGACTGTCTTCTGGCCTGCCATCATGGCTTGTAACACTTAAAAACTAGATCATGTTTTCCAGAGACCTACACTAAGACCATCTACATGTAACAGTATTGTTTGGGAGATCATGACAGTAATCATCCTCTGGCACTCAAGATTTGAATCTTTGAATTTTTCAGCCTGGCCAATGTAGCATTTTGTATTGTGTTAACATGCACATATTTTTCAATATTTAAGCTCATATTTTCATTCTGGTTTCTGAACTGTACAGTTCAGTGTATACTTGGCCTTGACATCCGGTTTTTTTAATCTTCAGGCTGAATACATTGTAGTTATGTACGCAGTACAGTATATGGCAGACTACTTTACAGTGTATGCTCAAGTTGCAAAGAAAAGTAAAACCTTTTAAGGTAAGAACTTTCTGTAACATCGCATGATGAAGGAATGTGACCATTATTGAACCTTTTGTCGTCTTCGGAATTTTTGTTCCACCTCATGCAACCTTGATCCAGTGTAACAAAACAGATCACATCAGCATGAAGGGCTTGTGATTTCTTTTAAGTCCTGGTCAAACTATTGAACAAAGTTGGATTTAACATTGCAAGATTGTTCGACCGTTTGACCGCCCATGTTGGATGATGTTTGTCAAACAATTTTTGATAGATCAAGTGTTGGATAGAGTTTGCTTTTGATCAAACATTACGCCCAACAATTCTGCTCAATGAAAAACACGTTGCAGTGTTTTGCCGCTCTTCCACCAAAGCTTTATCCTGATGCAAGTCACATTCACCCTGCTAGCCAATCAATAGTTGCTATTTTCGTGCTCTCTTTGCAGATGTCCGGTTCAATAGCGTTTAAAATTTCTGAGAACTGATCTGGGCTTGTTGGTTCTAATCATCTCCCTAAACACGGGTGTATCTTGCAATGATAACTGTAAAACGGTTTGGAACATACCCTTTTCAGCTTGTTCTCTCAACCATTCCATGATTTTTTCTCACTTCACACCGAACACTGAACAGCTCTGGTACCATAAACATTAACGCTAAGCACTTTTGGTTTCCACTTTAGTGCTACAGTGTATGTTTTAAATTACATTTTAGCGTCAAGTTGTACCAGTAGCTTGTTTTGCCACAGACTATAGTTTGGATACATGTACAATGTAGTTTGGCCAGGGCTTTACACTACACTGTATGTCTTAAATTACTGTACTCCCACTTTAAAAGAATTAATAATGCTGTAAATACATGTATATTTGTCCATACCCTATGATCACCAGTTAGGTGAACTATCTAATGTTAACCGATTTCAAAATTAATTGGAAAGTTTGTTACTTTTCAAGAAAGGCTTCCCTCCTGATGCATTCAGAGAACTGTGTTTGCTGATAAGTCATATTCATCGTTACAATACTAGACATTGCAACTGTACTGTGTAGAACTAATATCAGACAGTTTGCAATAAGTTTCCAGACCAAAACTGTTTAATTTCTTTCATTCAGAAATTCAGAATGCTGACAGTATTTCTCTGTTGAAATCTGAATTAAGAACATTACTCCTCTATTGACTACTCCTATTTTGAAAGTGTTGTTTTATGTTTTGCTGCTGGTGTGTGTTTGTTTGTGTGCTTGCTTTTTACACGTAACCTAAGTGTAACATGATAGTAATGCATGAAACCCCAAACAGAAAATCGAAAAAAATCCGAGTTCCAGATGGGATTGGAACCGACGACCCTCTGCGATCTAGACGGACGCTCTAACCACTGAGCTACTGGTGAGCAAGGGTGAAATGTGGGCTTTGACTGGAACTCCATCACGTGGTCACACAGCCATCTTTGATATGCCTCAATATGCATCTTTGGTATGCCTCAATGTGACTGCGTGATGCAGTTATGTATGTGCTAGTCATTATTTGGCTGTGTGACCACATTTCACCCTTGCACACCATAGAGTGTCCAGTAGCTCAGTGGTTATCCATCTAGATTGTGGAGGGCCGTGGGTTCGAATCCCATCTGGAACTCAGATTTTGTTTTCGAGTTTCTGTTTGGGGTTTCATGCATTACTACATGTATCATGTTGTATTTCTTATTTCACTCACTTTGTAACCTAAATGAATTGATTAATTAAATAAGCTACATGTATGCCTAAAAATCATGATTTCCAAGTTGTAATTTTTTAGGAGCCCGTAGCTCGTATAAACCCCAATGGTTTCTTTATGGACATCCTCGCCATTATGTTTCTCATTCTTTTCTTATTTATTTATCTTTTGTACCTTAATACATATTTATCTTGTAACAATGTGTAAGAAATATGGAAAAAAATAAATTGAAACTGTTGAAATTGCCTGCTCCAAAAAAAAAACATTCATCTTTCCTATAAATAAAAATTAATGTGACCTGCAGTACAAGCAATTTTTTCTTCTAGCCAATCTGGTATCATACATAATTATGTGCTACATAGAGTCCTTTGAAGTTTACCCCCTAATAGTAATTTCCTTTTCATACCTTATACATGCTACTGTAACAGAGTAAGGTACATGTACTTGTCATTGCCACCACATTAACTCTACTCAATTTTTTTTGCCTTTATGCAAACTGTAATAAGTTAAGCCTATACTAAGCATGAAATAGCCTCCACAGTGAAGTCTTATTGTCCATGCTTTTCCTTGAAGGCATAATGTATCATGTTACAATGCATGTAAGTTACGGAAGCTTTTCACAGCCAATAACAGTCCCTAGTCCAGGCAAACCAAGTCTTTAAAATAATAAATCTTTGTGTACGGTTGACCCACCGAATCTTTCCTTATTGATGGTCTATCCAGTGTTGACCAATTGATGCACATACAGTACACTGTAATAGCCTCCTATGCAGCTGTTACTTACATGTTGGTCGTATTCTCCCTCCCCACCAACATCTGCTGAACGGAGCCGGACATTCCCTTCCCAGGAACTGATTAATCACATCATGGCTGTTAAATTTTGGTGGCTACATGTAAGTTCCTGTAGCCTCCTTTGCAGCCATTTTTGTCAGTTCTCTTCTCCCTCCAGATTGAATACTTAGACACAATGGGAATGGAATTTCCAGCTTAGTTCACCAGACATTAGTGGGGAGGGATTAAGGACAGACCCAAACAACAGCTGCAAAGGAGGCTAATGCACATAAGTGATGTTTTCAACATTAAGGAATACATGTACATGCACATGTATATCTATATGCATAGATACATAATTATATTATGTGTTGTATCATACAAATCAAATGCTAGCATTTTCTTTGTTCCTTCAATCAGTTTAGTTCATTTAAAGTCTTTTTTTTTTTTTTTTACAGAAAGAAAAATAGCACATCAGAGTATCAAGGACACCAACTTCATTGCCAAAGGAATTTGTCTGGGTGGTCATCTATTTATGGTCTGGGAAAAGCCATCAGTATAATTCTCATTCTTTCTATCTATTTTAACCCCTCTGAACAGGCGGGTAGCACGCCTCATACAGTTCAGTAACATACATGTAATCTTTCATTCTCTCTATCTAGTTTAATCATAACGAGCCAGAGATAACCGGAAGTTAAAAAATCTCCCAAGTCTAGTTGCTAAGGAGTGACGTTATAGGCCTGCATAAGAGCCGTCAACGTACTCCATTTGTGGTTTCACTGCAGGAGCATCTTCGCACACCTTGAAAGAAGTATTGTTTTTGCCCTTCAGCGGCAGAATTTAATTTAACACCACGCGGCACGCTTACGCCGTGTTCTCATGGCATTTTATGGCTTTACTTGTAAGACAAAACGCTAGTTTCGTCAAATGTTATGCTTTAGCGATTCGTTGAGATTTTCAAGGGGATAATCGGCATATTTCAGTATGTGATGGCCAGAAATTACAGAGTGAGGCCTTCTCAGGCTGAAATTCTGTTTTATCGGGTGATTTCATTGACGTGCAATGGACTTTGGTAAGTTGTAACTATATTTTAAGCCGCCGAAGTAAATTGCCATCGGACAGTTTTAAAAGCGGAAATACGAACATAAGAGGTAAGATCGACGTTACTTTCGATTTTGTTACATTGGTACGTTTGGCAGGAATCACCCATGGCATTTTCCCTGGGATTATATTCTAATGTAAATTTTTCTGTGAGATTTGATTGAGTCAGAATTCCTTCGATTTCGGACCATTGTTGAGCGGTAATCTTTCTGTTCAATCATATTTATGTATATGTAGCAAAGTTCATGTATATTCTGGCGGCAAATTAAATATGAAGCTGCGAAATACGCGCACTCTCGTCATCGATCCACGATAATGAAGATCGGGCTGGTGAGGGGGCGCGGAAGTGGGAGGCTCCTTATTTTGTCTTTATAACTGGATATGGGTACTTATATCTTTTACATAGCTGTTCCATGTCAAAGCAAAAAATATTTTATCTGGCGGCTACTTCTTCCACTTATGGTGGTGATTAAAATAGTGGCAGTTTGAAAATTGAAAATTATCGTTGAAGAATATATTATCGTCCAGAAACAGCTTCTGAAAGCCTTTTCAAACTACCAAGTAGTTTAGGACTCTGTGTATGTTTGTGCGAGGAAAATAGCAATAGTAAAATATTCAAGTGATTTAGAATATGTAACTTGCAGATAAAAATTTAGGCAAATGTTACAATCTTTTCTGGTTCATCCAGGTTGAGGTCCTGGCATCACTGTATGCCTGAGTGCTTCTGGGATATATAACATCAATAGTTTTTTGAAGTGCAGATAAAAATCTAGGCAAATGTTCTATATCTTTTCTGGTTCATCCAGGTTGAGGTCCTGGCATCACTGTATGCCTGAGTGCTTCTGGGATATATAACATGAACAGTTTTTTGAAGTGCAGATAAAAGTGTAGGCAAATGTTCTATATCTTTTCTGGTTCACCCAGGTTGAAGTCGATTTCGGACCATTGTTGAGCGGTAATCTTTCTGTTCAATCGTATTTATGTATATGTAGCAAAGTTCATGTATATTCTGGCGGCCAATGAATTATATTCTGGCGGCAAATTAAATATGAAGCTGCGAAATACGCGCGCTCTCGTCATCGATCCACGATAATGAAGATGGGACTGGTGAGGTGGCGCGGAAGTGGGCGGCTCCTTATTTTGTCTTTATAACTGGATATGGGTACTTATATCTTTTACATAGCTGTTCCATGTCAAAGCAAAAAATATTTTATCTGGCGGCTACTTCTTCCACTTATGGTGGTGATTAAAATAGTGGCAGTTTGAAAATTGAAAATTATCGTTGAAGAATATATTATCGTCCAGAAACAGCTTCTGAAAGCCTTTTCAAACTACCAAGGAGTTTAGGACTCTGTGTATGTTTGTGCGAGGAAAATAGCAATAGTAAAATATTCAAGTGATTTAGAATATGTAACTTGCAGATAAAAATTTAGGCAAATGTTACACATCTTTTCTGGTTCATCCAGGTTGAGGTCCTGGCATCACTGTATGCCTGAGTGCTTCTGGGATATATAACATCAATAGTTTTACGAAGTGCAGACAAAAATCTAGGCAAATGTTCTATATCTTTTCTGGTTCATCCAGGTTGAGGTCCTGGCATCACTGTATGCCTGAGTGCTTCTGGGATTTTTAACATAACAGTTTTTTTTTTAATGCAGCTAAAAATCTAGGCAAATGTTCTATATCTTTTCTGGTTCACCCAGGTTGAGGTCCTGGCATCACTGTATGCCTGAGTGCTTCTGGGATATTTAACATAACAGTTTTTTTTAAAATGCAGCTAAAAATTTAGGCAAATGTTCTATATCTTTTCTGGTTCATCCAGGTTGAGGTCCTGGCATCACTGTATGCCTGAGTGCTTCTGGGATATATAACATGAATAGTTTTTTGAAGTGCAGATAAAAATCTAGGCAAATGTTCTATATCTTTTCTGGTTCACCCAGGTTGAGGTCCTGGCATCACTGTATGCCTGAGCGCTTCTGGGATATTTAACATAGCAGTTTTTTTTTTTCATGCAGATAAAAATTTAGGCAAATGTTCTATATATTTTGGTTCATCCAGGTTGAGGTCCTGGCATCACTGTATGCCTGAGTGCTTCTGGAATATATAACATGAATAGTTTTTTGAAGTGCGGATAAAAATCTAGGCAAATGTTCTATATCTTTTCTGGTTCACCCAGGTTGAGGTCCTGGCATCACTGTATGCCTGAGCGCTTCTGGGATATTTAACATAGCAGTTTTTTTTAAATGCAGATAAAAATTTAGGCAAATGTTCTATATCTTTTCTGGTTCATCCAGGTTGAGGTCCTGGCATCACTGTATGCCTGAGTGCTTCTGGGATATATAACATGAACATTTTTTAAAGTGCAGTTAAATGTAGGAAAATGTTCTATATCTTTTCTGGTTCATCCAGGTTGAGGTCCTGGCATCACTATATGCCTGAGTGCTTCTGGGATATATAACATGATCAGTTTTATGAAATGCACATATAAATCTAGGCAAATGTTGTAAGCAAGTTTAATGACCAAAACGTTTTACAGTTGGTACATTTCTTTGCAGAACAATAACACGTTCGGATGAAATGTTTTTTTTTTCGAGAACGTTTTCCTTACTTTAATGCCCTTCAGACTAATTTAGTCCTTGGAGAGTTCGCCAGCATTTTCCAAGTTAAACAAATTTTAACAATCGGGAGAGAATTAGAAAAAGGAGAAGTTGTATTTTGAATTGATGATTTCGATACCGTCGCCGTTGTCGCTTTTCCTGCCAAGGTCGGTTTCAGAAGTCGAATAGTGAAACTTCCATTTCGACGTCTGCCGAGGTTATTGAGGAATTATTCAACGAGAATTTTATCAGTTCCTAGGGAAACCGTACGGATAGTAAAACTTTTGTTCATGGGCACGCAACGATATCACATATTGAAGCGAATTATTTTAGCTCACTGATGTTAATTTACTTTCACGGCGTTTAAGAAGAGTAATACTTGCAGACTGATTTGTGTATATTACTCCCAAATATGTTCACTATTACCATGTATTGCAAGTATCTTTGATTTAAGAATACAAGCGAATTTTAATTAGCGTTCAAAAGAGATATATATCCCTCCAAAAACAAAACACATAATAGGGCTGTTTATACGAGAGAAAATAAACCACGGATTACTCTGGCCGCGGCTTACAGAAGACGCGAAAGGAACCATTTATACAAGTAAAAACTCCTAGGCCAGGATAAGCCGCAGCTTGAGAAAGCCGTGAATGTAGATTTTGTACCATTTATACGGAGTGTTCGTGTCTTATGTAATCCGTGGCCAGAGTAAGCCGCGGCTTATTTTCTCTCGTATAAACAGCCCTATTGTTTTTCCCATATTGCATGCGAAAGAGAAACAAAGAAAACTTGAGTCTTTGGTTGTAATTTAGTGCTATTTTCTGGAACCGGTGAGCCTACCTCAAGAGTAATTATTCACCAAAACCAAAACAAACTATTGGGTATCGTTTTCCCGTTCCCGCAGTCACTTTTCGAGTGCATCAGGTCTAAAGATAGAATTTAATTAAACTCTCGTCATAAATAAACGATCGCGTTTAAGGATTATGACAGATAAGCGTGAAAATTGACGCCCCATATCAAACAGAAACGAGTACCAGACGCGATTCAATTACATTGGAATGTTCAGAGTAGCTGGATATCCTGCTGAGATTGGTGGCAAATTGCCCCCTATCTCAGCGGGATCCAGTGGTATTTTTGTGGTTGCTAAGAACCTCTGGCTCGTTATGCCTCTGAACTGGCGGGTGGCACGCCCCATACAGTTCAGTGTAACATACATGGAATCTCTCTTTCTCTCTATCTAGTTTAATTCCTCTGAACTGGCGGGAGGCACGCCTCATACAGTTCAGTGTAACATACATGTAATCTCTCTTTCTCTCTCTCTAGTTTAACCCCTCTGCACTGGTGGGTGGCACGCCTCATACGGTTCAGTGTAACATACATGTAATCTCTCTCTCTCTCTATAGTTTAATTCCTCCCTACTAGCGGGTGGAACGCCTTATGTTGTCCAGTGTAGCATGCGTGTAATCTGTCTTTCTCTCTGTCTAGTTTAACCCCTCTGAACTGGCGGGTGGCACGCCTCGTACAGTTCAGTGTAACATAAAACATTAGTTACTCTGGCAAGCCGGCAGCCTGAAAAGTTAACGGCAGTGTTTTTAAGCGTTTTTCAGGTCGCTTTAGTAAACTAAATGCAAGCTCGTTTTTTTGCAAAGAAAACGTTAACATTTTGCAATAAAATACATATCTTTTGAAGATACAGTATTGTCTGCACTTGATTTATCGACAGACACTTTGTGGTCCAGCTTTTGTCCACTTTTTATAGACATTTTGTTGGGATTTTGTGTTCTGGCGTTTCATCCTGGTTTGTTTCCCTCTGTCTTTTACAGAGAAAATATGAAGATTTTGCTGAGATTTCATATGGTACTCCTTGTATATTTTACAAACATTACACCCACTTTTTATTAACATTGTGTGCTTTTTATTTGTGTACATTTTATTAACATTTCATGCAGTTATTTTGGTTCGATTTTTACGAAGATTTTATGGACATTTTATGTTCTTCATTTTACAGTTTTTTCCTAGAGTTTTTTTTACAGAGAATACCTTGAGATTTTACAAGGATTTTTACAAAGCTTATGAAATCTCTGTAAATTTTGCTTACAATTTACACAGAAAACATTGAGATTTCACAGACATTTAATGGGATCTGGACGCGTAAAATTCAGTCGAATCTACAGACATTTTATAGGGTTCATAAAATCTCTGTAAGTGTGCACGTTTACAGACATTGCAATTTACAAAGGAAATGTATACATTTTACAGAGATTTGACAAACTTTTTTGAAGTCTGTAAATGGTTCAAGTTTTCCAGTGTGTGTGTGTGTGTGTGTGTGTGTGTGTGTGGGTGTGTCAAAGAACGACTATCGTTGTCAAGGAACAGGATCCGATTGATACCAAGAGAAAAGTGAAAAGCTTAGAAAGGCATGTCATTTTTTTTTTTCACTGAAGTCCGATCCGGTTAGTTCTATGTGTCGATATGAACGGCGGACCCGTGTCCCTCATTCTTTGTATATTTCTCCATTGAAACCTGGAACAATCCATTCACAGGTTTAATGTCAAAACAGCAAAGTATTTAACGGTCTTTTTTTGATTGGCTGACAATATTCCGAGGATGGTGACAAAATGTTCAGGAGAAAACATTTATATATTGTGCCTATAGTTTCTAATTTGCAGTAAATAATATAATATTCTGTTATCTGATACATTTCTCGCTTTATACTGAGTTCAAACTATTGTCGACCACACGAATTCACAAAAGGAGGAAAACGTTGAGCTCCACATTAAAAAAAAGGAGGAAAACAAAGTGTCACAGCGGTGCAGTCCTCATCACAGAGATCTCTGCGAGAAAGCTGGAAATTATCACGCAGTGTACTTAAACTGTGATTGGAAACGTATAGCCAGAATACCCGATGGGGCATGAAAATGGCAGTCGATAAAAAGACCCTGCGATCAGTCATATTAAAAGCATTGTAGAGTACACCAAATCCACAGAACCCATTACACAAACTGACCCTGAGGAAAAAAAATCAAACATGCGGAAAAAAAGTTATCCAGACACGTATAAATTATACGCAATCAAATCAGTCTCCAAATCGCAGTAAGTCCGCTCCGACAAACTCAGCAAATTGATGGAAACTCCGAGCTAAAAAGTACTAAACATTGAACGAACATTCCAATTAGACCATATCCTTGAACCTCATTTTAATAGATAAATACTGAAAATTTGATATAAAACAACGCTGCAAAGTGGCCGCTACCATGTTGCCTCACTGACTCTTTTGGCTTTAAAAGGGCCAGAATTTACAACAAAATGCATACAATGTGGTCCAATAATGATAAAAGAAAAACGAGGAAGAATAAGCAGAAAAACAAATTAAAAGCCATTGATTCGGGATATTTTCAAGATGCATGCGGTGGAAAAAAAAAAACAAAATAAAAGAGCTTCAAAGGTTTGAGGAATTTCGTATTAAACGAAATTCAAGGACTAACTGTTCCAGCACGACGTGCCTCAAGGGTGAGAATGGGCCTTTAAGTGCAGTGCGTCTCCAAACAAAATGAAAGGGCGGAGATACGCCGAGTTCAGGCGTGTTGAACAAAATTTGTGAGCAACAGTCTCCACAGCTTTTACCACCGCTAATAGAAACCAAGAACGAATAGTTTTGATACCTAAATTAGTGAAATATAATGTACTCAAATCAAATTTTGTCCGAAGTAATTAAGGAATTAAAAGCTATAAAATTGGACACTTCTTTCTGAGGACATGGATTGTAAAACTTGTCCATCATCAAAGTAGAAAATGATGTTACTGACAGTTAATTAATGCGATTGGCTATATAGACCGGATGGTGGATATTTACTTATTACCTTTTTCGCACGTTGGTGTGGCGTTAATATCCCATTCTCCATTGGCCTGGCAGGTTCTAGCGGAGGTTCCTTTCAGGCTATAGCCGGAATTGCAAGTGTAGTAGCAACCCGATTCAAAAACATTACCAGTTACTGCGCAGAAGGATGGAGTGAGTATTCCATCATCAATAGGAGGTAAAGCAGGAAAACTCTTGCCTACCAAATGAAAAAAAAAAAAAAAAAAAAAGAAAAGAAAGAAAGAAAGAAAGAAGGAAAAAGAAAAACAATATGGTATAGTGATCATTACGTTGTATTTTCGGTAATAAAAAAAAGTCATAGGAAGGCTTAAATTTGAACCTTTCGATCTCTACGTCATCTGCCATATTTTTCATTACTCAATGAACAGAATTAGTTATATCGCTTATATCGGTTGCTGGGTATTAAAACCCTTCGTATTCAAATAATTACGTACGCGCGCTATGAATTGAGAACTTTATTTCTCAACAGACACAGGCGCCGTACATCAGTCCTGCATGCGCGACTTGTCTTGTGTTAAAAAAAAAAAACAACCGCTTAACTCGATGCACTCGCTGCGTTCATTATCATTATAATTATCGTTATCATTTTCTTAATATAATATAATAATAATAATAATAATTTATTAACAGATCCACTGGGTGGCTCTTCCCTGTTAAGTTACATTAATTACAATTACAAAAATAAATCAAATTAAATTCTTTACAAATTATACAGTAAAATACAGGATTAACGGAATACAATTACAGTAAAACTAACTAATCGCTTGGAACTCTGCTTCTTAAAAAATTCCTTGAGAGTCTTAAAAAGGTTCTATAATCTTTACAGTTTCTAATAATTTCTGGTAGATTATTAAACAGCTTCGACGCATTATCTTGAAAAGTGCCGTTTTCGGTCGGGACCACTAATCTAATTGAGTTGCTTGAGCGCAGTTCCTTAGGGCATTCCTGATTTATTATTTTAAGGTAATCTGGCCAAGTCTCAGCGTTATGCAAAGCTGTATAGCATGATTTCAGGAGGTTCAGATCTCTTCTCTCATTGATTGGAAGCCATCCGATTATTTGGTCTTACTTCGAAATCAAACAAAAATAAACGTCCCTTCTTGACTTACGATCGCAACTTATCAACATTTTGTCCCAAGCGCCAGAGTCTAGGCAGGTTAGCGTAGTCTGGTTGAGGTCGGGGAACTTGTACCCTTCGTTGCAACTAAAGGTACAAGTATCATTAACTTTACGTCCGTCAACAAGCAAAGATTCCGCAGGGGTGACAGAAGTTCCCGCCGCTTCCACCAGAGGGGGACACGAGATCCCTAAACGATAAAAAATAAAAATAAAATAAAATAAGAAAAAAAAGTAAACAAAGGAGATTTTATACTTATACAAACAAAGCCACTAGAGTAGAAGAGAACATACAAGCACGGCAGATCACAAGGTTAATTGAATTGTTTTCGTAATGTTAAAATTAGTCGCTGAAACGTTTGTAAGGGATGAAATGTGCGCACATTCCATTGATATTACAGTTCTTAAGTACTCCACCTATGGTAATTTGATTTGTCGGCTTAACTGATAATTAAAATAATGCCTACTCTGACTTGCCATTAATGTTTCATTCGTTGAATTATATCTATTTTCTTACAAAATGATATAATACTTACGTTCACAACTAAAGTCATTGTCTGGAATGTACTTGTACCCTTTCTTGCATCTACATTCGTAGCCCCCTTGATGATTATAGCAGTCGGTAGATACAGCGCTGCAGCCGCCATTATTTTGAGCACATTCATCGATATCTGAAGGATAATTTAACAAATATATTAGACACTTTTCCCCTATTTTATGCTCTCGCCCACTAGGTCATTTAGAGTTTTAGGTATAAAATGTGTAACTATTTTGTTCAATACCTAGATGTTAATTGTATGCCAACGAGCTTTGGGCGCGAAGAAGCAAGGATGGTCAAAAGACACTTACAGGGGGTGGTCACTAACAAAAACCACAGTTGATCTGAAATTTGGGTCCTTAGCGTTTAGCAATACTATACATTTTCTCGTACTCTGATATCTGAAAACGACCAAACAGCATTGGTATTCCTAAAGGGATGACTTGGAGTATAGTGAAAACGTATTGACAGCTTCCTTAAAAAAATGCATGTTACCTTTGATTCATATGATACATAGTATTGTAAAGTACGTGTAGTTGCTGTTGCAGTTAGAAAAAAATACTGTTGCTTGTAAGACACTTTAAGAAGTCTCTTTGAAGACTTCAATATTAATCAACAGGGTCATGCGCTAATTATCAAGACAGAGGCTTTGCTTTACTTCTTATAATAAAATATTCAATGTATTTTCTTATTTCAATGTACAGCGTACGAGTATGTTACAAGTCTAGCTATTCCAGAAACATACCATTTTTGCGATATTTGCGCCTGTGACGCTGGTCAAGAAAACGAAACTACGTCAGGTAACAAATTGGCATCTTCGGAAGTGGTATCTTTAGGAAATTTGAAAGCAGTGGAATATGCAAAACCGATCCAAGAGTGGTCGCGGTCGTTTACTAAAGTTGGTCGCTTACGAAAGCTTTCAATGGGGCTTTTAAAGCTGGTCAGTCGCGTGGTGCAAAAACGCCATGCTGGGACGCAAGCAACCCACTGTGATAAGCCAAACGAAGAAAACTATCATTTTAAATTATGCCGGAGCTCTTTGTTTTTTCTTATTGTTTTTGTTAGTCGCGGTGTGTTACTTGCGTCCCAACATGGCCCATTGCCGTGACTCATCTTACTGGCGAAATTGGTATTTTGAAAATCCCAAAATTTAAAATGTGGTCGCTTACGGGTGGTGTTTAAGGAAGTTCAACTGTATTTTGTATTTTTCTCGTCTTCATTAGTAGTCAGTATGACATTCATTGGCATTCCTTTATGACAAGCAACGTCTTATTTGGGACCAAATCCCTCCCATTTTCCCTAACTGACAAATGTTAACATTCAGCGTTGGAGACAAACATAAACAAATATCACCTCTGGTCAGTTGAATTTTACGATTGAACTAATGTGAAATAAAGAAAATACATATGTCGCTTGTATTCTGGTATGTCTTTTCATTAACTCTTCCCGTTAACTTACCTCTACACAAAAATTGATCGTATAACTCGAAACCAGGTAGACAAGAGCAGTAGTAACTTCCATTTGTGTTGGTACAGTATTTCTCACAGCCACCATTTCCCAAAAGACATTCATTGCTATCTGAGAGTCAAATGAATTGCAGAATAAGCAAAATGGGAAAGCCATTAATATCTCTATACTGATTTAAGAAGAACACAGATAAGGACTAGATAAATAAAAGTGATATATGAATTAATAAATGAACCGACGAGCAAAGGAAGGAAGGAAGGAAGGACTGATTACTTAAATGAATAGGGAATCAATAGGTATCATAAGGGGTATTTTAATTTATCTATATTTCTTTTAGGTTTTCCCATTCTTATGCTTCAATATGCTGAGACTCAGTGTTATAAATTACGGTGGTTAAATCCTAAATGAGATCGATAGGTGTGGTCAACGAAAACAAAACAACAACAACAACAATCTTTATTATTTCCACCTTTTTCTACTATATTAGCGTTACAGGTTTAAAGAATTTTAGAGCTATAAAAGGGGAAAAGAAAAGCTAAAATATTTCAATCAAAAGGTGTCTAGCGGCTAAACAACTAAAGTTTTCTAGTAAGCCACTAGCTAAGGAAAGGTAGTTCAGCAAATTGTAACGGCTACAACAACAATAAAAAAACTCACATTTAAAAACTAAGACAAAAATAAGCACAGATATAAGCAGTCGGTGGCATAATTTTACCTACTGGATTGAGTTTTAAGAGGAAATTCTTTTAATTTGCCAGGAAAGGTAAAGAAAAGTATTAAGATTTTCCAAGCTATAGTTGGAAGATCTAGCCAAAAGTCAAATTAAATTGAAGATACCGATTTTTTTTTTTTGTGGCATATCCGGTATTATAATTATAAATAGCTAGCATACTGAAAATAGATGAATGTGTGAATGATCATCACCGTTATGAACACTACTTAAGCAGTAGTGAAAATAAGGCCTGAAACTGAAAAAAAAAAATCAGGCTTGTACGGGATACGGACCCTCGACCTCTGCGATACCGTGTAGCGCTCTACGACTGAGCTAACAAGCCAACTGGGAGCTGGTCATTTTGTTGGTGAGTGGTGAATATACGAGAACGAATATGTGATCATTCACACGTTCAGTTATTAATCCGCAGTTCAAATACATGATTTGATATATTCATTCTCATATACTGAAAGTAGTTTCCAACGATGTTTGGTAGTGCTTTGCTATGCTTGTTACGAAAAAAGCTAACGTTCGGTCATTCACACTGGAGCATCAGCACGCGATTCAAATGAATTCACAATAATACACAAAAGAATACACAAAAGAACGAGCCATGCTTAAGAGCCAGTATTCACGTGTGAGGACTTACCCACGCAATTCTTTCCAGTTTGATCCAACTTGAACCCTTGAGGACACGTACACCGGTACGTTCCGTGTAGGTTCTGACACCCATAGCTACAACCGTCAAGGTTTAGTGTACATTCATCAATATCTACGAAAGACATAATTGCGTAAATAAAAGATGAAAATCCAAGGAGAGACATGTGGACGAGGGGCTAAACTAACGTAACAATAATGATAATAATAATAATACTAATAATGATAATAATAATAACTATTATTATTGTTATTATTATTATTATTATTAGTTATTATTATTATTATCATTACTGTTACGTTAGTTTAGCCCCTCGTCCACGTGTCTCTCCTTGGATTTTCATCTTTTATTTACGCAATTATGTCTATTATAATTTCCTGGATAAGAGCTAAAGTGTCTTTCGCCACCGTGCGCTCTGCGATACGATGCTTGAGAGGCTCACGATCCAGAAGACGACAGCTAGATTTTGTTGACTCAGATTTACCGATCGAAAACATTAGAGCCTACCCGAATTAGCAATTTTTAATAATATTGTAGATGGCATTGAGAACGCTTTTTCTGGGGAACTCTAGCCAAACACTGGAATACTGAGCCAAGAAGTGTTTTGTAGTTTTGTAATTAACATTATTTACACCATTGATAAAGCAAGTTCTTAGGCTTGTTTCTGTTACTTTTTCTGGAAGATGAGCCATTATTTTTACATTTTTTTAAAGCTTCACGTTAAACATGTTTTTAAGCCTCTTATCACAGTAATTTGAATACGACAATTTTGTTTTCACTGAAGGTGTTCATAAAATGTAAGAGTGCGCATATTATTATCGTTATTATTGTTATTATTATTATTATTATTATTATTATTATTATTATTACAAGTGAAACCGGAAATAACAATATATAATTATATATCCCATAAAAAGGTAGATATAAGGCAAGAAACAAAATGATGGTCGAAAAGGGTAACTTTTAATGCCATATATTACGGCGAGACATGACTAACCTTCTCAGGGCAACACTGAAGCAAAGTAAAAATGGAGAAAACGGTTACAATACAGAAATAGAAATAATAGACGTGTACTGAAGCGGCTACCAAAAAGTGGCATTCCCAAGGTGGTAAGAACAATGATAAGTTGTGATGAATTTGCAATTTTGTTAGACTCTGCAACAAAGTTAAGACATAAGTAGATACTGCTACGTAAGGGGTAGAACCAGAAGAAAAAAGTACAATCAGTTGAAGGTTCAGAACCCCTGCCCCACCCATTCATACACTACTGACTTATTATTTAGACCTTGTAGACTATGTTTCTCTCACTTAACTTCTCATGGTTTTGAAAGTTATTTGTTGCTGAACCAGCAAGCCAGAGCTTACTAATAAATGTAAAAAAAAATAGTTGTATTGAAATTTGGGGGTTAAATGTTGCACAGACGGAAGATTGTATTCATATTTTTGTGGATATTTCTTATGAGTGGGCTTGGATCGAGGCAAGTGTATTTGTACTTCTTTGGGAAAATAGTTGACAATTTTTCTTTATTATTTTTACCTTTTTTAGTTTTTGCTTATTAATTCATTCATACCAGAAATCACAAGTGTTAGTTGAGAGAGAGAGAGAGAGAGAGAGAGAGAGAGAGAGAGAGAGAGAGAGAGAGAGAGAGAGAGAGAGAGAGAGAGAGAGAGAGAGAGAGAGAGAGATGCTCTGAAAAACACGCCTATCCGCTCTTGTTCTGACAGTTTTTTTTAGTTCACGATAAACCAAAATTAAATGTTTTGCAATTTTTTCTTTGGTTAAAATTACGAAGGAAGACATTGCCCGCTGTTTGTCATCGAATCGTAGATTCTCCACACCTCGCGATTCACACGTCATTTTGTTTAACCAATTACAGAAAGTGAATCGACCTTCTGAAACGAAGCGACGGTTTGCTTGCGACAGCGCTGTAGCTGTGGTGAAAGTGCATTTGCGGTCAAGTTTAACAAAGTAATGGGAAATTTCTAGTCCGAAGCTTAACTACATTCAAAACGGTGAAATGATTTTGAAATTTGGTTCATCCTGTCTCATAAAACCTTAGACCAAGTCAGTGGATTAACGAGCACATGAACGCTGTGCGATACCTCGTTCGACTCTCTCGTTCTGCCACTTCGACTAGGTCACCTGAAGATGTGTTAGACTGTGAAAAGATTTGTGTGGTGAAAGAGCTGTGCTGAAAATCTGAAAAGGTCGCCAAAATGGGAGATTTGCCGTCAAATTCAACTAAGTAATGGAAAATTTCTAGTCCGAAGCATAAAACTTTAGATCAAGTCAGTGGATTAACGACGTCCACGTCAACGCTGTGCGATACCTCGTTCGACTCCACTCTCCTTCCGACACTTCGACTAGGTCACCTGAAGATGTGTTAGACTGTGAAAATATTTTTTAACTGGCCACTCTGGAAGAATTATATCAAGGTTTGATGGACGGCTTTTTGGATGTATCTAAAATGTTGTGAAAGGGATTGTATTCGCGCCGCGACTGCATTCGACAACACGTAAATTTTCCCGCTGTGCTTTGAGCATGACTAAATACGAAGGACGTGCGATTTACGTAGTGGCCCGATGTAGCCTCTTCGACGATTGGAGAAGGTATTTACCGTTGCCCTTTTATTTAGTCGTTTTCCTTCAAAAAACTTACGGTCAACCGATAAGCAGATAAGCGTTGTCTTGTAAAAAGGTTTTTCCTCAGACTACCATTGTAAATAGGTGCCACAAACCAGAAGCGTAACACTTTGTAAAACTGCCAAATCTATTAAAACAATTATTTGCTAATCTTTCTTTGTTTTTTTCGACTGGTTCTTGGTCGGTTTTGACATAAACTTAAGTACTTGACGTCTTCAGAGTTATTAAGCTTAGGTACTCTCCGCGTTTAGCGCGCACGTACACGAACTCGCACAAACAGCCGTGATTTTAAAACTTTTCTCTGTTTCTGCATGCTGCATCTTTGACATACAATTGTTAGCTTTATAAAATTGAATTAAATTATGTGAACCCCCATGCATTACAACCTCTGTGAAAACGTTTTTTGTAGTACAGTAATTTTTCAGATACAACAAAATGTTTCGCCACTCAAATTAAACTTATGTGTCGGAATCGTGTAATTCATTAGGGTAATCCATTTGAAAGCACGAACTGTTCCAGTATTTGTTTATGCGCAACTTTTTTCTTTGGCCAATACTTTGAATAATGGCCTTATTGTACACTTTGTTATAATTGTAATAGGGAATTTAGTTCATGGACAGTATAAAATAAAGTTATGATGTCTGTGCGAATGAAGGTATCGTTTTAAGTTCCGGTTGAAAATAAAGTAATCATTTATTCCGTCACTGTTTAAGATACGTTTTTAACCTTCAAATATCGTATTTAGTAAAATTACTGAGCTTGCATCGGTTGCCTTAAGCAACTTTAATTGTTTCATTTAACGTTAGCATTAATTTGATTTCATTCGCATTATTGCTGCAACTTCTAGTTTAAGTTTTATAATTTCAAGAATTAAACAACACTTTTTAGGTGGGACGTGCATTTAAGTGTACCACAAACGCGCTTTTTTTTTTCGTTTTGTTTTTTAACAAACAGCAACAACTATCTGTATCAACTTACCTTCTCAAGTATGCATTGTCCCTGAGCAGACAGCAGCCATAAAAAACAATACTTAAAAAAGTCGTCAAAAAGTTCCGTTTAAAGAAAATGCAAGTCCAGTCCGTGGAAATTTTTTTTCCAGCTAACCTTTTGTGGCGCGGCGTCGCAGTGAACAAAAAGCGCGCGAAAGTATAGCCTCGTTTTCGTTCTTTCCTCCAGGCCCTCTCCTCTGAAAAAAGTCTTAAACATCGATCCTCGCCAAAAGTAATTGAAATTAGAAGAAACTGACAACGCCATCATAAAGAGCATACTCTCAAGCCTTAGGCAAAATTTTCTTTTATTCCTACCTCAAATGGTCGTTGAGCAGGAAGCTGACAAACTTTTCGGTAAAAAGTTCCGTTTAAAGAAAATGCAAGTCCAGTCCGTGGAAATTTTTTTCCAGCTAACCTTTTGTGGCGCGGCGTCGCAGTGAACAAAAAGCGCGCGAAAGTATAGCCTCGTTTTCGTTCTTTCCTCCAGGCCCTCTCCTCTGAAAAAAGTCTTAAACATCGATCCTCGCCAAAAGTAATTGAAATTAGAAGAAACTGACAACGCCATCATAAAGAGCATACTCTCAAGCTTAGGCAAAATTTTCTTTTATTCCTACCTCAAATGGTCGTTGAGCCAAAACTTTTCGGAGATTTCTACTGCCGCACTTTTTTAGGAAAAAGTAATCATGGCCATTTTTTAAAAACACTATTTATTAAACTACAACTTCGCTTAAAAATATTCTTGGAGAAAGGTTCTAGTAAACTTTAAGCGAATATTAAACTTCGGTCCGTTCTGGTCACGTGACCGATGACATCAAGCAAAAACAATGTACAAAAATTTATATATAAAAATATCAACCAATATCCAAATTTTTGTTTCCTCGCGTTTAATGCAACGCGAGATAGCACTTGTACCCAGACTCCCACTTTTTGAAAATTGTATATACCCCCCTTAATATTTATATTTTGTTCGGTACCCGGGCAGTCCGAAATGGCTCACACCATTGTGCTTCAAACCACGTTGACTGCTTTCTCAATAACAAAATAATTTCGTCACAGTGTGCAAAACGCACTTGTGAGCAAAGTCACGTGACCAATGACGTCATCGCCCTTAGTCTTGTACAATAATTAGTTTATGGTAAGACTTATCTCTAGATAACGTGGGGGTCTTGCTGCCTCTCAACTGACCAAGTTATTTGGGATTGACGATTTTCCAGCTGCAAAGGATTCTGGGAAGGTTCTTATTATAATTATATATTGTTATTTAATTATTATTACTATCAACATCGTTATTTTATTTTCTGATAATACTTACCATTACACGCACCTTTGTGGTTTGTGTTTCTCGAAATAGTCGCCATCATGGCATAAATAGAGAAGTTTAAGTTTGTAAAATTCTCTGAAGTCTACGCTAGTAAGACGAAACCGTCTGAGAGTAAATAAGCTTTACAGCTGTATGTCCAGTTCGCAGAAGCGCTGGTCACCAGTTTAGTATTAAAAAAAAAAAAAAGAAAGAAACGTTTAAAAAATGTCTTTACATGTAAAACAAAAACTAACCTCATTATCAAGAACATTGCAATTTTCACACTAGCCTCTTGGAATAGGTGCAAAGTAGTTTTAACAATGACAGACAACAAGTCCACACAACCGCCTGTGATGACTTACTCAGCAAGTGATGGAAACGTCAATATATCATATAGCATTTCAAAGCACAATGAATGCCTTTCTCAACAACATCTTTTCTGTCAGTTGTTCTTCTTAAATGCATTGCTCTACTCTGTGCTGTGCTTCTAGGAGAAAAACTACCACTTGATATTGTTGATGTTATGTTGGTATGGTGGCCCATTGACCTACCATCGCACTTGTGTTTGTCGCTATTAAGTACGTATCCTTGGTGACACTTGCACTCGTAGCTTCCTTGAGAGTTATTACAGACATGGTCGCAATTGCCGTTTTTAGTTGCGCACTCGTTTACATCTGTAAAGAAAAATGTTTTATTATTTCAGTTTACATTTGATCAGGTATATGATCAGGTCCTGGTATCAGCTAGGGTCGTCATTTGCTTTGGTTGGGTTTGTCTTCTTAGTTCGTGGTCTTTGTGTTTAATAGGTTAATAGCCCATGAGTTTCATCTGTTCTCCGCGATACTGTCCATTTCCTTCATTTTTCGCATCAAACTTTATGTAAGATGCCCATGAGAAACGCGCGTCTACGAAAGCAGCAGATAACTCGTACGCATTATGGATTAATCCAAAATTTATCTGGTATAATAAGATCTTATTTTGGTGTAAGTGAAATGGTTATCTAGCTCAAGATTGTCTACTATGTTCGCCCAAACTCTGTCAATGTTTGTGCCTTTATTATAACATATATCACATGCCAAAATCAGCTGTGATTTCCAAAACAGACGCGCGTCCTCGAAAGCAGCAGAGAACTGCAAACTGCACACATTATAACTCCAGGTTAATAAATTGTGAGCCAAAGGAGCCCGTAAACTAACCATGGATATATTAGTCTCCCTCTTCCCGAACCGTGGCAAAAGTGACACGTGGTTAAGTTTTTCGCCCCCTCAATTTTCCTCAGAAGGTGAGGTAGGCGTCTATCAAGACCTTTGTATTATGACTTCAATTTTTTTTTATATAGCCAGCAAATCAATTTCATAATCGAATTGACGCAAAACGAAATAAAAAATGTCTCACCATTAATCGAAGGCAAAATCCTCGGCAAAAATTGTGTATAAACTGTTTTACAAAATGCTACAAATCGGAGTACTGTACGTTTACAACAACAACATGTACAGATTACGTTTTAACCACTAAATCGTGTAAAACAGTTGTATTTAAATGAAATAATATAACATTTCCTATCCAGACCTGCGCACCTTTTTTTGTCAACCATCAGCTTGTATCCAGGATCGCACTGACATTCCACCCATTTCTTGCATAGGAAGTCAATGTGACAGTCGAAGAAGCATTTGCTAAACAAACAGTACTTGGAATGCTGAATACACGTCTGCGAGCAGCCGCCGTTCTGTTCACTGCATAATTCTGGGTCCTTTGCTTTAGGAATAAGATAACTAGGACTTCAGAAGTAAAGGAAATGAATATGCGGGCGCTGATTAAGAAGGTCGATATAACTCATAGCCAAATCATAACGAAGTCCACTCGTGCATAGAGAGCACGTATGACTGCATTAATTAATCACTACTTTTGTTTCTGACAATTGTTTACATAAACATAAACTATTCTGCTGAGAAATCACACGGTTGCATCGAAATCATGTCCTGTTGTTGCCATTATCTTGGTATTAACGTTTTCCTCTCTATTTTAAATTTTTATCCCAGCCTCGATTAAAACCTCAAGAAATGTAATAAGTGCAACATACTTATAAAATCAAGCAAGCAAGCTACTGGGTATTAACTAACTAGGTATTAATGAGAGAGTGGAGATGCTAAGTTGTTAAAGGAAGGAGGATATGTAAGACAGCAAGATATATAATACCTTTGCATCCATAAAATTCGATCCTCATACAAGGAAAGATGACAAACTCGAGCGGAACAATTCGTATATATCGTGTCCATATTTGCAGACTAATATTGGTCCTAGATATCTGTAGAAAGCAAATCAAAGCAATATTAGTACTTGTGCACTCTGATTGGTGATCTCCATCAGTCTTTACTGTCTCGGTCAATAAATGGTATCTGAATATTTTTTTAGCGTCGCCAATCATTTTCTCCCCAAACAAAATTTCTTAAAAAATAACACATACAATTTTCCAATTTAGAATTTATTTTTTATGGGTGGCAACACGTTTGGTGTACATTGTGTTCGCAGGCACATCACATTATGTGAAATATCCTACTTACCTCTTCAAAATCCTCGTATGTAACACCGTCCGCACTGACTCTAATAAGGTACTTTGTCACTGTCAGCAGTTTGATTGTTAGGGGGACTTGCTTCGCCGGCGATTTGGATTTCCTTGACCACTTTTACCGAGCCAAAATCAAGCTAGGTAAATGGGTCCAACAATAAATCATCTATGTTTGAGACAAGCCATTCATGAACCCCCACGATGAACCAACAATCTACCAATCACTTGGTTAGTCCACCAGAAAACATTAACCAGTTGATATGGGAATTAACATATAAATGAATCAATTTAGAATGACTGAAGGTATAGTGAAAGCTGCCGGCAACGCACCGTAAAGTCTTGTGGTAGGTTATTATAACACAATAGATCGCCAATCTAAGCTGCGCTTTTTCCTTTAATTGTGCACTAGTCGACATTCAATGAGTGAATTGAGTGCGAGATATGTGTTATTATACTGTTTGAAATATATTCTTGTTTCAGTTCAATTTTCATTGTTTTTCATTGGACTCACAAAATATGCAAATTGAAGCGCAGCATATTCAAAATGTTGAAAAATCAACTTACCTGTAAGTTGAAGTTTGTTTATAATTCTGCCGAATCATTAGTAGTACAGTAGTTAACATTGTCAGTTTTTAAAGCAGAACACCTTGAACGCAAAAAATAAGACGCAGCTAAATATAAACATGTTAACCCTACTGTACTACTAATGATTCGGCAGAATTATAAACAAACTTCAACTTACAGGTAAGTCTTGTTTATTTTTCAATTCTACCAAATCATTACGTACATCCGGGTTACCATGAGACTTTAACGCAGTGGGCACAAAATGACAAAGCACCCCAAGAGGATAGAGAAAAACCAACTTGACACTTTAATAACAAACATCTCCAAATGATGTATTTATGTTGTACAAGGTATAAGCCTATTTAAGAATTGCTACACCCATCTGGCTTGTTACAGCAACTGGCTTATTGTAAAACTTCCGAAAAGTAGATTCCTCATTCCAGCCAGCTGTAGCCAAGATTACATCAACGGAAACAGACATAAGAGCCTTACTTGTTGAAGCACATCTAGTGCTATGGCCAGAAAATATTTCAGTATCAATGCCTGCCTGGCCTAACAAAGTTTTGAGCCACCGCCCAATAGTGGCCGAGGTCACTGCCCTATACGGCTTGATGTATGAGACAAGCAATTTGGAAGAATTTCTCAGCTTCTCAGTGGCCCTAAGGTAATAATCTAAAGTTTCATAAACACACAATTCCCTAACTGGATACTTGTAAAGGCGGAGATTGCCAAAAACTTTACCAGGTTTGTCTTGCTTAAGGTGCCCTGTTAAGGCAAAATTAAAGCATTCCTCATTTCTCTGCATATACTGCATATACTGCTCAGATGTGTCCAAAAAAAAGTCTGACACCTTTGTCCTGTAGTCAAGGCAATCAACATGACTAATTTCAAGGTGAGTTCCTTCAAACTGATTTCATCCAAGGGCCAAAACAAACTTAAGTAATCAAGGACAGTGTCCACAGGCCAAATGTTGTTGTACTTTGGCACAGGCTTGAGCTTGTTGAATACACCTTTAAGGTACCGACAAACAAGGAAGTGCTTTCCAACTGGTCTATGATCTGGAGTAACACCGACATTCATGTCAATATTGGATACTGCAGAACGAGCTGTATTCAGCGCCGAATAACTTAAGCCACACTTGAAGAGACTGTGCAGAAAAGAAAGTACAGCCCTTACAGTGGGATGCAATGGATCATGTGACCCTTTACTACAAAATTGCAACCACTTGTTGATATACACTTTGTACTGTTTTTGTGTACTGTCCCTCCAGGAATGCATGATGACTTCGACAATGTCTGACGAAATCTCTGACTTTTGCAAGGATCGCCTGATAATTTGCATACCAGTAACTCCAGCCGGTGGTGAAGAGGATGGGGGCCGTCCAGAATTGGGTGAATCAGATTCCGAGCTGATGCCTTCACTATGCATGGTGTGTCTATTAAAAGACTCAGTACAACCGTAAAATAAGGTTGAGTTGTCCACAGAGGAATTACCAGAATTCCCGATGCCTTGTCGTGCATTATCTTTTGCACACACCTGGAAACAAGACAAAAAGGAGGAAAAGCGTAAAAGAAAAACTGTGACCACTCTATGCTAAACGCATCTGCAAACCTAGCCATCGGGTGTGGTCTCCAAGAAACATAATCCTCCACCTGAGCATTAAGTCTACTAGCAAAGAGATCAATATCTGGCTTGCCAAATGAAGAGACTATACTCTCAAATATGGGAGCTGAAAGCATCCACTCAAGGTTCAAGTTCAAATTTCGAGACAACTGATCAGCATTAACATTACTAGAACCTGGAATATGGGCTGCTGATAACCAAATATTTCTATCAATGGCCCAATCCCAAATTTCCTTAGTGAGGGAATTGCATTCTAATGATCTACAACCTCCCATAGCATTGATGTAGGAAACAGCAGTGGTATTGTCAGACATAACCCTCACATGAATGTTGCTCCTGCCATCAAGCAGGGAGCACATAGCAAGTTTAACTGCCAACAACTCTAAATAATTTATGTGTTTCAAAGACTCAGACTTAGACCAAATGCCACAAGTGTAATTTCCATGTTCGATATGAGCACCCCAACCTGTTTGAGATGCATCAGTGTAAACAACTAAATCTGGACTGTTGTGAAGGATTCTCCTAGAAGCTGTCTGAATATTGGCAGACCACCAGTGAACTTCTTCCAAACTACCATGAGACAAGGTCATGAAGGAGTCATAATTCCCCTGGTTCAATTTCAAATTTCTTTCTTTATCAACCTCAATGTGGCGATAATGCAAGGGTCCAAACTCCACCCCTGGGAAGCTAGAGACCAAGGTCCCAAGAAAAGATGCGACCTCACGGATTGTAAATTTCTTATAAGGAACTGAAAAAGTTTGGCATAATTGCAAAATTTTGACAGCTTTCCTGTTTGTCAAAGTAACTAGCATGAGAATAGAGTTTAAAATGAATCCTAAAAACTCCAAAGTCTGTGTAGGTATGACTACCGATTTTTCAGGATGGATTTTAAAACCCAGGTTGCCAAAAAGCTGCACTGCGTGTAAAGTGGCTTCCTCACATTCAAAATAACTATCTTCCAGATAAAAGGAATCATCAATATTGCCCAGACAAGTGTGGCCAAACTGACTTCTCAAGTAGCTAAAGATAGGTTTTAAAATTTTGGTAAAAATTCTAGGACTACTAGTCAACCCCATGGGTAGACTAGTGAAGGCATACAATTGATCTCTCCAAATAAATTTCAGATATTTCTGGTGTTCCAGTGCAATAGGGATGGAGTAATATGCATCCTTGAGGTCTATAGATGTCATGTAACATCCAGGCCTCACAAGCCTGATAGCTGTTTCTAAAGTGTCCATTTTGAAATGGTGGTAGGTAACTGACTCATTCAGTTTCTTTAGGTTAAATATAACCCTGTGAGACCCATCTTTCTTAGGCCGTGTGAAAATAGGAGATATTACCTGACCATCCTCATGTGAGGATAGCTTTATTATCCCTTTCAGAAGGAATTTTTCTACCTCATTGTCAATGATAGACTGCTCAGATTCAGTAAAGGAGTAGGAAGGCCTAGAAACACTAGTGCATACTCCAGGTTCCCAGTCAAATTCAATATGACAGTGAGCAATTGCATCCAAGATAAAGGGATCTGACGTGATCGTCTTCCACACATGAAGATAATCTCGCAACCCTCCCGCCTTAAAGGGAGTCTGATTTGTTATAGCACTAATAATAACGTTGTGTCTTACCCCTGATGGTGATCCTATTGGGTCTTGATTGACGAAGACTTGGGATTCTGCTGGGGCCGAGCTTGGCCCCGGCCTTGGACTAAAAAAAGAATTTGTAGAGGATCTCCCCCTGCCAGCACTGAAACGGCCGCGACCACGCATGCCTCTAGCAGCTGGGACTTTGTAAGGTTCCATACGCTTCTTAGGTGTGACTTTACTGCTTAACTTTTGTGACTTTGTTAAGTCCTCCACTTCCTTGTTCAGGTCATCCCCAAACAAGAAGGATGACACAGGAGTGGACGGGTTGCATAATGAAGCATATTGCTTGTTGAGATCAGGACGAATGAGATCCCTGCGTTTCAGATTAAGCTCTCTATTTGCCGACAACAGCAGGACTGCTGTGTGGGTCAAGACATTTCTCTGATCCCCACTGGAGCTATTACATAACTGGAGTATAGCATATAACCCGGACAATACCAGAGATTGCGCCTTCTGAAATGCTGAATCACTATTTCTAGTCTCCTGACGTAACTGCTGCCAAATCTGCTTGTTTATCTTTGGAGCAACCAAGTTGGTGCAATTTTCAGGTCTCTGGTACTTGTTTTGCACCTCAGCCAACTTATCTTTAGAAAGTTTCTCTGTAAGCAAACTCTTTACTATGTCCGCCAGGTTTGCATCAATGGCAGGAGATGTTTTCTCCGCAACACTAAATTCCTCTGCCAGCACCTTGAAAGAGCCACTACTTGACCCGTCAGCATGGTCTGAAGTTTTCGGCTGAATAAATTCGTCGATTTTGGTTACAACAGCAGCATCTGGACTCGTCACAGAACCTGCTTCACCACCCTCAGGGTCGGTCTCAACATACTCAAAATCTGCATAAACTTGCTCAATGGATTCTTGCACTTGAGCTAAGATATCTTTCTTGGTGCCATCCAAAAGTTCGGCAAACATAGCCTTAAACTCCGACAGCGAAGGCCCTCCTGAATTCCCAACATTGTCAGGGTTTTGAGCCTGGGAAGTCATCGTCTAAAAAGACGAAACAATTAGCAAGATAAGTCGCTTGCAGTACAAAATGGCGGACTCGTCCGCCACGTGGTTCCAAAGAACTTCTACATATTCTAGTCACAAACTCGTTGAGACTGAATGTACAAACAACCGGCTCGTAAAATAAACGAGAACTGTGTCGTATCAATGGGTATAAACGCGTTACACCACGAGTAAATTGACTCAGAACACGTCCTTGAGTCTATTCGGCCGAACAGCCGAGCAAAACACTGTGACTCGTCACAGGACACGAAGAATATTCAGGTCGTAAAAAACCTGGATACAGTGGAACGCGTCCACTGTAAAAAGAAAAAACAAATGAACAAAAACGTTTAACTTACCGCGACAAGAAGCGGCCAAAAGACGGATAACTGAAGAGCTATCATCCACACAACCGAACCCACGGCGAACGAACTGTACACTGACCTGCGGCGGTGCGTGCGCATCTCATGGTAACCCGGATGTACGTAATGATTTGGTAGAATCAATGTTCCTTATTTAAAAAAAGAAAACTCAATTCTTTTTTTAAACAAAAATGTTCTTTTTACTCGTCATGTGAAAAAGTATTCTCATTAACACCTCATTTCCAAAACCAAATCTATTCACTTTAAGATGGTCTAATAGTGTTACATACTATAAAATAATTTAGAGAAAATTATAGAAATCAGCTTGGCAAAAGTAGAACCTCGTAATTACTTTTACCCTTTTTTTTTATTTGTGGGATAAGCGTTTTACTAAATCTGTAATAGGGGTAGTCAACACAATTATTTGATTTTATTTTTAGTTTGGACATTATCAGATGATACTTAAAATTTCTACAAGTATCAAGGGAAAATATTAGGCCAGTTGGCCGGTCAAAGTTTTTTTTGAACACACAGTAGATGAACAGTAATTCTTGTCAGTAAGCGGAAAGAAAAAGTATAGCTATCTGCGTTTGCTAAAAGAGACTCCTCTCAAAAGACCAGTAAAAATCAAGTAGTACCCTGCCTCTTTTACTTCTCGTATCAGGTCAAGTACGAATTCGATGGGAAGGTGTGAGAGTCGGTTGGGAGACACCCAGAGCGCAAAGAAATTTCATATCAAACTAAAGTTATGAGTTGTCAGCACTCTCGGAAACTCACCTTCTTGTATGCACAAGACTTATCGTTCGCAAAAGCGAAAAGATATTGAATCAGAAAAGTCCGACCTACCTGTAAGTATTCACTGGCAGTGAAATTTTGCTGTGGGCACCATGCAGATAAAGAAAATAAAGCAGCATGCGAAGCAGAATACTTTGGGGAAAGTTCAGAGGATGACGTCACGGTGCTTCTGGCAAAATATGCCGTTTGGCTGTCTGAGACAAATGAGCAAAATCAATTGATGAGTATCAAACTTACAAATTACTCAATACAGAACCTACATACTAACCCTCTATAAAATTACATGTAAGTAAAAGGCGGTATCATGTCAGAATGAATGAATTTCGTCATGAAGAGAAAGTGTTTAGCTTTTGCAAAGCTTTTTTTTTCTTTCTTCATGATCGCAATTTTAATCTGCAAAAATTGATGGTATACTTTGCTGAAAACCATATTTGATGGACCTATACACACTGACCATAATACAAACTATTTCCGAATTCAACTTAACTAAAGTATTTAAGACATAAAATATTTAAAAGGAGTTAAAATCTTGGTAGTGCCTAGGCAGCGACTGGGCTGACTGTGCGCTAAAATCAAGTTTGAATGAATATGTGAACGATCATCGCAGTTATGAAAACTCAAGTTCCTTAAAATAAAAGTCCTTATATGCTACTACAGGTATAAAAGTAGATTCTGTATCAAACCTTGAATAAATCACGATATGTCAGGACATATGTTATCACTTCTACATTCCCGAAGCTATTTTTTCCCCAATCTATAGAAAGTACGTGTAGTTAAATAACGGGCATCGTCGTTCCCAATTGCCAGTATGATGTCTTCTAAAGTAGGAGATTCTCGCATTTCTAACAAAAAGCCCCCCCCCCCCCCCAAAAAAAAAACCTTGAAAATCTTGTCCAAAGACTCCTGAATGAGTATAAATTTTAGTATAACAGATGTCGGTTTTTTGGGATTTGGTTAAAAGAATGTGTGGAATGAGACCTATTTCAAAGAGCTTCTCATTCACATGGAGTATATTATTAACCCCCTTACTTTGAAAGGCTCTCACATAGAATTCAATTGCGACATCGCGACGAACATTTTCAGTGTTTGCTTTACTGTTAAATTTAAATGTACTTTAAGCTTGGACGTTATATCAGTAAGGGAATTTGACCTTTTTTTCGGTAATAAGCAACGGTGAAAAGTAACACTTACATTTCTTCAAGCATCCACACAAAATACTTTTTCACCAGTGAACTACATGGGACATTATGATCAAGTGTAACGGGATCTACCTCAGTGGATCCATCCATACTAGAAAGTTAAACCTTTGGGTCTTTGTTTTGGCAAGTTCAAACGATTATACATTATTTAGATTTAAAAGAAGGTCCCCAGCTCAGATTAAACCAAATCGAAAGATGTGTCTATCACGATTATTATTATTCTTTTGAGATATATTGATATTACTTTTTTTGTCATTTAGGTACAGATTAGTCTTGACTACCGAACGTACGTCAAGCGAATAAATATCGAACTGCTATCGCATCGTGTTGCAATGGAAGTGAACTCCGATCTTGTTTAATGATCAGACATACAGACGGTTTTCCAATACAAACTGCAAATGATCGACACCTCTTCTCCGCGATGCATTAGAAAATGAAATTTATCGCACGCTAATCATGCTTTGCTAAATAATACTCTTACCTCCTTTATAAAAACGAGAAACCAGGACGGCTACGAACAAAGAAAGCACGCGAGACAGTCTCATTTTATCAACGCTCTTCGGCTTCCACGAACGGTGAGGTTAAAACAAAGATTGCCTTGGATATGAAAACGACAATAATCAAACATGTTTAAGAAACGATATTTCTTCACCCAGGCAAACAGGTGTTCAAACAAACAAAATGACTGACTGGAATGATCAACGCCCATAATGAGTATGCCAATAACTTCATGTTTTACATCAAGTTTGCTAATGCGAGATTAAAAGATCAGAAAAAAGGGAGATCTAACAGCTTGCTCGACGGAAAGAAAGTACAGACACGTGTTTTCCCTGCTCATTCCCGCTGAATTACACCTAAAGTGGCAGTATCATGGATTGTTATTAAAAATGTGAAAAGCAATGGAGACCTATTTACCAATGGCTAACGAAAATTAATGACCAAATTTTCTTCAAAACGACTATTTTAGCTCACCAAAGCCATTCTTAAATGTTTCTGGTTACACTCGACTAAGATGAAAATGCACACCAACTTGAACAAGTCGGGCCGACTTTTTCGAGTTCTCCACTTGCATTTAAAATGAAATTGGTAATAACTTACTGTGGCTCATTTTTTTCTCGTAAAATTTACTTGATTAGTTTATCGCACTGTTACTCCAGAAGCAATTCGTGAATGAAAAAGTCATTTAAAATTGACTTAGCAAGTATATGTTCCCGTTTTAACATTAATTTTTATTTTGAACGCTACTGTTCTCACAATAAACAGAACATTTAATTAATAATTATTATAGCATTTCCAATGGCCGAAAGTTTCTATAGTGTGACATCTATCTATTAAAATTGTCCGTCGACACATCCAGCAATCGATTTTGCGATCATGGAAAAACAATCTTTAGCTAGGAAAGTCGGTGGTATTAACAAAAATTGAAACTGCTGAAATGAAATGCCGAATATTGCTTGGATTCCATACATTTAAATGTAAATGAATGCAGGAGCCGTCAGGCCCATATTACAGATAATTAGCAATTTAATGGTCACTTATCAATCTCTTGAAGTCTTAACAACAGTGGCTCAGTGGAAATCACATTCTAAAGCCCCGGCTACACGTTGTAACATTGTTAAAAGAACACGTCCTAACATTGTTGTAAGAACGCTTCTAACAATGTTGGATACGCATACAACATTGTTCGAAAGACGTCGCTTCGGGTTTTTGACTTCAACAATTATTAGGCTCTCGGATTGGAGACTGGGTCCTTAACTCTGATTAGTCTTTGCAATACAACGTTGTTGAAAGGGCGGCTACACGCTTCAACATTTGTCGTATGCTGGAGAGAATGTTTGATCGAAATCTAAACATTCTTCCAACTAAAAATGTTGAACAAACATCATCAAACATGCATGCTACACGTTCTAACATTGTTCATCCAACAAATGTTTTATAACAATGTTTGAACGTGTAGCCGGGGCTTAAAGGTGCGAAAGTGAAATGGAAGCAAACTAAACCCAAAGGAATGGTTTACCATTATGGTTTCCTGTAACTCGTTGTATTGGCTTTGGTATCTCTGTGGTAGTGAGGACAGCATGCATTACGATCGATCAATTAATAAGTTGGTGTGTTAAATTATCAGGGATGCTTTGATCAATTTTGGATACGTCTGGCGGTAAGGTTACATAAAAACCAACAGTAGTAAGAAAATTTGTTATAAAGGCCTTTAAACTTTCTTTCTTCTATTCTTTTTTTGTTTAGAATTTTAAACTTAGGGGAAAATAATGGATTTATTAGGGGATGGAGTTTCCTGCAGTTTCCTGGCAGTCATTACGGAGGCTGCGATGTTAGAGTGGAGCGTTTAATTCTCAACTGGAAATGTTAAAAGTATTACTCAAGGACGTACCCTGCATGGCGGGCGTAGAAGCTCGTATAAAGAGGATAGGGAGGGAGGGAAAAGGGAGACGACTACTCCCCTCTCCCTTTCCCCTTCCTTCCCATCCTCTTTCTACGCCTGTCACGCAGTCTATGAAGGACGGGGATTTTACCTGTTTTGATGACATTTTGTTTAAGACCAAGAAGTTGTCTGAACCCGAGAGGGGCATAACAAGTGCAGCTGGCACACCCTTTTGCTTGTTTGCTGAAGACTGAAAATGCAGGTTCGCTCGAAAATGACAGAAATAAGTTAAGCAATCTGATATTATCTCCTAGCTTCATACCTTAACCTACGTAGCAGGCACTAGAGAGGGAAAGCAAGAGGGAAAGCGAGAGGAAAAGTGAGAGGAAAGAACACGGAGGGCGACAGGAGGGAACGGCGCGACTGGACGGGAGGGAGCTAGCGCGCGCGCCCGCTTACCCCGTTCAATTGTCCTTTCTAGCGCCTTCCATGCAGGCTTTGAGCGGCCTGCCGAAGACAGGTTCAGTTGCTCCATCCAGACTATTCTAGTCACCTTTAATCCACCTATTTTTTCATTCCAGAATAGAGGTAAGGAATAGAAATAAGCAGATAACTAAAAAAAGGTGTACCCTTTAAATGTGCACTTCATTTTATATTCCTATCCACTGAGTTGCAAAAGACAACGGTTATGTACCACTAAAAAAACAGACTCGTGTCCACAAATTATTGTATAATCAATACAGGATCTAAAACAAGCAAAACGAATGCTTATTATGCCGATAAAATGCAAGCCCATACAACTGTAGTTGCCGGTCAGGCCACTCCTACCCCACAGTTCTATAGTCGCGTCATGTTAGTGTTCAATATAATTATTAAAGACAGTACTCTGATGGAAATAATATCGAAGGAATTCCTGTTTTGGTATTCACCGATTACATATTTATCTATATAGGTTAAAAAAAAAAAAACAGACATTTTTCTTATTTATATTTCCGTCCTCTCCCATCGCATAACACAACAAACAAAGCAATGGCGCTTTATACTAACGACGTCATGAAATTTTAGACCCCACGCGTGACTCAGACAAACAAACTCCACTTCTTTGAGAGCTTCAAGGGAAATGGCGAGTAGCTCGCTTCATTCCCTTACAGTTCTGACCGAAGAGGACGGCGTTCCTGGCTCCAAATTTGAAAGAGAACCAGAAGATTACACTGTAGACCAGCTAAAACGGTGGTTGAAATGCAGGGGCTTAAAATTAAGCGGTAAACGAGAAGATCTTGTACAGCGAGTGAGAGACTGTGTGAAGAGCGGGAATTATCACACCCTTGATCCGGCAATCGATCATGGAAAATGGTTTGCTGCCAAAGTTCTTCAAGAAAATTCTGATGTAAAGACAAATTCTGGATCGATACCCATTCCGTGTATTCTGTCGACTGGCTGGCGTGTTTTTCCGTCTCAAAACATTCCTTCGCTCTTCAACTATGGGCACGTGCATTACTACGCGCTAGAATCAATCCAAAATGTTGCCGATCATCCTGAAGACATCGAAGATGGGCTGGGGCACATGACGGATAAACCTTTGAAAAATGGAAGAAGGTACGTGGATTCGGGCTTTGTTCACGATATGATGGACACGGTAAACGGCGATCATTATTTAGTGAGGGCTCACGTTTGGCCGTCGATGATAGCAGAGTTGCCGCACAATGTTGTTGTTGTTTTGTCTGTGAACAGTGGTGCCGTTCTTCATGCCTCTTGTGATCCTTAACGGGCTTCGTCTTTAGTTCGTTGTAGTCATGTTGTAGCCGTTTTATTTTGTATCCTTGACCATGTTCAGAAGCATGGGGCAATGTTGAAAAGACCTTGCACAAGTCAAGAATGTTCTTGGAATAAAGGAAAGAAGAGAAACAAAAATCCCAGAAGAGTAAGCGATGCGACATATCCAAGCAAGAGGTCCAAGCAAACTTTGTCCGTCATTGAGTTTGATCCGAGGCCTGCCAGATATAGGGAGGTAAACGAACAGCATATTAATAAATTTTTGAGAAACATTCAAGCTTTGTCTCAAGCTGAAGATACAGGAGTTTCAATGTGGGAAACTCAGCTACAGTTTACCTACAGTGATTATGCACTTGATTGTGAGAGGAAAGAAGTGTTGTTAGAGCAAGTGAAACTGTTGTACAATAATTTAAAGCCGGAAGCCCTTATGGAAATGCCTGCAACACAGGAGCAGAGCAAATCCGAGAGATGGTTCTGTGAACTGGTGAACTGGTGCAGGCTGACAGCGTCCAGGTGTCTCGGTGCTTTCAAAGTTGGGAAGCTTGTTAGTGAGTCCCAGCCAAATGCTGCCATTGAAGCGAACAAGTTTATTGCCAACCAGATTTGGGGCCTTGGATCTGATCATTTTCAGACATACTGGATGCGTTATGGCCTTGAAAGTGAACCAAAAGCCATAGTGAAGTTAAGTATGAAATTGCCACAAAGACAAGAGTATCCCCTACAGGATTTTGGGTCAACCCTGAGTTCCCATTTCTTGGTTGTTCTCCAGATGGCCTTGTTGGCAATGACACTGTTGTAGAGATCAAGGCATTGAAAATCTTTAAACAGTACAGTGTAGAGACAGTTACTTGCAAAAACTCTCCAGTGCCTAAGAATGTTCTTGGTAGGCAATGCTTTAAAGTAGAAGATGGGGAGTGTGTCCTGAAGCACACCCATGCGTATTATTACCAGTGCCAACACAGCCTTCTTGTGACAGGAAGAAAGTACTGTGATTTTATTCTTCATGCAGCAAGTGGTCCTGATTCAGTAAAAAGGATTCCAAGAGACGAGCCTCTCATTAAGAAGATTTTGTGTTTTCTGACAGCATTGTGGATGCTTGTTATTGCCCCTGAGGTCTTTGAAATGCGTGTCCCTAGGAATCTCTTGCATTTGTTTTAGATGAGCCTTCAGAGAGCTTGCATTCCTCGAAACAGTCTACTTTGGAATCACCTGATTGTGTTTAATACCTGGAGACCCTACCACATGTACGTTTTCGTTTGAGTCTGTAGAACAATTTGTAGCCCCCGAATGCACATCGCCCACTGCTACTATGGATCCTGTAACACCTGCAGCATGTTCACCTGTGTCACCTGCGTCATATCCTGACTTGTGTGGAACCATAGCATCTGAATTGGTTGAAGAGTCTATCCAGCCGAGCTTATACTGCAAAGAAGAAATTGATGCTGCAGAGGCTCTATTCTCAGCTGCCAGTGTTGTTTCCAGTGCTAGTAAATGTGCTTCTGAACAAGGCCAGGAGCTGACTGTCTTTCCTTGGGGTGGACTGACGAGTACTGGGATATCGCTTACCAATACTTGTCCCTTGGATAATTGGTTGATGATTTTTCAGGCTCTGACCAAATCACACAAGGTGGAGCTCACTGACCTTCCAGAGTCAGCTCACATAATAGGGACATCCCTTAAGCTCATAGATGATGGCCTATATGCAGATGCAAAGTTGCTTATCTTGCAGTCTATTCCACAATGGCAGCAACTAAGAGGTACGCATAAACTGTTTTTTTTTTCTTTTAAAAATTATCATTTAATCTTCCACAGACTTCTAGGTCACATTTAAATTCAGGTTAAAATTTTAACTTTGGTCAATTCTCTATATTTTCCTTTGTCTCGTAGCCTTATTATTCATGGGTTAGGGCTAGGAGACAAAAGAATTTGAAGGTAAAAAACTTACATGGATTTTATTTTTAACTCTGACATAAACAATTTGTCATTGAGTATTTTTATAATAGAGCTAACTACTTTCAGTGATAATAATGTTGGCAAAGATTGGTAAGATAAGAAGAAAAATATATATTAATAATAATTATGTAATAATAAAAATATTATAATAAATTTAATTTTTGTGTTATATTTTTTATTTTAAAGTTGTTGCTGGTACCCTGGACTTGTATGTCCATACCTGACAAGCACCATCACAACAACCTGTTGCTGTACAACTTGTCCGCTGAAAGTACACTCACTGCAGTCTATGTCAGTCACCCTGTCACAGCCCTCCAAGCTTACAAGCAGTATTTTTCTGGATGCCCTTGAAGACTGGCAGCACCCACCTGATTCCCAGTGTGGAAGGAAATTTTCTAACAAGCCAGCAGAAGAAATCCCTTTCAATGAGGATGTGACTTTTGATGAACATGGACATGCAGACACCTCATGGCATTGCGCGGGGGTGAGGGTTAGCAGCCGTCGTGTTATGTTGAATTTGAAATCATTTCTTGTTTTTTCAGTTGATTTGCTTACCAGAGGAGGTAATCTTAAGTTGTCAAACACGCCGCAATCAATTTTTTTGTTTGGGAAATGCTTTACATTGTATGGGGCAACACTGTGGAATGGGGGTTACTACATTTGTACCTTTTATTATAATAATATGTGGTACATGTATGATGGTTTGAGTGAATATAGACGAAAGGGCTCTGGACTCTGGTCTTCTTCATGTATGTTTCATGAGGACTGGGATTTTCTTTAAGTTTTTTAATATATTGTAGCTAGGTCCAAGGTAAAGAGAGCATAAATCTGACATTGATTGCGACTCGTATAATTTTGTATTTTATTTTGGAATTTAATAGGTCAACTTAATTGTCTCTTTAGCCCTGGCTATAGTAGTGAGACTCTTGCCCTTACTTTAAAATTTGAAGACAAAAGCCTAAGTTGAAAATGAAAAATCTTTGAGAATATTTTAACTTTTCTTGGACTTATAAGCATGTTTACTTTTACAATTCTTTTTCTGGAGTGGGTCCATTTGAATGAAAGACATAACAAATCATGCTTTAAAGGCCCATGTTCACCCAAGTGGCTTTGCACGCTTGTGTTGTTGTTTTGAAACACTTTTTTGTCAAATGCAGTGTTTTGATTGGCTGACACATTTATGGGGTGTTCACTTTTTTTCATGCTTGGCCAAAGTGTGACTCTACACATACTGAACACAGCAATTTTCAACTACCCGAAATCATTTTTCTGGAGAACAGGGTGTGCAATGCATTCTGGGTGAACATGGACCTTTAAAAGGACACTGTCTTATAGACATCATTATTCTTTGTTTGCTTAGTGTTCGAATCTTGGTTGATGAAAGTGACAAAAAATGTACAGTAGTAGGATAATCGTAACTTGGTTTGTTCTCAGTTAACAGTTAATGTTTTAATGTTTATATCATTGCATTTCTGTCCAGTAAATGCATTTCAATTATCTGATGGTTAGACTGAGAAATGGCCATTAGAGACTTTGATATTTTTATATAAAAAAAAACTTATGTAGTTTTAGTCATTGACTTGCAGCTTGTGCAGGTGTCAAATTCAAATCAAATTCTTGTTCCTGCTACATGTAAAAATGAAGTTTCTTTGAGTTTCGAAAATATTTTTAAAAATTAACATCCATATTTTGTGTACAGATCTAGAAATGTAAATAAGATTTATTTCTCAAAATGATCTGTTTGTATAGAATATAAACATAGCTTGCTGGAAGCAATAGATAATAAAATCAAAATTTACCTTATATCTCAAATTAAATATATTATTGCAAATCCTACCAGCCGAATTATAAAGACCCAGCAGATAAAGGGTACGTTTGTTTGGGATGATCCGGATGAGGATCAGTGATCTGAGATCAATTCAATCATGGGAGATCAAATGAGCTGATGAATCCACCCCAGCCAAGGATTCATCAGTTCATTCAATCTACCATGATCAGAATTAATGATCTCGGATCACTGATCCTGATCCATATCATCCCAAAGGAATGCATCCAAAATGCCAAAGACTATCATTTGAAGCTGATGGCCTGCTAGACATATCCATTACTTAGAGCCTTGGAAACTTAAGTTAAAATATTAAGTCTACTTACAAAGGACGGCCTGAAAATTGACAAGACATGCAGCAACTACTACCATTTGAGTCGCGACAGGAGCAAGAGACAAAGGTATTCTTTTGCTGACTAGTTTAAACTGCTTTAAGCGTTCATAGAAACGCTCTACATGAATCCTAGCTTTTGCAATGCGACGTGTTTCCAATTCCTCTGCAGCACTAAGACTTTTTCTACCTTTTAAAAATGATGGGATTTTTAATTGCACTTGGAGAGGATTTAAGAGATCCTGCACAGTGAAACCACGATCTGCCAAAACCAAGTCATATGGTTTAAGGTGTTTCAAAAGGCCACTTTCCTTAAAGATGCGAACATCATCAATATCACCCTCTAACAAATCAGAAACAAAACATGCTCCACCACTGGGGGTTACAGCAATGAGACACTTAAATGTGTTGGTGTGGTTATAGGAAGAGAAAGTGTTTCCTTGCCTGGCAAAATTCCTGGAGCATTCCACTCTAAATTCATTACAATCAACAATACAGCGTACCTGCTAAATTGGGCTCTATCTGGAAAAATAAAGTTTTGCATGTCTCTAAGAATTACATACATCAACTGAATATATGTTGTAAAAAATCTTTCCAATATAGGAAAAGTTAATTTTCCTGTTTGGGGTACTATGAAGAGCTGCAATAGTATTGAGAGTAAAACCCCTCTTCAGTCTTAGAAGGCAAATGAAAAGTTTTTCTCTTAATGAAAAATCAGCTTTTGGGCCAGTTCTTGCATTCTCCGTTGCTGGGTAATCTTTGCTTTTCCAGTACTTGATTGTCTCCAAAGGGCAAACATCGTCAAGAAAATCATGCAAAACTTCAAACTGGGAAGGCCTGAGGCCGGTGAAGTGTTTCATGAGGGCTACATCTTGCACGATATTTTCGTAGGATAAAGTACTTACTATTTTAGGACCCTGTAACTGCGTTGTAGAGACGTCGTTTTTCAAAATCATAGTTTCGACCGTTGCAGACAACTCGTATTTTGAATATATAGTCTGAGAGCCTTGATCAGAAACCAACTTTCCTGAAGGGTTAACGTAAGTGTATGTATCGATCACGGCACATTCCTCATCAGCACATTCTTCATCAATAAAACTGCTTTCGTCGACTGTCGGTTCAACTTCTTGTGACTCCTGATCATGATCATCAGAAACTGTAATATCGTTAAATAATTGTTCCTCGTAGTTGTCAATGAATAATTTCTGTTTCTTTGACGCTGGATTTTCTCTTTCTTTCGGTGCTTTTCTCTTAGGAGCATGTCCTCGACTTACTTGCGCTGGTCTTAGATTTGCCTTCAGTGGATCGGGAAATTCGGCTGTTGGACCTTTTTCGCCGGGCCAGTGAAGAGCACGAATATAAGTGTTTCTTGTTATGTTTTTCTCCGTAAAAAATTCACGCGAACAAGCTACTAGCCAACGCTTGCACTTTGCCATGTCTCGCGAAGGTTTTGGGAAGGGAATGAATACTTTCTTCCCCGATTCCTCTGACTCTTTGAGTGATTTTGGCCAACACTCTTCCTTAACTCACAAAGGATCTTATCATGTCTTACGCTCGTGCCGCTGTTGATGAATATGTGTCCTCTACTCAGTTCAAACAATCACTACCTGACTCCCTGCAATTCGACGTTGGGAATCTAAAGGATACTGTCAAATCCTCTCAAGAATACATCGCTGGTTTGGAAGACACGAATGTGCAGTTAAGGAAACAACTGGATGACCTAGAACAGTATACTCGGCGTGCTAATGTTCGGATATTTGGAATCCCTGAGCACTGACCCTGAAGACACTGACACAAAGGTAATTGACTTCTTCTCGAAGGAACTTGGTATCACCGTGTCTTCAAACCATATCAGCCGTTCCCACCGCACAGGCAAGAGAGGTCGCACACCCAGACCTATAATTGTTCGACTTCTGCACCAAAACATGAAAGTTCAAATCCTACGTAAGCGACGGGATAAAAAGGCCCGCGAAACTGACTTTGTCATTCGAGAGGACATGACCCATTGCCGTCGTGACATTCTACGGTATCTTCATCATGACATCCCAGAAGGTATAATTGACAAAGTTTGGACCATCGGTGGCATTGTATTTATGAGGCCGAAGTCCCGTACGTCAGTGATTGAGAAATGAACTACTCTCTCCAAATGCCGCGAGAATGTCAACAAATACGATAGGTCTGCTTTGCACTTTGGATATTAACTTGTGTCACACAATGTACTTGTATGGTTGTTTTTGAACTGGTTGTTGGACCTTACTCCATATAACTGTTGTATGCTTCTATTACTGCTCTGCTCTCTGCATGATTGCTTAATCTGCTGGTCGTTACTATTATTGTTTAGTTTAATTTATTGCCTAATGATATTTAACTGATAGTTGATTTTGTTTATTTATTTACTTATTTATTTATTTATTTATTTTTAATACCTGTAGTCCTAATTGCCTACTACGTACCCGTGTACGGTATGCAAATTTAATGCTCGTAACAATCGCAAGGCCATCTTATGTGACATTTGACTAAATTGGACTCACCTAGGCCTGAAACGCACTACTTTCACTCATGATGAATACATTGCTCTGGGTAATATTAATGATACTTGGTTCTGCTAAGCATGTCTTGCAACAATATTTATATTCAACCATTTTGAAGACGATACTGATTTCCTTTTTTCCTTTGTTTGACCTTGAATTTGAAGGAATTTTTTATCCTGAATTACTTAAGACAAAAATTTCCAATCCCGTTCTTGATGACCCTGAGTCTTCTCATTTGCTAATGAACTCCAACCTTGATCCTACCCCAACTTTTCACTGAAAATTCACAATTGCTTTCCAACTGTATCTACCTAACTTCTACAGAATTTAACAAAATTACTTTTCCTCCTGATACATCATGGATACATTTTCTGCTTTTCATGTCAATATCCGTAGCCTTCCGAAACACTTTGATGACTTCTCAGAATATCTTCTCTCATTAAATATGCAGTTCTCTGTGGTAGCTGTCTCTGAAACTTGGTTAAACTGGTCCAATGCTGATCTTTTCAACATTCCTGGCTACCTTTTTATTTCTAATTTCAGAGAACATAAATCAGGTGGAAGAGTTGGTCTTTATATCCAGACTGGTTTGAAGTATAAACTTAGAACTGATCTTCAATCTCCTGACAATTCATTGCATGAATCAATTTTTGTGGAAATTATACAACCGAATGGTAAAAATGTTATTATTGGTTGCCTTTATAGACCCCCTGATGCTTCTGTTGGCGACTTCAATACGTCCATTGAAGGTGTATTATCAACCATTAGTTTTGAGAATAAATCATCATATCTTATGGGTAATTTTAATATTAACCTCCTTAACTCTGATTCCAATCAGCCCACTAATGAGTTCATCAATCTCATGACATCTAATTGCCTCTTTTCTTTAATCTCCAAACCCACCCGTATAACCTCCTCATCTGCAACTTTGATTGATAACATATATACGAACAATCTTGAACTTAGCATGTACAGTGGTATTTTTTATACTGATTTATCCGATCATCTTCTAGTTTTTCAAGTCACTAACTTGAAATTATCCATTGAGCCACCACGTCAAAAGAAAATCACACGTCTTATTAACCCTGCAACAATGTCAGTATTTAGATCCAAACTGGAAGATACTGATTGGTCTCTAGCCTGTACTGCCAATTCGGTTAACGAGTCTTATCACACATTCTCAAACCTTCTTACTTCTTCATATCGGAAGTCATTTCCTCTTAAACCTGCAGGCTCTGAATCCAGATGCCCTTCAAAACCGTGGTTTTCTCAAGGTCTTTTTGCTTCTTGTAAAAGGAAGAATACTCTTTACAAACAATTCCGGTTAAATCCTACTACACTCAACAAGTCAAGATACAACAAATATTGTAACAAAACAATTTTCTCATCAAAGTTGCCAGAAAAAAATATTTTCATGACAAACTGCTGTCTGTTAGCTCGGACTTGAGGAAGACATGGACAGTTATAAAACAAATTATCTCTAAAAAGAAACCTGACTTACAGTTTAGTCATATGAAAGATAACACTGGTACATACTCAGAACCAACTCAGATAGCTACATAGTTTAATAATTGTTTTGCTAATATAGGTCCTTCTTTGGCGAATAAGATCCCACTCTCTAAGTCTTCCCACAGAGATTTCATGATTGGCCATTATATAAATTGTTTTTACATTACCCCAACCTCCCCGACAGAGGTTGCTAATATAGTTTATTCTTTAAAAAATAGTACATGTGAGGGTTTTGATGGTCTTTGCATCTCCCCTATAAAAGAGACTATTGATGTAATAGCTGTGCCTTTGTCTCTCTTGAATTTGTTAACAATGTTTATGAAGGCTTTAAAATAATGAATGCACTGTTGGAATTTTCTTAGACCTTATTATAATACAGCTCGCGCATCTTGTCATTGAAATCGAGCGTGCCTTATGAGAGTACAAAGCACGCGGATGACGCCATTTGTCTGCGCGTGCAGTTTCAAAATCATTACAAATCTGGCATTTTTAACAATTCAAAAGAGTAAACTTGTCGATTAAAATAGCACAGCCATAAAGTAGAATAGACGACACGAATTCTAAGGGCTGCTTGTTTTACCTGAACGGTTTTAAACGTCCGTCAAAAAGAACTTTTACAACAAGACACAGTGTTGACGCAACATGACTACGATCACTGACGCCATTCCGCGCGCGCAAGCTGAGAATAAAATTTGCTCAGTTTTCTCACAAGCTGAAACGAATTTAGCTGCAAATGTTGAAAAACTATATTATAAAACAAATAAAAAAGCCTTAACCGTGCTTTATTCTGTTATAAAGCACTCAAGCGTGTGACTAGAGCACTCACGAAGTAGTTAAAAGCACTCGCCTATGGCTCGTGTTTCTTCCTACTTCCTACGTGCTCTCGTCACTTCCTTACTTTCCTTATAACAGAACAAAGCACGGTTAAGGCTTTCTTATTTGTTAAAGAAGGCATTTGATACGGTCAACCATCAGATACTTAATGATAAATTAAACGTTTGTGGTATCCGTGGTGCTCCTTTAGCCTGGCTTACTAGTTATTTGACTAATAGGCAGCAATATGTTATGGTCAATGGTCATGTGTCTCCCCATAAAACAGTCAAGTGTGGGGTCCCTCAACGTTCAGTCCTTGGCCCTCTCCTTTTCCTCTTATACATTAATGATCTTTTCCACTCTTCTAATTATCTCTCGTTTATTCTCTTTGCAGACGATAGCAATATATTTTTCGTCATAAAGACTTGGCTACTTTAGCAAACATTGTTAATCAAGAGCTTTCTCACGTCTCTTCCTGGTTTAATGCAAACAAGTTTCTGTCCACCCTGACAAGTCGAAATTCATTATCTTCCATCCACGGCTTAAACAGATTGATCTATCTGAAGGTAACATCTATGTAAATAACACTCCTGTAACCCGGGTGGAGAAATGTACATTTCTTGAATTATTATTCTTGAAAATCTTTCATGAAAACATCATATTACTACTGTCTGTGATAAGGTCAGTAAGGTTATAAGAATTTTACATAAGTCAAGACAATATCTACCCTCGGATAGCCTAAAAACTTGATATAATTCTCTTTTCTTACCATACATCTTAATGTAATTAAAATTACTGTAATTTGATTTGGGCGTCCACATTTGCCTCTTACCTCGAACCACTTTATATGCTACAAAAGAAAACCATTCGTATGATTACATTTTCTCCTCCACGAGCACATTCTAAACCTCTCTTTTCTAAGCTCAATATTTTTTCGCTTCACTTGCTCTATAAATTCCATGTCTCCTGTTTTGTTTTCTCATATTTCAATCGCCTTCTGCCCGCCTCTCTTTCCTCGCTTCTATATCTTAATCGTGAGTATCATGATTATTTAACTCGCTCTCGTCTCAACCTACGCAAATTCTCGCGTAGGTATCATTTTGCTATTTGCTCTCAAGCCCCAACTATTTGGAATGATATCCCTCTGACTTTACACAACAGCCTTACTATTCGCAACTTTAAAAAGAAGCTTGAATTGTACTTCTTAAGCCTGAATTAAATTTTTGAGTTACCAATTGTGCATATTATACTGAACTTCTGATATTATACCTGGATTATTGTCACTAGTTTTGTATTTCTATTGGTCTACAAGTACCTATCTTCTTTATTTAAGTTTATTACCTAGTTTAGTCTACTGGTCTTTGTAAAATAGTCTTTGTTTCTGACCAAAAGCCATTTAAGCCTCTGGCTTTGGCCCAACTTATGTTTTACTTTGTATGGTATAAAAAACTTTAAAGATAAAGATTAAAAATAAAGATTAATGTTTGTGTGTCTCTTCAAAATGCATATACATGTCTACAATTACCAAATTGCAAAATTTCAACTTTTGAATTTGATTTTCCATCTTGTGGTTTACAACGTGATTTAACGAAATTTATTCAATAGACTACTAACAACCGCTAATGCTTACTTTGTAGGTCTCGCAAGAAATTTAGACTGATCAATTGTATACAACATTTTACCACAACACAGGATTTCTAATGCATGCAATCATTAAAGATAGTTGACACCCATTGTTTAGAAGGCCAGTAACGGAATCTGAACGGTAAAAAATATTTTAGAATTATGCAAATAAGCCTTGACACCAACGATAATTATGTAAACACATGAATTTGCGTCAATTTTGAGCTCTTGGTGTGGAAGCTAAAGTGACACCTGTCGTTTTGAGGCAAAACACCAGTTCATTGGAGTATAGACTTTGCTCTGATGTTTTTTTTTTTAATCGCGATTTAGACCAAACTTTTGAGATTTCTTTCCTGTAATTTGATTAATTTTCGATATGCAAATTAAGGCTCTTGAGAAGGGTCTCTTTTAATGACGCTGGAATGCGTAATATTTTTTTTGTAAGTTTCCATATTTTGTCTGTGAATTAACTGAATACATCTTCAGTTGTAACTTGTAGCAGAATAGAATTCAGTGAGCTAGATTTTTGCAGTCAAAGCGCGCTTGACAAAATCTGTGAGATTTACACTATCGATCGCTATCAGTTCGGACAGGTGAGCCAAAATTTATGAATTTTGGCTTGTGGCGGCGTAAAACATGTGTACCAAACCCTTTTCATGGTCAAAAAATGAAGAAAAAATTTTTTTTGGTCGCCAAGTCGAGAGGACCGCTCTTAGCGGGACTGCCTCTTAGGCTGCGCATTTTTATTTTATTATTATTATTTTTACTCACACAAACATAATTTTTATTCAAAAGGCCTTGCGCACGTTTCTTATTGTTTCTAACAGTCTTTATTGTCCATTCTTGCCATGTGATTGGTTTACCAGGGTCTTCCCACTAAGTCCCAGTGGCGTGAATGTCAAAATAAAACTTAACACTGACAAAGTGGGATTGATTGGTTTTTTTTTTCTTCTGTATTTCTGTGATTTAATATCTGAAGCTTTGTCAGCTTGCAAACCACATCTTCTTTCCCAAAGTTGCAATTGACTGTAGCCTCCTTCGCAGACGTCTTTGGGCTCGTCACGCGTTCCTTCCCCACGACCGTCTGCTGAACTGAACTACCACTTCCGTTCGCGGCGGTTAGCCAATCATATTTCGTTTTCCATTTTTTTGAAAGTAGGACTTCGACCCCGGGATTATTTTCAGAGACGATGCACGTGAATCGGGTGTCGATTTCCATTCTTACGCGCTCGTTACTGGCTTCTTCAAAACAAAGGCTAACCGCCGGCGAACGCAAGTGGCAGTTCAGTGCAGTAGACGTTCGTGGGGAAGGAACGCGTGACGAGCCCAAAGACGTCTGAGAAGGAGGCTAAACAACGTGAAATGTAATATAGATAAATATACACGATGGTAAAGGTGTTTCAGTTGCAGATGTCGTTGCTTCCAAAGTATGTGCATTGCTCGGTGACACTAGAGTATTGGTGCCTTAAGGCTTGTCGAAACGGTAAATGTTTTACCGTAAAACATGCTAAAACATGTCTTAGGGTAAAACATGTCTATGTTTTACAGATTGGTCCAACGGCATAAAACATCTTAAAACATGTTTTATCAAAACAAGTACTAATACCCAGAAGCAAAGAATTGTGGTCCACTACATTACCCAGTATGCCTCACTGTTCGACTCCTATTTTCAACATGGCGGAAATTGCGAGATTCAACAGCGCAAACTAAGACGATTTGTAGCGGCTGCAATGCTCATTGAATTGTTAGAAGATGACAAGAAAAGAGAAGGTAAACGAGGGAAGACTAGGAACTGGAAAAGGAGAAGTGAACAGAAAGGATATTTCGACAATATCGTTCAGGAACTGATGATCGAAGATACTCCCAGCTATCGCGAAATGATGCGGATGACTCATAAAGATTCCGTCAAGATCCTGGAGCTAATTGAACCTGATATAACCCGTTGTCAGGTAACTGGTGGTCATAAGATCATAAGTGCAGCAGAACAACTGACATTGACAATTCGATTTCTTGCCACTGGCGAGACATACAGATCTTTGAGCTTCCATATCCCGGATTTCTTTTGGTTTGTTTTAGCAACTTCACGATTAAGCTGCCAAAGCAGCCCAATTACCTTGTTCTTGATCTCAGCAATCGGTATGTCCAGTTCTCAAGAAAATTAAGGCGTGGACCTTCTTTCAAATTCCTCTAAAAATAGATAAGGTAGTCTAAAATTTGCAATTGCGTGTCATGTGATATGCAAATTAAGTCACGTGACCTACTACGGCCACTTCAAAGGAAAAACAACTTATTGAGAAATGGCACTAGTTTATAACAACGGTCATTTAAAGAAATTGCTACGAAATATCTCCCTGAGAAAACGGTATAAAATCTGTGCCTGGGCTTTGTTCAATATTTTATTGACAGTGTAAATAAACGACTTTTTGACCTAGAACTCAGTCTTCTTGTCAAACAAATTTCACATTTCTTGCTCTTTTAGAAAATTAACACTGTGGTACAGCCACAGAAATGAAGTACCTGCAACTGTGAACAGTATAACACCAATCGCAGCCTCAAGAAAGCAATTAAAAGTGGTGCCATTTTGTCAAATAGAATTTGGAGTTAAAAATAGCCTTAATAGGTCACTTGACAATACATGGCGTCAAACAACATTCAAAGTTATTGAACTTATGGTGAGGACGTTGTCCTAAAGTCGTTTTGTGTCATATTGAAAAATTTAGACCCCCCCACGTTTTTTGGGAAGACCCATGTCTTAATTGTAAGGCAAAATAAAAACTCGCTCTCTTACAGCTACGGTCGTTATTCATAACTGAAAATGGCTTTCAAGTTACACGCGTGCTTCCGCTTCTTGCTCGCTTAAAAGCGCAGCCTTTGTGGACCTGGTTCTCCTCCCTTGACTGCTTGACCTTTCACTAAACCTTCTGGTCACAATTCTTGTGAACGCCAATTTAATGTTTCTGCTTAATCTGATGTAAAGCCATGGATTGATGGCGCTGTTTGCGTGTCCGAGCCAGAAGACTAGGTACTGCACGAAAGGAGGTTCATCAGCCCCGAACGCAGTTATTCCCAGGTAGAGAACGTAGCATTGTGCTGGAAGCCAACAAAGAGCAAATGCAAGGACGATGGTAATAAGCATTCGGACCACTCTTTTTTTGTTGTTTTTTTGGCGGTGTTGGTTTTGAATCAGGTGATTGCCGGGCGCCCTATGAAGCCACATTTTGTGAACAATTTTACCGTACAGGATGGTAATGACAACCATGGGAAGCAGGTAGCTGATGGTGAAAAGATAGAAAATGAAGCCACGAATGACCCTTTTGTGATTTTCTAACCCCAAAATGGCGTAATTAAAGGTGCAGAATTGGCCTTCCAGATGGTAGAAAGCTAGAAAAACGGACATCAAAGACATTGACATGATCCACACGAGTGGAGTAACGTACTTTGCTTTTCTAAACCAGGCACTGCGGCGATTCAAAGGCCAAACACATGCATAGTATCGATCAATTGCCATACATGTAAGGCAGAGTATGGAAGCCATGACTGTAACATTGGCTGCGTAGAAAAGGCCTCTACACGTGATATCCCCAAGCGTCCCACCAATCAGCCACTTGCTCTCGGTATAGAAGAAAGCAATGGACCAAGACATTGTCGTTAAAGTCACCAGTAAGTCAGCCACGGCCATGTTTACGAACATAAAACTGGTAAGCGATCGTACTTCAGGTGTCTTCCAAACGATGTAGATTAGGAGTGTGTTTCCCACCACCGATGCAAGAATTATTATGGCGTACAAAATTGTGAATATGATTGCTAAAGTGCTGCTCTCCGCCATGGTTAACCTGTTGACAAATCATACAAAATAAACATTGTTGCATCAGTCTTCAATCATTCATGTTATTTACTTGTGATTGTCAAGTATGGATTTGGGTGGGTAATACCATATTTGCATTTTTCTTTGTGTGTGTGTGATCACCCAGTTCTCAACCAGTTAGGGGGCAAAATAGTTAGGAAAATGTAAATGTCACAGATCAACATCGAATTTAATATTCTGAATTCCACCACATACTAAATATGGGATTTTCGGTGATTATTTTCCAAAATATATATTATATATATATATATATATATATATATATATATATATATATATATATATATATATATATATATAACTTCACAGGAGTTCAGGCTTCAGGAGTAATCATCGTTTTATTGCGACAGTGCTGTTTCGTATGGTTCAAAATTATATGACCACACTCGTCAGGCAACTTTAACGATTTAGTGTTAAAACTAACAGAACTGGCAGTAAAATATGAATGGTTGTTATGGGGATGCGTTGCATTCAAGGCATTGTATCTAGGTAACAGATGCTTTTTGTCTTAGTTGCGTTACTCTAAAGTTCAGGAGCACATATCTGTTTCTGTGGGGGCATGAACTCGCTAGCTCGTTTCGCCTGTTTAGGCTACACAGCTCTTTTCTACAAGTGATGATGAATTTTTCATACAGACAAAGATTACATTTTTTGTTCATGTTGCTGTAGGGTTTACATTTCTTTAAAATTTTCCATTTCATCTGGAAAGGCTTCTTCTTGTCTTGTAAATTCCAGACATACTTCGAGAGTTCTGTTTCATTTCTTCTGTTGGAGTGTCGAAAGGATGTCTGGTGGTTTCTGTAACTTTCCTTAAAGTTTGTTGCCAGTCCGACATACGTTTCAGTTGTTGTCTCTGTGGTTACTGTGGCTTGGTAGATGACATTTGTCTGGAGGCATTTTCCTTCTAGTGGACAGTCTGGTTTTTTTCTGCAATTGCAGGTGTCAGGTTGTTGCGTTGGTAAGTTCAAATTTGAGAGAATGCGCTTGTTGTGTGACGAGATGATAGATTTCATGTTTGGCATGCATGAGTAGCTGAGTTTAAGTGTGTGTCTGTTGAAAATCTTGTGGAGTGGATGGTTCTTTGGGAAGCATCTGTCGACGATGTGTAGGAACTTTCTTCCAAGGTTAGTTCTGACGTTTGAATTGAAAGGGGGGTTGTACCATGTGGTGTTTCTTGTTCGTTTTCTTTTGTTTTTCGAAGCTTGCTCTTGTAAAGGATTGTACGTCAGCTTGTGACTGTATCCACTTTCTTCAAGAGCTTTCTGGTAAGGCGCAATGGATTCGTCAAATACTTCTTTGCTGGATGATATGTTAGTTAATCACTCCAACAGAAGAAATGAAACAGAACTCTCGAAGTATGTCTGGAATTTACAAGACAAGAAGAAGCCTTTCCAGATGAAATGGAAAATTTTAAAGAAATGTAAACCCTACAGCAACATGAACAAAAAATGTAATCTTTGTCTGTATGAAAAATTCATCGTCACTTGTAGAAAAGAGCTGTGTAACCTAAACAGGCGAAACGAGCTAGCGAGTTCATGCCCCCACAGAAACAGATATGTGCTCCAGAACTTTAGAGTAACGCAACTAAGACAAAAAGCATCTGTTACCTAGATACAATGCCTTGAATGTAACGCATCCCCATAACAACCATTCATATTTTACTGCCAGTTCTGTTAGTTTTAACACTAAATCGTTAAAGTTGCCTGACGAGTGTGGTCATATAATTTTGAACCATACGAAACAGCACTGTCGCAATAAAACGATGATTACTCCTGAAGCCTGAACTCCTGTGAAGTTATATCAATGCTCCTCAATCAAATGAGTTGAGCGCTGTACGAAATACATTCTACCCAAGAAACAAGTGTATATATATATATATATATATATATATATATATATATATATATATATATATATATATATATATATCAAGGTTACGCAGCGAAAAAGCAATGTTTTTTTCTTCAATGAACTATAAAATAAAATTGAGAGGGAACTTAAAATACTAAAGTTGAGAGTGCTACAAGACAGTGACTCAAAGGTCATCATATGACGTTTCATGTCACGCATTTGCTTCACAGAATATATTTTGGCCATTATTTTCGTGGAAAATCTTCTCCGTTTGGAAGAAATGCAGCTCTGAATAATATTTCGTTTGACATGTGTCTGAAATTTCAACAACTTTTAGCGGTCGTTTTCCCATATGCCAATTGAAATCCATCTTGTTCTGAACGTCGAGAAGGGGGTTTGCAAATTTCCCCCGTAATAATAAGACCTAAGCATTGAAAAACTAACAATTACACTTCTATTATAAAGACTGCTGATTGTCAAAACTGTACATACCAAATGGTGGACGCCAAACGCGGGAATGATCGCTTCCTTCACTAGCCTTAGCCATTCGCTTTTTGCCATTCCGAAGAGATATCATCAAAAATCTTTATAATATAGTATGTGGTCGTTTTCTGATATTCAGTGGTCGTGCAACATTGGACATTACTAAACCACGAAACAGCGAAACGAAACACCGAAACAGCTATTTTTTCCTACTGTTTTCTCAAACAACGAAACAGCTATTTTTTACCACTTTGATGGTGAATAAAATAGACAAGCCAAACACGACTCCCATTGGTCCTTTGGTGTTATCGTTGACCTTCAAAGTTTGGCTCTTACGAGTATATCTTACTCTAACATTCGAGGATCTCTTTTTCTCCCAGACAGCAGTGTGAACTCCATTAGCCAGACTGCATGGTGCGTTTTCATTAACTCTTTTCCGTTAAACATTACCCTGCTTAGCAGACTTTTTGGTGTACGAACGCTCGTTTAAAGACCGCCAGTTTGGAAGCCATCCAAGGAGAGAACTGGGGACGGTCAGTGTAAGATATAGATTGCAGACTGAAGACCGGGACTGCCGACCCGGACTGCGGACTGGGTATAAAACAAGGACTGAGTATAAAATATGGACTGAAGGCTGCGGGCTGGGTACAAACCGTGGACTGAGTACAAAACATTGCACAAAAAGTACGGAGCAACGAAATGTATTACTGCACGAAATTCTTGAACTGTAGGAAAGGTGCTTGCAATTGCTGTAAATATTACCAGAGTACACAGAAAACCTATCTATTTTGACCTCGAGCTCTTCATGATAGGAAAAATGGCGATGCTTGTCGGTTATAATGTCATGTACGGTAATTGTGTTGTACCATTTTGGCACGAAAAACCGCTTGTTTAAAATATATTTTTTTAAACGCTCAGAATTGTCTGATCGAGAATCCACTTTATTTGATTTATGTTTGCAAATACGGATTTGGACTTTCTCCCAAAAAAAGAAACGCACCGGTATTCCCTGTTTTATCTTCTCTGCACCAGTGGCCAGTTGCAGTCGAACGAACACACATTTCCATTTACAGCATTTATATCTAGATTTGTGACCAGTAATTTTGTGATGCACACCAGTGCAAGGTCCGGTTGCCTTTTATATGCCTTTCTGTTTCCATTCTTCCCAATAATAATTTCTTCGACTCCCTCGATCTAGTGTTAAACTGGTGGAGTAAAGTACAATTTCAGGATAAAGTCTCTACTCTTATACCAGAAATCAAAAAATGTTGCTACCTAAATTTCAAAAGTTGCTACCCAAATTTCTTAATAAACTAAATTATTATGGTTTTCGCGGAATCATCAATCAATGGTTTTTCTCATATTTATCAAATCGCGCACAAACTACTGAAATTAACTGTCATATATCTAGCAGACTAAATATAAATTGTGGTGTACCCCAAGGCTCAGTTCTGGGCCCACTTCTCTTTCTTCTTTCTTTTTGCAGATGACACTAAAGTTCTTTTCGCTCATAAAGACTTAAAGTCACTAGACTTTATACTGAATGAAAATTACACAACTTATATACCTGGCTGACTTCTAACAAGCTTACTTTGAGTATTAAAAAATCTAACTTTGTAATTTTTCGCCCTCGTCAAAAAAAGCTCAATTATCACCCTGAGATCAATATATTTGACAATGAAGACAATAAAAAGGTTTCTCTTGAACGTAAAAACTTCATTAAATACCTTGGTTTGTTAATTGATAAAAAGTTGTCCTGGAAGACACATATTAATTCTGTTGCAACAAAAATAAGTAAGACAATTGGGCTAATCGCAAGGTTACGACATATTGTTCCTACTTGCACTCTTCTAAATATTTATCAGTCAATAATCGTACCTTACGTAACTTATGGTCTTATTTCCTGGAGCAATGTCCATTCCTATAAACCGCGTTCCTCTACCTCTGATCAATTTTATACAAAGATATCTCGCATTAATGCCACACGAAATGCTTTCTCGCCTGTTGGAGTCAAAATTTGGAATGGGATACCTGCAACTCTAAAAAAAAGTGCAAAAAAATCTTTTAAAAAGTCTCTAAAAGGAAAGTTATTTGACATAATTCAAACTGCAGACTCCTATACTGAAGTGGAAACGATAACTGACCTAATGAAAAACTGATCCTCTTTTGTCCTTGTCTTTTGCTAGTATAATCTGATTCTCCTTTTCCCTCTTCATCTTTTTTTGATTGCAATATTAATGATAATGAAATTACCTGTAATTTATTTTAATTTTGTTGCATAGCTTAATCAACCCGCATTATTATGTAAAGTTAAGTTTTCCGTTGCATGTTTGTAATTCATTGTTATTTGTCTTTTCTGAAATGTTCTCGTGCTCGTCTTGTCCCGCCTCGACTAGCCTTGCGGCTATTTGCGGGACAAGCTTCTTATACCTATTTGAATTGTGTCAATAAATTGTTGTTTTTTAAACGTTAGTTAAAAGCATCGTCCTTCTCGTTAATAGGGAGTTTAAGCAAATCGCTACGGCGGGCAATACTACGGCTGTCGTGGCCGAGGAGGTCTCGGCTGAGTACGTTGCCGTAGCCCTTCAAAGTTCAAGTCTAAGCAGCGCGAAATCAAAGACAGTACGGCTGTGAAGTTTACGTTAGTTAGTTTCTACCAGCGTTCACCAGTTGACTTTGGAGAATAAATTCCTTCAAAGGAGCAAGGAATTTCACTTTATTTTGTTATGGCAAGGGTTTCTGCGGAGGCGTTGAGAAACTTCTCGCACTGATAGTTTCAAATAGGATTAGAACTGATTTCGCAGTCTAGAACAGCAACGCGAAAGAAGAAAATAAAAGGCTTAAAATTATAACTGGTATATAACTGGTTCAGTACTATATTAAACAGAGACCAAGACTCCCGATATGATCTATGAGACCAATAATTACAAGATTACTGACAAATCGTGTGGAAACGATTATTTATTTACATTCACTTGCGAGTGAAATGAATCAAGACACTTCAATGAAGTTGGAATGTAGTGTAATTATTTTGAAGTACACATCGATTAACCGTCCGAACATCCTTGCAAATTTTACTACATGCTAAGGGTGTCTGAAATTAGCATTTAAAATTCTGGAAATGGAGTAAAACACAGCTTTTGACATAAAAATACAACAACGAAGCTGTACTAACGAAATCCTCTTGCCATTTGCCGCCGCCCTTTCACTGCATAAGACCACTGCTGAAAATAAACGCAGATCATGGTTATGAAGACCAGGAATGAACAGCAAGATTCACGGAAGAAGGGAAGACGAAAAAGATTAACTTCGTTTATAAGTGTTATCTGCCGTACCTCGTGGCTCTGTGTACACTGCTGGTGAGCAAAAATTTTGATTTAACATTTCAATCTTGAACGACCGAGTACCCGTGCATCGGCAATGGGAATTGTGCAGCGGTTTGAAAACAATAATTGTTATTTTATATAAACGGCGTACATCCGACTTTAGATCGGTATTTTAAAAGAACATCAGCAATTAATTGTGGAAGTGTCTATTTATGGGAGAGTCTTTATTTATGGTATCTATTCAAAGAAGGCAAAGATAGATTTGACAAGAGAACGGAAAGTGAGCTCAGCCGACGCGAATTACGTGACTTGAGGATTAGCTGAACTTCTAGTTATCCTCAGGCAGTACTGTGAACGAAGTCAAGGCAAGGTAAAATAAAATAAATATAGCTTACTGCAATTAAAATTTGAGGCTACGTATCCGTCTAAACTGTTGGTTAGAAAAATAAGCGAACGCAACTTCGCGATGCGAGAATAATTTGCATATATCCGATGTAAACAAACTGACACAAATTTAGACGCGATTGGATATATTTTACTACATGTAGCTCCATTTGAACATGAAGTTCGAGTGGCACCATCGTCTAAATCAACTGAATTCGGTGAAGTTAATCAATTTGATTTGTAAACACTTCAAGTTTTCTTAGCAGTCTGCAATGTATTGATCAGTGACATGGGCTTCCGTCAGTGAATTAGCATGGCCGCTGAAATATATTTTGATTGTTGACGTTGGAAACCGGTCTTAATAGAGCGCTTGTGTCGAAGACTGTAGGACTCATGAAGCCGAAAAATTTAAAGGAAGTTAGATTGATGAGGTTTTCCTAAAGGTATATATCGAGTAACAATTATTTTAGCTTCCATTACATTCTGGACTACTTTGTGTCGCTGCGGCTAAATCCTTTTTGTGTATCCGATACGCAGCACACCGAATATCACGATGCATTGGAAACGTGGTACATGCACATGTTTGGATTGTATCACTATACAATAAACGAGTTTTAAAGAGGAGATCTTTTCACTGAACGGACTCATTGGAATTTTCTGTTTTCACCGTATAAAAGGGCATTAAATGCTTGTGAGATCAGCCGATGGGAATATGTTTATTTCAGGAACAGCCGGTCTGTTTTTGGCTCATTCGTTTGCAAAATATTAAATCTTCTCTTAGGAGAGAAATGTTACATGTGACAATACTATGAATATAAATTATCGGTTAAAATCATGTCTTATTTGCCCTCAGATTTAGAATTATTGAGCTTCCTTCAAAGAACTTTGTAAGCGCAACAGAACTTCCGTTCCGGGGATGACGTCATACAAGCGCTGAACCCAATCTCCCCATAACTCGGTCGTGAAACACAAAATGGGGGCGTTTTTGGTCGTAATTTCGAGACTTAACCGGGGCACAGTAAATTGTTCACAGTCCTCTATTTTTCCGTGAGATCGTCGAGATCGTACGCGGCTTGCTAATGGCGGCCATCTTGATTTTCAAACGTACCGAGTCAACCTGGAGAAGAGTGTCAAATCTACTTAGGGGGCGGGGGACGGTATGGGAGGAAGCGAGAAAAATAGAGGGACTGTAATAATATCACTGCGACTCGCATTCAGGGGGCGTGAAAGGAATTTAACGCCTATCCCAATTTATTAATTAACAAACTCCGCCTCTGATAGAAAACGTGGCAAATGAAAATACCCAGACGGACATTTGATACATCGTTTTCCAATGGAGGCGGTGAACATGCTCTCTTCGACAGCGAAAAAAAAAAGTTAAACCACCAACTAAAAAGCTAGATATTTCTAGTGCGTGTCGTATTTGTTGCGTTGATTTTAAGTCTTCTGGCACATACCGTGTTTCCACGGAGAATTTGTTTAAAATTCCGCAAAAATCGGGAGTTAGCAGCACTCCCCTTGCCGAGCTTGTTGGAAAGCATGTCGGAGTAGTTATCCTACAAGATACGGAGAAGTCTTCCCGTGTTTGCGCAAAATGTGCCCTGAAAATTCGGAATGTCAGGACCTTATGCGAATTTATAAAGGCAGCATTGGTTTCTGAAAACATAACTTGCGTGGAAAGTGACGGAGATCCTCGCTTCAAAAGGTTGAATGTCATTTCTCCTCCGAGAAATATCAAGAAGAGCCGGCGTTACAGCTCGCCGATGCCGAAGCACTCAAAGAAAACAAATTCTTCAGTAGTATAGGAGTTGGGGGTACGAGCACAAAACTGTGCTCTTACCCAACCAACTCCATACTACTCACCATTTGTTGGTAATCTATATGTTTTTATAAATTTCTGGTACCAGCACATGATGAAATCTATAGTTGTTTAATCTGAAATTCTCGGAAAACCACCAAGCGTGACATTCTCGGAAAACAGGAAATGAGTCATCGCCTTTAGCTATTATTATAACTCACGTGACGGTCGCATGATTTTTCTAACCAATCAGAAATATACCCATAAATTACTCATTTGAGTTTGAGTTTGAGTTTGAGTTTGAGTTTGAGTTTGAGTTTGAGTTTGAGTTGAGTAATTGCAACGAAAGCATTATGGCTCCATCACTGGAACAGCTTACTGCAAGATTTGAATCTGTATGTCAGAAAATTCAGGATAGTATTATGGTTATTGAAAGTCTTATGGGATCTGATCAGACTTTTCAGTTGAAGATAATTTAGTTTTTGATGGAATAGTGACCATATGCATAACTGTTGATTCCGTCTTTTGATAAATATCTTTTGTCGTCAAAACAGCTGAGTGATACTTTATTGATTTCATAACTTCCAAGCTGATGATTCTGACTTCTGATTGTTTTCATTTTATGATACATCTGTTTATTATTGAATAGAGTGTCTTTATAATTTTCATGCTTGATTTTATTTTTGATTATGTTCTTTTTGATTCCTTTTGCTGTTTTTCCTCCTTTTTGGTTATCTTTCATATAGCTATACATTTTCGATCGTAGACCGATGAATTCGCAAACGGGTACTCCTGCTGCCTCATCTTTGAATTTACCAATTACTTTTTTATTAGTCTTATTGAAATACGGCGAGCTTTCAGGGTAGTCACTGTTGTCAAATTTATCTTTATCATTCCAGAAATCCCTATAGACATCTTCAGCTTCAATCTCATATGTCAAACTGTCTGTATCAGTGAAGAGCAACTTAGATTTATTACCATACTTTTGTTTAATGTAATTATAATGAAAATCATACATTAGTGTCTTACTAAGATCTAGAATACACATTCCTATATATGCCGGCCTGTTTAAAGTTAGTGTTTCTTTGATCTTATGCACTGCAACTAGATTTTCATTGAATATCTTACTGCTAACATAAGTGGGTTTACTAGCTAATTTCAATAGCTTCTTCTCATCAGTCACCAATCTGACATCTACTCTCTTTCTGAGATTCTCCATAGTTTTACCAAATACTGAGTTATTCATCAACTTGAAAAAGTCTTTCTCAAAGGCATTTTTAGCATTGGTTCTTTTCTGTGTATTGAAGTCAATGTATTGCCTGAGCCAAGGGGATTGTTTGAACTCAAGCACCCTATGGATTTTTGTTATTTTCAAACCCAAGTCTGTGTACAATTGGAGGTTCCTGTAATGCAGTACATACTTCTCTTTGCTGCTTAATGTTGGTATCAGTTTATGCACCAAACCAGTTGATATATTGTATTTCTTTGCAATATCTTTGCGGTAATCAGACAACATGCCTTCAGTTACTTTCACCTTCTCTGGTCCAAGTGGGTAGTCATTATGATGGTCATGTAACTCTTGGGGGTATTCCAGATCAACTTCAAGTATCAAACCCTTTGAACTATCTTCTTTGTACTTAGCAAGGTTGAGATTGTTTATTTTATTCTCAGTCATCCATCTAAATCCGCCAGTTGGAAGGTATTGACTCATTGCCCAACCATACAAATTGTTGGCATCAAGATACATGATGTACTTCGAGGGCGCCTTCTCATCATACTCTTTCATGTACTTATTATTTGCTTTACCGTAACGGTTGGCAATATAACTGATACCACCTCGCAGACCCTTTTCAATGAACTGGAACATATCAATGTCAGTCATCAATTCCAGTTTGATGTTGGTCATCTTCAGCATAGCATCCCATGATAAGCCAGGAGATGTGAAATAGTGACATGGGTCCAGTTTGTAGTACTCAAGGCATGTTTTCCTGAAGTTTTCAAATACATCAGCCAACAGTAGGATGTCTGTTTTAAGGTACAGATCATGATACTCACCCATGTTTTTCAAAGAGAATGTATTCCACACATTTTGAGCATGAGCATAGTCTTCATCTGATATATGTTCATCACTCAATATGCTATAAAATTCATCTTTTGATGGCAGCTTTTGGTTAAATTTATCGAAACTATCCATATAGTCATAAGGATAAACACCTTTCTGTGCCACCAGATTAAGATCATTTCCCTTGAACTCTTGTGAGGTGTATTTCAAGGCTTCTTTTGGTAGATTGCCTACAAGTTTTTCCAAACTAGAGCTCATGAACTGGAAACTATCAATGAATGTCAAGTGATTGCCAAGCATGAAAGCCATATACTTCTCCATATTATTGGGGATAGCATTGATTGTCATCTGGCACTTCTCACCTTTCTTATTTGTATAGGTGTGTTTCTTGACAATGGCTCCAATCTCCTGCATAATAAAATGACTATCATAACCTCTTAGATTGTGAAATATAACAGGTATCTTTATTTCTTCTGGGTTAACTCTAAGTTTCAGGTTACATTCTTGGTGAGCTGATCCTCTATACTGGCCAGTAATATGACAGTGATCTCGTACTCGAATATCTTTGTCAGTGTATTTTTTATCACAAATGTGACATTCTTTGGCTTTTTGGAATTCCTCCTCATCATCTTTTGTCATTTTCAATGGTTTGTTGAATTCTTTCTTCATGACTTTCTTGCAATATGCAACTTCCTCTAACATCTTTTCCATGAACTTGTACACAGCCTTTTGACCCCTGTATATTTGTATTGGTCTGCTGTATTTATCATCATAACAACAAACAACTTTGTAACCATATCCACAATCAGTATGCTTCTGATAGGCTTCAGTATATGATTTATCATTGTTGGGTTGGCAACCGTGTTTTTTCTCAGTAATAGCCTCAAAATCAGCATAGATCACAAATGGTACCTGCTGTTGTTTATGAAAGTTGTTGAATTTTAGTATTTTGTTATCTTTGTCTGGCATTTTTATTGCCTGTGTGCCATTGATAATTATACAATTGTCCTTGTGATCATTCAGAACCCTTTCAGAGCTGAAACACTGTAAACAATGCATGCAAAAGTGTTTTCTTTCTTTATGCTTTGTTTGATTGTACATAAACTTGTTGAAATCATTGATTAGCACATAATGCTTGTTTTTATTTTCAGTTATTAGAAGCAGATTCAAGCAGTCTGCATATTTCTCTTTTGAGACAAAAATTGGATATGGTTGATAATTCTCATAACCAAAAACATTAATGTTGATCTCATTTTGTTTTTCGATCTTATTGTACTGCTTTGTTGTCACTGGGAACTCAATTCCTGAATAATCCAATTTGTCGATATACTGTTTATCAACTTTTTTAATCCTCTGTGGGTTTTTGTCTTGTGGATTCAAATGCCTGATGTGGCACCATCTGAAGCATTCATTATCCTCATTTTTAATATTGATCAACCCCTTCACACTGTTTCTGAGTTCATTCGGTAGTTTAATGTATGAGGAGCCCTTCATTGGCTTATATTTCACTGTATTCAGATAGTGGTTTTCGACTGATTCAATAGTCCAGCCAGAACCTTCAGATACCCATTGAGCTATCTTATTCAATATTTCCTGCTTTGATAATTCAAGTGATTCTGAAATTCCTGGATCATTTATAATTGTTTGAGGTGTGCTGTTGAAATATGCTGTTTTAAACTCTGGACTTCCATCCGTCATTTTTGTGATTGCACTTTAAGTGTCTCAACAAATTTCAGTCCTTTTATTTCATTTAACAGTTTTTTAATGTGATACTCAAGGGCTATTCTTGTGTTTAGTAGCTGATCTAGCGGGTCTTTATCATATTTTATTCCAATTTCATAAGAATCAGTGAAGCCTTTTAGAGCTTTCTCTGTTTGTGTAATCCTTGTCCTCGGTGCAGGTACTGGTCTCTTGGTTCTGGGGGCTGGAATAGGTCTTGTTGGTGGGGGAATATTGTGTTCATAATCTTGAACCATCTGTTTAACACTCTTGCGAGGTGCTGGAACTGGTCTGTCTTCATCAACTATAATAACTTTTGGCTTTTTCAGTTTCTTCTCAACTTTTTTAAGCCTTTCATCCATTTTGATTAACATTTCAATGAGCTGGGATTTGCTCAGTTTTTTGAAATCTTTCTTATTCATATTAATGTGTGAGATAATTTTTTCCATCTATATTATAACTATATATTTTTTGTTTAAGCCAGTTTCAATGCGTGTTGAAGTAGGGTTGATAATTCAAGTGATTCCAAATTCTGGAATCCTTTGAACTGATTCAAATTTTATTTTTTTGATGCTTTTTCGTTCTCTTGTGAAGCGTTTTACCGGCCAGTGTGTAATTTTTGCCATTATTACAAACTTCACAGTACCATTCTTTATTCAGCATATAGGTAGTCTTGTGTTTTATTCTTTCCTCATCACTGAGAACTCTAGGCCTTCCTCGACCTCTCTTAACATTTTGATTCTCCATTATATATTATACTATATATTTTTTTAAATAGTTTATCCTTTTATATATATTCTGTGTTCTTCCATATGTTTGGTTATTTCGTGGATCAAGTCTTCGAAACAATTACTCATGATGTACCGGCATTCGTTTTTCTCATACTTTGCCTTCATTTTGAGCTGATTATTGGACACAGCGAAGATGCCAGTAGGGCTTTTGAATTCCAGGCACAGAGCATTGTATTTTTCAGTTGGATTCAATAACATCAAATCACACTGACCGGCCATATATCCTTTGTTAAAACTTCTGATTCTCATCATTGGGCTTATTTGATTCTCACCTAATCCGGCAATAAGTAATGCGTCTTCATACGTCCTTCTGATGAATGACACAATTTTATAATGCAAATCATATTCTGTTTTAATTGATAATGTATTATTTTTCATATATTATAATAATTTATTTTTTAATTCATTTTCAACCTGTGTTTAAATATAGTCAGGAATAATAATATTCTTGGCTACCATGAGCAGATAACAGTATATACTACTGTAAGGTCTACTTATATATATGTTAGATAATTTTCTCTTTATAATATTTCTTTTAAATCCCTAAATGGTATCCAACTGTTAAAGTCATCACTATAACCCTTCCACCTCACCAAAGCTTGTTTTTTCTTATAGTCTCTGCAAATGACTTTATCGATACGGAAAACATCCTGTCTGGCGTTTAATAACTCAGGTTCATAAAAACTCCCTTCAATATCTTCACCTTTCAGATCCTTTATTTTATATGTTATTGGATTAGTGTATTGAATCTTATCAACTGTGAACACTTCCTCAGTCCAATTTGGCGTGTAACCCTTGTCGAACACATTCCGTTTATACTTAGATATTCGGACCTTATCACCTATTTTAAATTTTGGTTTCTGTTTTAATGGCTCCATATCACCATACAAATTGAAGTAAACAGTTCCTTCATTCCTCTTTTTACTAGCTTCTGTAGGTGTCATCTTTATGCTTGAATGTTTGGTATTATTATACTGTTTCACTAATTTTGGTAACATGTCTAAATACTGTGTATTACCTTGAACAGTGAACTGCTTCCACATTTTGGATTTAATTGTCCTATTCCATCTTTCAACTACTGATGACTTCTCTTCGTTCTCAGTTGAGTACATCTGTACACTATGTTTCTCTAATAGGTCTTTCAAGTGTTTGTTATAGAATTCTTTTCCCTTATCAACCCATAAATACTGTGGTTTTCTGCCTTCCTTGAATATTGTTTTGAATGCTTCAGTGACAGATTCACCCTTTTTATCCTTCAGAGGAACAATCCAACCACATTTGCTGAAGACATCAATAACCATAAGAAGATATCGATAACCTTTATTCCATTTACTGAACTGTTGCATTTCAACTAGATCACTTGCCCATATTTCATCAATTTTATTTACAATCACACGCCGCCGAGTGAAATTTCGTTTTATGGGTGCATGTAATTCATCAGCTAGTTTTTCTTGCCAGTTTTCTTCACTCGACGGCTTTTTCCGTTTTTTGAAACACCAAGACCTAATTTCTGTTTTTTGTCAATTAAGAATCTGGCTGTTTGACCCCATTTTGGCATCTCACCATACGGTATTTGATCAAGTGACTCAACCATTGTTTTGTCACAATCACCTTTATTTTTTCCCATATCATAACAAATATCATGATATGCCGCTATCTCATCTACCTTATTGTAAGGTTGTACATTCCATTTTGTGACCTCACCAGTCAATGGATCATATTCCAGCTGTTCATTCATATACATATACATATACTTACTTATCCTCTCCCCGTCGGGGCTTTTCAGGGATAGTTTACAATGCTTCACTAGGGTGAGATCGGACGTCAGCCTGTAAAGGCGCCTCTGGCTGCCGCTATCAGTCCATATTTGATCTCACCCACCCACCCAACCCACACATGAATGTCAAAGACAGACGAAAGGTAGAGATAGACCACTACACCGGGAACTACGTCCCCTACTCTTATCGAACAGTGTGTGGGTTCTTTAACGTCCCACAGATTATAAGGTGCAAGTGTTGTGAGACGGGACCTACGGTTTATCATCCTTATCCGAGAAGACTAGAAAGTCTAACCATTTGCAGATGCTATTACAAAGGCAGCACTTTTCTCCTCAATTATTTAAAGACCCTAAGTGTTGGTCCGGCCGGGGTTTGAACCCGCGACCTCCCGCACGCTAGTCCGGTGCTCTACCACTAAGCTAACCGGTCGGCGGTTCATTCAATGGGTTATATGGCCCCATGTACTTGTATTTGCTTGGTGTCCATCCAGCTTTGGGTTTAGGAAGCTTGCTAATAACTTTGTGTATATCAATCTTACCACCACTTTTCGGCTTCACTTTATCTGCAATTTGATTTAAAAGTTCAGACCCAATCTTTTGTATAATGGGTGTTGCTTGATTTATGCCGAAGTTGATTGCACGCTGCTGAAGTTTTGGATTTCTAATCATTCCTGAAACCCCACGTCTCCCCAAATCAAAGACACCAGAAATGGCTGTTTTAGCTAATTCATCCACTAAGCCCGCCCCTTCAGACGGGCCATTTAGTTTCCCTGTTTCCTGACAAATTTAGTCTTTGTTATTCCACACTCTGCGCAAGTGCATTTCATCATAGTTCGCCCATTTTTCGTCTTCTGATATCTTTCACTTCCTGGGACACATTCAGTGACTTTCCTCTGTTTGACACAATAAGATCTCATATACAAATGGGTTAGATATTTTCAAAGTAGTCTATGATGAATCTGTGATTGACACTCGTATCTGTTGAACTGAATTTGGAGTTGTGTATTGTATCCAGAATAGATCTGCCTTTTTGTCTCTCGAGAAGATAGTACAAACACCAATATCCACACAGGACAGAATCCCTTTCCTGTATCTCATCACCAGAGTATTCAAGTTGTTTACCGCTTGTAGCCATATATATTTGAACTTCTGTTGGCATCATTAAACCGAAAGAGTCAAAGTATTCACAGTATTTATCATTTTTGAAATTCCTATAACAAACCCAATGAGTACCAGGTCCAATTTTGGAATCAAGATTGACTATCCCACATTCATTGTTTTTTATTTGTCTCGGCAGATTGTCTCTTGAAAATACTCCTCTAAAATGTTTTATTCCAAGTTGTTTCACCCAATTGATCAAATCAAAGTTGGATAATGGTTTATTTACAAAATGGCTCCTAGTATGGGGATTGAATTGAATGGACTGTTTGGTCCTAGTAGAAGCCCTTTTCCCTTTCTGGTCTTTTTTTTTTTTTTTTTCATTCCATAACCGATTGGGCTATCCCATGTACCAACAACTGGGGGTGATTGCCATGGAATCATAACATGTTTTCCCCCACTTTTATTTTTTGGAATGTGATCTGGAACATGAACTGGTAATGACCGTCTAGAACGGCTGTGTTCAACATGCAAACCCTTTCCAGTCAAGGCTTTCATAAGTAGAGGAATTCCAATACTTGCTAAAAGTGTTCCAAGAAACCCACCAGACTGAGTTTTTGTTGGTTTGATAGCAAGTTGTCCACCAGACTGCATTGCATTTACAAGATCAGCCATTTGTCTCACATTCAATAAATTTCCAAAATTCAATAGTTGGGGCAAGTTTTCATTGGGAATAATGAATCCTCCTTTTTGTTTCTTCCCAAATAGTTTATCAATGCCGAGACTTGCTAATGAAGAAAGAGCACCTGTGGCCAATGCTGGAGCCGCTTTAGCTACTGCTTTACCTGCATAAGGCAATAGTCTTGTTCCAAGTGAAAACAGACTTGACCAAAGAGAACCTCCATGTACAACCGCCTTTCTGATTTGACTTTTTGATATATTGATATCAGAACCTTTTCCCATTCTTCTTGATTTCATCAGTTTGTTGATTTGTGTCTTTGTCAACATAAGTTGATCACCGCCAGATAATTCATCATGAGTCAGCCTCAATGTTACCGCTGAATTTGATTTAATAGCTTTTGCCAGCTTTTCTTTCTGACCTTGTGACAGTGTCACTCCATGAGGATGATAAGTAGTCATATAATATATGTTTATACTAAATTGTATTTAATATAAATAATGATTTAATTTAATTATTTAATTATTTAATTATTTATTTTATTCAATTGTTTTATTTAATTATTTAATTATTCCATTTACATAGATCTCAGAATCAACTTTCCATCAGTCTTTCTCATCTCAACATCCTGTTCATACAGCACAAGTGCATACACACTGTAATCAGCATTTGTTGCCCCACTCAAAGTGTATTTGAAAGTCAGTTTTGTCATTCCATCTTTTATGTCCTGCTTCTGTTTTGTCAGATCAAAGTAAATGAAAGGGAATATTGTACCAAAGTTTCCTCTTGTGAGAAGGGTGTTTTCATTGAATTCATTTACAACTTTAACATAATTCAATGCATCTCTGAATACCCTTGTGGGCTCTGTTGACGGTCTTTAATGCACTTCTGGATAATCGTTTCCATTTCCAACCTCTAGATAGCAATTAGTCAAAGTCTGGTTATTTGCAACAGAGAATGTGTTAAACAAGAATTTATTGGCTGTCTGAGATGCATCATTGGCATCATTGATGATGAAAACAAATACATGCCTTGGTTTGTTTATTCCTGTTGAAATACGGAAATTAGCTGTCTGTTGTCTTGTTGAATTACCTCTCTCAACCATTTCTCTCATGTAAGTCCACTTCCTAGTGTCAAGATAAGTGCCCATGTACAAAGACTTTCCCGCAGAATTGAAAATTATTCTTGGAACAAACAGCTGGAATCTAGTGATCACCACACGACAATCATCGGCAGCCTGCCAAATTACATTTGCATCACTCTCAAGTGTTATGTTGAGCTCGACTTTTGAATTGGGTAGGATTTCACATAAAGGCTCTTGAAAAACCCGTATCTGTTCAATGATGCTTCTGCATACACTTTTCCATTGGCACCAGTCAATAGTGCTTTCCTAGCTACGAAACCTGCGTTGTAATTAGCGGCTTGAGTAACTCTGTCTTCAGCATGTCTTGTTGTGTCAAGATAGAAGAACTCATTGGTTCCCTGACTTGCAGCATAACCCTGTGAATACTCAAGCAATGACTTAATATTTGTAGCTTGGTTAGCATCTCTACACTCATAAACATCGATACCATTCACCTTCACATTCAAAGTGTTAATGAGAGAATACACTGAATTCACAATACCGTTTCGATCTTCAGCAGCAATATGATCTCCATCTGCAAGCTTTTTAACAATAAAATCAATTTCAAAACGGGCATTATACCAGTCAAATGGTGTTGTCTCTCCACTGTTATCAACAACAAATCGGTAACCTGTTTTCCTCTGATGAGCATTGTTTGCAACTACATTATTAAGTGCTGTCTCAAGCTCAAATACAACATCTTCATATCGTTCGATATATTTTGAATCGCGATAGTTTGACATATATTATTGTGTTAGATAAAAGTTACTTAATTTTTCGAGGTCTACCTCTCTTTCTTTTGATCTCACCCCCACTTTTTCTCTTTTTCTTACTTAAAAGTTCTATTATTTTGTCACCACCTTTTTTGCCAACATGTTCACCAGTTGTTGTAGCTGCTTTTTTTACAGCTGTTTTGACAGCATCACTCACTATTCCTTTACCCTGTTTTGTGTGATATTTTTCATATTCCACGTATTCGAATCTCCTCATATACTATTGGGTTTTATAATTCTGTCCCTCTCAAGAATAACTCTATATACCAATCTATCCCATTCAAATCAACTGGTGCTCCGGAAGAATCAGTGACATAAAAACGTATTGAGCTGATTGTGTGTGTTGAGATAGGATTCCATGAAAGAAAACGAGGTTTGTAAGTGAAAGGTAAACTTCTGACGAGATCTGTGACTGGAATAACAGCGATTGTATTTGTACTATTGCCATCAACAATGCTATCTATCACATTATCACAATTGATATAAATTTCATCCACTCCTCTTGTAATATCTGGTAGATTTGTTCCATATTCTGTTGCTGAAACTAATTTTGAATCGAAACCGATAAGTTTTCTGAAATCATTATTTCTCAGATCCACACGATAATTTTCATTGAGTTCAATCAAAATGCGATATGTTGACAAAACGAAATACATGTTAATACCATACTGGAATTTTGATTTGTCTGTTTCAGATGGATTCAGTACATGGCTATTTTTACTCATATACTCATGAATGTAACTATTGATATCGTCGTATGAATACATCCCGTCAACGAATGTTATTGTTTCCCAGTTTACACCTTTGTCATAGCTATATTTAATTTGATTATTCCCTAAAGACTCTCTGATGTTGTACCAACTGTATGTCATATTGATAACATTCACAGCCATTTCATATTTCAAATCATTCGTTAATTTGATAGGTGTATTGAATCTTTTTTCAAAATCATGACTCTTACTTACACCAATTTTGTCTCTGTTTTTACTGTTGAATCGTAATGAAATTTCTGTCATATACTTTTACATTAGATATTTCATCATTATTTTATTCAGCTCATCGTTTCCAACTAATCCAAGTCTGCTTAAAGTATGCAATATCTTTACAAACTCATTTCTTACACCCATACTATTATTACCAGCAAAAATAGACCCACCCAGCAACTGTAGTCTTGAAAGCAAGTCGCTGATATTATTATAATGGACAACACCTGCTCCATATTGTTTTCTCTTTCTCATTCCTTGCCCTGTTTTGTATTTGTAAGAAGCTAATACATCTGTAATCGTTTCTCTGTATTTCCTCAAAGTTTGTATTTCTCTTTTATGAGATTCATTTTCTTCTACACTAATTGATTTTTTTTCTTCTTCCTAGATCTTGGGCAATTTTTGAAGCTTTATCCTTTTCTTCAATACGTTTTTGTGGGGTGACTTGAGTTAAATCGGATGGTTTCAAAAGCTTGTTATTTTTTAATATAATTCTGTCATCTTTATCAAAATTATTATCGATATTTAAAATGCTGGGTTTCTCATCCTCATCTGTTGGTGCTTCAATGGCTAAAGGAAGTTCCGTTCCCATTGTAATTGCTCTGCGATTAGCTTCAATAACATCATCAAGTCCTTTTGTTAAAGCCTGTTGATTCTTTTTCAACTGTTCAATAACTTCATCCTGTTTCTTGTCAACACTTTCTTTCACACTCTTCTGGATATCAATAGAGGGTTTTAGTAATTCTGATGTTGTATCATATGCATCCTGTTTTCTAGTTTCATAAGTTTTGATAACCTCACGTACTTCTCTAGTTTTATTTCCAGCTTCAATTCCACTTTCAAGAAGCCTTTTCATACGTTCTGTATCCATATACAATTGTGTTAGACTAATCTAAACTATTAACATATGGAAATTCCAAATTATGATATCGTTCAGAATTCAAATAATTCATTCAGACAGTTGTATCCGTATATGCCAAAAGATACATTCAGAATGTTATTGGCTGGAAATTCTGGATCTGGAAAGACAACCTTGTTCTTGCATCTGATTATGGAACCTTTGGTCTATTATGATCAAATACATCTATACGCCAAAAACTTGGATCAAGACAAATATCAATATTTACAGCAAGTGATGGATGGAATAAGCAAAGAGGTTGGTTATCCTGTTTTAGTATGCAGTCAAGATGAAATACTTCCTGTTGAACAAATGAAAGACACTGATTTACAGCGACTGGTTGTATTTGATGATTTCGTGACGGATAAAAAACAAGATCAAATCATAAGCTATTTCATTCAAGGTCGCCATAAAAATTGTTCAGTGCTATACCTAACACAGTCATTTTACGGTTGCCCAAAATCTGTTAGGCTTAATTGTAGCCATTTCTGTCTTTATGATTTCCCATCCACAAGAGTGAGAAACTGTATCTCCCAAGAACTAGCAATCGATAAGCAGAAGTATATTGAAGCAACCAAAAAGCCGTATTCCTTCTGTTATGTTGACAAGCCAATGAAAACAGTGAAGAGAAATTTTTACGGTGTTATCTAATCTAATATTATATGGGATTATTTAACGATTTACCAACTCCAGACAATATAGGAACTGGTGAAATAGGTCCAAAAGGTGATAGAGGTCCTGCTGGTCCACAAGGTCTGAAAGGTGATAAAGGTGATAGAGGTCCAATTGGTCCAAAAGGTGATAAAGGTGATAAGGGTTATGGATTCAAATTAACACAAGATGGTAACTATGATCTTGAAAATAAACGCTTGACTAATGTTGGAGAACCAAATTCAAACAAAGATGCTGTTAATATGAGATACGTCAACGATGCTGTTTTATCAATTGAAGGAACACGTGTTAATCCATTTAAATTTCTTCTTGAAGATATATAAAAAACAACTATTATTAGAAATGCAAATGATCTCAAATTGGAAGATTTTAATAAAAGCCCTTACTTAATAAATAAAAAAGCCTTGTCTTTTGTTATTCCTACTGCCAGCCAGACAACTGTTCTTCGTTTTGATTTGTCGCAATTGGAAGTTTCAAGATACACTTTTGCTGTTGAGTTTTATACAAACGGTAATCCAAATAATGCAACAGTTGATGATGATAATTTGTCATCCAATTTAGTTGAAAGAAAAGATTCGATAAAAAGAGCATTTCCAGAGACTCATATTGTAGAGGCTTATCTCAAAAGAATATTCTTCCTTGAAAAAACAAGTAATGGTCAAACATCAATGGAGTTATTGTTGATTTCACCATATTTACAAAATAATAAAAAACATTATGTTATAGTTTATGGTGTTTACGGATTTTCAAATATCATTTTATCACATATTCACGATCCTGTTTTTGAAATTGAAAATGGTAATGTTGCATTCGATGGTAAAATTGACATGAAATTAAACAAAATCATCAACCTGCAGGATAACCCCTCAAAACCACAAGACGCTGTAAACAAATCTTACGTTGATAATAAAACAGCTGATTTCCTTAATAAAAACACAGGTGGTGTAATTTTCGCACCTGTCAGCATGAATAGAAATGATCTATTTGGCATACCAGATAACCCAAGATTTGGTTATTCAGCTGTAAATAGAAACTATGTGAACAATAATTTTTTGAAACTAAATGGAAGCGTTGCGATGACTTCTGATTTGAATCTTGGAGGTAACAAATTGACTAATGTATCAACACCAACTGCAAACGATGATACAGCCACAAAGGGGTATGTTGATACTGAAATTGCTGGTATTACTGGCATTGATGTTTCACCATTTCTTAAAAAAGATGGAAGTGTTGCAATGACTGGTGATCTTGACATGGGTGACAATAAAATAACAAATGTTGGATCTCCAAACTCTGATAAAGATTCTGCCAACAAAAAGTATGTTGATGACCTTGTTCTTTCAGCATCTGGTACTCAACGCAACCCATTCGCTTTTCTGTTAAAAGACATATCCAAGTCTTCTGCAGTCAGTGGTGTGGAAAACCTTCAAATTGAGAATTTTGACAAATCACCATACCACATAAACAAGTCGTCATTGTCTTTTTTCATCAAAGTAAGTGGCAACTTTACATCCAAAATTCGTTTTAATGTGACATCTTTAAGAAATGGACGGTACACATTTGTTACTGAGTTTTTCTCACCCTCAGACCCTCGAAATGCAACAATTGGGCTTTTTCTTCCAACTGTAAATATACGAGATGCGGGACAGCCGTTTCAAAAACCTTTTCCCCAAACTCCACACGTTGATGGTTATATGAAGAAGCTTTTCCGAATCGAAAAAACCAGTGGTGGGCAAGCGGCAATACAGGGCTGGTGGAACTTTCCAGCACTGCTCCTGCGTCTAACACCAAAACACATATCATTGTTTATGGAGCTTATGGCTTTCATACCAACTTGTCTTACTTTGTCCATGACCCAGCTTATGAAATTGAAAACGGTCATGTTGCGTTTGGTAGTAATGTTGACATGAAATTAAGCAAAATCCTCAACCTGCAGTATAACCCTCAAACCCACAAGACGCTGTAAACAAAAAGTATGTTGATGCTGAAATTGCTGGTATTGATGTTTCTCAATTTCTTAAAAAAGATGGAAGTGTTATAATGACAGGCAATCAGGATTTTGGGGGGTTATTATTACAGGTCATGGGATAGGAAACCAACCAGCAGATCTTGTGAATAAATCATATATTGACACTAATCTCGCATCAAAACGCAGTATCGGTCAAACTCTACTTCGAGATGGAACACAAGAAATGACTGCTAATTTAAATCTGGCCGGTAACAAAGTGATCAACTGTGCAACACCAACTGCTAACACAGATGCTGCCAACAAAAGATATGTTGACCAGGCCCCTTTTCTTAAACTTGTCGGAGGTCAAATGGCTGGTGATATTGACATGGATGATAACACACTCGCAAACTTAAAAGAAGGAACAAATAAAACCGATGCCGTAAATTTAGATCAATTAGAAAAAAGTCATATTTCATCTGCTTCTCATCCAAAGAATGCTTTCAAATATTTGATGAATGATATCGATGAAATTAGCACTGAATATGGCTTGACAGTTAATGGATATGTCAATTTACCTCAGTCACCACATTTGATTTCAAAAAGGGTTATTGATGTAGACTTGAATAAAGAAGCTAACCATATTTACAGAGCTAGAATTGGTTTTAATATGTACACAATAAAAGATGGAAAATACACTTTCATTCTTGAATGGCTATTTCCTGATTATGAAGGAATGAGTCTTAGTAGTGTAACATTCAATGCAACTGGTGGAATTACAATTCATAAAATTGTAGGGAGGAAATTTGATAACAGAAATGAAGATCATTCGAGATATTTATTATGGATTGAAAAACCTTCAGTAAGTTCACCACCTGAATATTTATATTGTACGATTCATATGAATGCTAACCCAACTTATCCAAATAAGTACAAAGTTCATTGTGTTGCATATGGTATTGATTTTGAAGCTGTAGACGTTCCATCAAGTGTTTACGACTTCGCAGAAGCTTATAAAATCGTGAATGAAAAAATACAATTACAAACTGATTTAGATTTGAATGGACATACTTTGATTAATAATTCATCAAACTTATTTGACGGTCAAAATGATGAATTGACAATGCTAAATGATATTAATATGAACACATATTTAATAAAAGAGGCTAAACTTGGCGGTGATTTAAATCTAAATGGCCATAGAATTCATAATGGTGCTTTAAATCTATTTCGTTCAAGCGTTGCAGGTGTAATTATGGAAACGGCTTTCGATTTGGGTGGATTTGCTCTTTACAGACCGAAATTAGGTGGTAATTTAGATTTGAATGGGAATAGAATAATCGGCCAAACACTTTTCATAAATGCCTTAGTTGAAGCCAGTCAAGGACATAATAAGAATGCTTTAAAGCGTGTTTTAATTGATGGGGGAAAACAGATGATTATTTTAAACAGTTTTTATTTCAAACGTTTTCACATAATTCAAAACGCCCATGCTGGAACACTTGTATTTTCAAACAAAAGAGAAGGACAGTCAGGTAGGCCAGCAATAATTCGCAATACATTTAGTAAAAATTCCAATATCACAACTGTCAATATTAATCGACGATTAAATCAAGGCTTCTTTTACATTGACTATTCACACCCCAATTCAAATGCTTTTGATTTGTCCCTTTTGCTTGAATTTATTATTAACTAGTATAATAGTCTTCATGAATTAATCTAAATTAATATTATAATGGGATTATTCAATCATCCACTAAATCAAGACAATAAAGGTGATAAAGGTGATACTGGTGATAGAGGTGATAAAGGTGATATTGGTCCGCAAGGTCCGCAAGGTCCAGTTGGTCCGCAGGGTCCACAAAGTCCGCAAGGACCACAAGGCCCACAGGGTCCACAAGGTGTTTCAGGTTCTTTTGGCCCCAAAGGTGATAAAGGTGATGGATTTACATTAACACAAAATGGAAACTATGATCTTGGAAACAAGCTTTTGACAAATGTAAAATCTGGCAATGATGACAATCATGTTGTTGTCAAATCACAAGTTTCTGATATTGTCAGAGACAGTTTTTTGTATCTGTGGGTTTCTGAATTTATCAGATTATACTCAAAATGTGTTTATCAAATCGACAGAGCGAATAATAATTTTTTAGATATGAATGCAAACAGAAGAATTAGTATATTATTTGATCTCTCAAATGAAGAAAATAAATTTAAGACCCACTGTTTGTACCAAGGCTGAGAAACTTAATGGGCGTTATTTTTTGAAGTTTGGTGGAACAACAAGAATGATAAGTCAAGTTAATTTGAATAATAATGCTGTCAATATTTTCATTGTTTATAAATTGAATTCAAATACTGGTGGTAATTCATGGAAAAATGGGCTTTTTGGCCATGATGATGGAGGATATGACAAGTTTGTCAGCTATTACAATGGTTCAAATTTAGCAATAAGCGGTGTTGACGAAACAAATTGTGTGTATTTTGGTCCAGCAGTATCCATACAAAATTTCAAAAAAATAGCTGATTATTCCGTAAATGATTTGGGTAAAATTAATGTTTGGCATTGTTTATCTGTTCATTGGGATAATTTATCTTCTCCAAATACTGACAAAAGTAAGATCTATTGGAACAAAAAACATATTGGAAGTTTTACATCTGCTCATAGAACTGGTAGTCAACAAATGACTTTTGGTGATTTAAATCCAAATTCCATTGCACCTTTAGATGGTAGTATTATTTTTTTCTGTGTATACTTAGATTTTATATTAGATGAAAAAACAATTTTAGATCATCATCAAATTTTAATCCAACGATATAATATATGATAGAAGATATAATCAAATACGTTAGCTGTCTTTTTAATCAAACCAAACAACAACATATTTATGTTGATGACACAATATTGAAATCGTGTCTTGTATACCAATATTTGTATTATAAGCATTTCAAAACAATACTTTCAATTGACAACATTTTATATATTCATAATGATATAGGACTTATTGGTCCAGGAAATGGTCGTATTACACGATTTTTTGAAAGAGCACTTGGTTGTATTGATGTAATACACTCACATAGTATTCTCCATGATGCTTATGGAAGATTCTATAATCGTTATTCATTAGACCGGGGATATTGTTATGCCATACCAAAAAATGCAACATCAAAACTAATGAAGAGATCTCCATTATGTGGTCAAATCTCTGGATTAATTTATTGTATTCGCAAAAGAATTATAATATAAATGATATATATGACAGACAATCGAAAAAGCATATTCAGCTGGAACCATATTTCAGGTGAATTAACAGAAGACCAGATTAAGGAATTAAAATCATATTACCACACATATCACAGAAAGTGTTGGGCTCACAAACAGGCGGTGAAACAGTTTAAAAAATGGAAATTACTGGGGAACTCATTGTCTATCATCTTTGCAACCGGGGGTCTCGCCACAAGCATAGCAACTGGTGGTGTTAGTTTGGTAGCCATCAGTACAGCAGCACTTTTGATACAAGGGTGGATGAAGCATAAAAACCTCGATCTTAAAATCCAAAATTGTACATATGCTCATCAAAGCTATCAACATCTACTCAATACCATAAAAGACACAATGAGAAGTGGTAATTTCAATGAGTCCAGCATCCATAACACAATGAAGAACATTGATGATTATGTGACTGACAACAGTCCTGTTATTGATAAGTACTTACTAAAATATGATGAAAAATTCACTGTCTAATAATACCAATAATCACATCAAATCTTAACAATAAAATTTCAACCCAATATCGATCATAAAATCCAAGCGTCTTTTTTGATCTAGTAACTATTATTTTATCAAATGGAATATCAAGCATTAAAAATATTTGCTTAAGCATAAATTTAGTGCTAATCATTCTTTTACGTTTATTGTTCACCAAGGGAAGCACTTTGTCTATCTCTTCGAATATTTTAAATATTTTACCCCTATCTTTTACAGAAATTTGAAATCCATTCTTACGACATATTTTATTTATTACATTTTCAATATGATACTTCCGGTGATATACAGACTTTCTCTTTATTTTATACATATTGTTATGAAAATCAATGTATTCTTTCACAACATTGTAACCATGAACTGAACCACAACTTACGCATATAATTGCTCCATTATCATTCAACACATTCTGTTCATCACAACACGGTTCTTCTTTTTTAACATTATGTTCTGCTATTCTCTCATCACAAAAAGGACAATGATATTCTCCATTTGATATCAATTCGATGTGGATATCTGAATTACAAATCATTCTATACTATTATATGAGATATTATTTTATATGTTACTAACACATGACGTCACGGCACAGCTGTGCCGGTCTACAAACAATAGCATAAACTTTTTAAGTAAAAATTGTCAGTAAATTTTACTTTAAGAATTTATAATAAAGCACTTCTTACTTGTTTCATTATGATTGGTTAGAAAAATCATGCGACCGTCACGTGAGTTAAAATAATAGCTAAAGGCGATGACTCATTTCCTGTTTTCCGAGAATGTCACGCTTGGTGGTTTTCCGAGAATTTCAGATTAAACAACTATAGATTTCATCATGTGCTGGTACCAGAAATTTATAAAAACATATAGATTACCAACAAATGGTGAGTAGTATGGAGTTGGTTGGGTAAGAGCACAGTTTTGTGCTCGTACCCCCAACTCCTATACTACTTTCTTCCGCTGTTTCGCGAGCCGAAAATGAGCCAGAAGTTTAGGGTAAGAGCAGAACGTTTTATGCTGTTTAACGGAAACGATGATCTGGGCGACACTCTAAACGAAACGCCGAACAGTGACGGTTTCTTCGAATCATGCGGTGAAGCCAGTGCAGATTTTCCGCTAAGCGTGTTGTTGGATGATGTCGGACATGCTTTTAATTTCCTTCGAGGCTTCGCTGGATTTCTCGAAACCCTTGGCTGTCATGCCAAAATTGCTCTTCCACGATGCTGCGAAGCGGGACGATAACTAAACAACACGGATCAGTGACACATTCCTCCATTTCTTTTGCAATGACAAAGCTCTGATATATTAAGCTCTTCCCGAAGCCAGTTGGTAGTACAGCAAATACATCTTTGCCATCCAGCAAATTTTTCAACGCTTCTTCTTGCTTCTCTTTCAAAACTAAACCTCCAAGGCGCTTAGTTAATCTGTCTGAAAACGATATGTCTGAAATTGATCTCCCGCGCTCGAGAGCCATTTTTAGAACTGTCGACTTGTCAACGGCTTGTCAGTGTAAGCCAAACGTGTTGTCAACACAGATTAACCTCTATTGTTTAATGACCAATCAGATAGCTGTGTTGCTGGAGCAACGCGCTCCTTGAACGCGAGTCGTAGTGATGTTACCACAGTCCCTCTATTTTTCTCGCCCCACTCCCCCTAGGGATACAAAATCCCCGAGGCCCACTGACTCGGTACGTTGGAAAATCAAGATGGCCGCCATAAACAAGCCACGTACGATCTCGTCGATCTCACGGAAAAATAGAGGACTGTGAACAGTCTAGGGGCACAGAAAAGCGAAGATTCAACCGAACCAAAAATTTTTTTTCACGGTTGTGCTTCTAATTCAGAGACGAATCATTTAAAATGGAAAAAAAGTCTTGGGGTTAGGGGCACTTTAAACGTTCATTCTGAATGAATTAAGAAGGTTTTTCAAAGAAGTCAAAATCAAAGAAGCCTGTTGAAAAGTAAAAAGAAGCGATTTAAAACTCACGTACCATAGACTACGCGAAACCTCTTCTCCCGACGTAGTAGGATTTATCGCTACGGCTGAACGCGAATACCTGCCATGCGCAGTAGTCCATACTTTTACAAAATTACTTCCGGTTGCCGTACTGAAGCCCGCCGTACCGTTTTGCTTAAACTTCCTAATAATTTATTGCTAATGTCGATCAGACTAGACTGCGAGCGGTCGTACTCTTTTCCAACATCACTCGCAAAAACTGTCAATAAAATTATGCAAATTGCAGAAGAGAACGAGGAGGGATGTTCTTTGCAACTCTATCTGGCAAAAATACCGATAGTGCTCTCCCTTTACTTAATATCTTGGATATCTTAACGGTAACTAATGTATATCGCCTGCATGCTCTCAAATTTATACATGCATGGCACAAAGGTATTTTTACCTTTTTTTCCAATATGCCAGCAACGTACATCATTATAATTAACAATGATTCTACCAGGGCGCGCTGGATATGAAGTGATAAATAACCAACGAGGTGAGTAGCGCTGAGTTGGTTATAATCATTTCAATAAATGGCTTATAGAAATTTTTCTTGATGCGTGGAACCGCGGCCGAACAGAATGACAAAAACAACAAGGACGGCGATTCTTCTCATTTTTTACAAGACATCATATCTGTGACCGGAAAGTTTAAAGGTGGTGATTGATGCGTTGCATCGAGTGCAGGTCAGAACATTTTCAATGTGTGTTAATTTTTTTTTTCTAAAAAGTATCACTGATCACTGGAAAGATTTTCAATAGTGGATTATTGCTGCAAATTTTAGCTGAAGTTCTTGTTTGTTCACCTTGTTTTGAATAGACTGGCCCGTGAGCATAGTTACAGATTGGTGACGTCGACAGTTGTTGTTGAATGCATATTTTCAATTTCGTTTAGTTAAGTTCAAAAACTCTTTTGGTATTTCTGTATATAAAAGTGCGTGCTGCTATTATCTAAACATCAACAGCCCTGAAAAACACGATCCCACCACTGTTTCTTGGCGTTCTAAAACACTCGGCAATAAAAAGTTGAATTTGTTCGGAATCTAGTTGTAACATACTATACAAACCAGATGTCAAGGAAATTAAACATAAATAATAGAGGCGGCTTCTTCTGATCGGCAAATCACCATTCACTTTCGTACCTGACAAGCAAATAATGGAACAAGGGTGGCCATTTGTTTTGACGCTGTGCCTTTAATGTTGATAAACTTTCAGTAAATTCGGATAAATCAAAGTTTTCCATCAAATTGTTCACTTGTGTGTGCTTGATGTTTGCTTTAAACTTATATTTTGCTCAAAAGTTGCTCAGAAAGGGAAAACTTGCTCCTGGTTACTAGAACTCCTAAAAAAAAATGCTCCAAAACGCCAAAAGTTGCTCAAAAGTTACATTGTCGAGCACAATCGGGACAGGCGTTACCGTGCGATTGATTCCGACGATGCAGAGAGTTAATATCCATGAGAAGAGTGTTTTACATTCTAAATTTATTCAGCGGAGCGGAAAATACTGCAATTTTGTGTCCTAGTTTTCATCATGGATATAGAACAACTTCACAAAGGAGATCAGACGCTTCAAAGTCTTAAGTTTCACAGTTTTACTCCTATAGAAGTCAATAACCTTTATCACTAAGTAATACAGACATTTACTTTACTGCGTTTCTAAATCAGAAAACTCGGACAAAAACAATGCTTTTTCGGGTTCTAACTAGCAGCCTGAAATATCGATATCACCGTATATCGCGATCTGCCAATAAAACGACAATCACGATGTAATGACATCATCAAGCAAGATCCCTGTCAAATTTCAGCGAAAGCGACCGCAAGATTCAGAGATTTGAAATTTGAAAGTGAAACACCTATCCCAGAAATTTGCCTTATTAACAGGCAAGCGTCCTGCGCGACAACATGAAAGACTGGTGCCGACATCATGGAGTAAAGACGTGCTTCACTAAGCTCCGCATTAGACCAAGCTTTTTTTCTTTAGAACATTGACTAGAGTTTGGTTTCTTTCACTATGCTTCATGTCAGGTAGACGATTGCAGTCTGGGAAAGAATTGGAGCCCGTTTCACAAACTCTGGAAGGAGAAAATATGCCGAACAAAGATACGAAGAAAGGGACAAGTGATGAGGAATCAAACATGTCTGCCGTAGTACTAGAAGAACTAAAATTAATGAGAAGTGACCTTACAAGTCAAATGAAGAAACTGAGTGACGACTTAAAGGATTTTCAGCAAAATACGAGCGAAAGACTACTAAAAATTGAAAGCGTCATGTCTAAAGTAGACGAAATAGATGGTTTAAAGTCCAAACAACAGGCACTTGAGGCAGATGTTGACAGCATGAAGGATTCTCTCAACTTCATGAATACTAACAGTGAAGAAGTAGACAACCTTCGCAAAAGCAACGACGAACTTAAAAAGAAGGTGGAACATTTGGAGCGACATTCTAAAGAGTTTAATATTCGTGTACTGGGCGTTGTTGAAGAAGAAGGCGAAGATTGTATGGCGATAATTCTGGTTACATCACGCGTCTTGGATTCGAAGGTGCTGTTTCTAAAGTCGAAAATGCTCATCGCACACGAAGAAAACGAGACGAAAATCCGAGACACATTATTGCCAAACTTTACTGTCGACCTTCTAAAAGAAGATTGCTACAGGCTGCAAAGAGAACGGATGGAAAGGTGGTACTTAATGGGGTACGAATTGTAAAGATTTTACATCTAACGACTTTGAAATTCGAAAGAAAGCGCTTCCAATTATGCAGAAAGCTTACGAGGAAGGAAAGAGGGTTCGCTTCACTAAAGGAAAACTTTTAGTTGACGGAAGGGTAGTCACCTTGTTGAGTAGAATCTTAATATAACATATTCTGTGTCGATAATGGCTATTTAATAAATTTTTTTCGTTTTTTTGCAATGCGTGGCACAGCAAAGGTAAGCCTCGAAGCCCATCGATGATTTCATGTGTGCCGGAACTGCTCGTGCAATGCTGCGCGAGCGCGAAATTTTTTTTTTAAGAACTTTCTTCGAGTAAACTGCTTTATTTACGCTATAGTTTTAACGGCAATTTTGCAGACATCATATAATTTATTCACCTCAAAATATCTTATAGTGATACCTATTTGAATTTTTATTAATGATTACACTGGTATGGCCATTTAGTGTCACATACATTAAGATCCTTCTCTTCCTAAATTCAGATTTGTCCTCTATAATATTTATCATCACAAATGATGAAAGGTAAACTTATTTCTTTAAATACGAGAGGCACCAGCAACTACCGTAAAAGACGGACCATATCTACTTGGCTCAAAAAACAAAAACCTGATGTTGCTTTCCTACAGGAAACACAGTCCGTTCACGGGAATCGGAAGTCTCGTGGAAAAGAGAATGGGGTGCTACATTGTTCTGCTCTCATGGGGCGAACAATGGTAGAGGGGTGGCGATATTAATTAGGAATAATTTTGATTGCACTATTGCGCAGTCTTTTGTTGACACAAACGGTAGATTTATTATACTGAAGGTACTTTTGTGCAGAGAACCTACCCTCTTAGTCAACATTATATACTCTCCGAATCGAGAAAATGAACTAGTTAACTTTTATTGGTCGCTATTACAAACTATTGTAAACAATAGTCTGGATGAGATTGACAACATCATTGTGGGAGGAAACTTTGATTGTCCTCTGAACCCAATTATTGACAAAAGAGGTGGAAGCCAGATGCCTAGACAATCTGTAATCAACACAATTGAACACTTACAGTCAGAGCTTGATTTACATGATATTTGACGAGTAAAGAATCCCACGACACGCAGCTTTACTTGAAGTAAATCAGAACCTTTGATTTTTTTTTTCTAGACTTGGCTTATTTCCAATTCTTTATTCGATGACGTTAGCGATGTTGATATGATTTCTGCCATAAAAACTGACCACTCCGCAATAATAATAGAGTTACAAGATATTGATGATCAGGTAAAGGACCCAGGACATTGGAAATTGAATTGTTCCCTTCTAAATGATAAACAATGCCTCGATGAAATAAATTAGCAGCTTTGGATGTTTTGAAAGAATAAATGGAACAGCTATATGAAAAAGAGGTTGAGGATATAATCATTATATCACGAGCTAGGTGGTATGAGCACGGGGAAAAACGCAATCATATCAGAAAACGTATTCGAAAGCTTCGCCTGAGTGGTGTCATCAAGCAACAGACCCCTTTGAAATCTTAGAAGCTGAGAGAGATTTTTATGAAAATCTCTATAAATCGAGAAGTTATTCCCCTGATGAAACCCAAAGTTATTTCTGCCTAAAGGATTTACCAATACCAACACTTTCAAATGAATCTAGAAATCATGTTGAAGGGTTAATAAGCACTGAAGAGTGTAGCAAAGTTCTGAACTCCTTTCCATTAAATAAGGTCCCCGGAAATGATGAATTTTATTTTAGAATTTTATAAGACTTTCTGGAACCTCCTGGGGGAACCTTTAGTTGACTGTTTCAATGTGTCTTTTCAGAAAGGAATAATGAGCCCGTCACAAAGACAGGCCGTCGTTACACTTATCGATAAAAAAGACCAAGACCGTTGCCATCTTAAAAACTGGAGGCCAGTTTCCCTTTTAAATATTGACGCGAAGATAGCCTCAAAAGTTATTGCAGAAAGAAAGAAACGTGTTTTGCCTAATTTAATACATAACAATCAGACAGGATATATTCCAGACAGACATATTAGTGAAAATATACGTTCAATTCTCGACATAATGGAGTACACAAAAGCGAAGAAATTCAGTACTAGGTCTTTTATTATTATCGAATTTGAGAAGGCTTTCGATATTCTGGAATGGGCATTTCTTGAAAAGTGTTTGATTAAATTTGATTTTGGACCTGATTTTATAAGATTGGTCAGTATTTTCTATAATTATATTCAAAGCTGCATTATAAACAATGGTTTATGCTCTCATTAGTTTAAGATAGGCCGTGGAGTTAGGCAGGGGGACCCCCTCTCCCCATATCTGTTTGTGACTGCAGTTGAAACTCTGACGATAGCTATCAGAAACCAAGAGAGTATCAAAGGAATAACAATAAATGTTTTGAAAACCAAAATGCGGCAGTTTGCTGATGACAGAATTGCTCTATTATCAGACTTGCATTCGGCTAGAGCCTTGTTTAAAATACTTGAACGTTTTGAGAAAGCTTCAGGGCTAAAACTTAATGTCACGAAAACGGAAGCTATGTGGGTTGGGTCCCTTCAGAACTGTGACGATCAACCACTCGGGATTGAGTGGAAAACATGTGTCAATTTTTTAGGAATTTTTATTGTATATGATGTACAGCTTCTAGTTGAGAAACACTTTGTTTTAAACAAAAGGTTGAAAAAATTAAGATTTAATAAATTTATGGAAGTCAAGAGGTTTGTCAATTCATGGAAAGGTAAACATTATAAAAGCAATCCTTCTTCCTATGTTGATATATCCTAGCTCTGTGGTTTGCACCAACCAAAACGACCAGCTTGGTAGAGCGTTGCATCGGTATCGCAGAGGTCGTGGGTTCGAGTCCCGTACAAGCCTGAAAATTTTTCAGGTTTTATTTTCACTACTGCTTAAGTAGTGTTCATAACTGCGATGATCAGTCACATATTTAATCATTAATCCGCAGCTCAAATATATGATTTTCATATATTCATTCTCATATATTCAGCACTCACGGGTATATTACGAACCAACTAAGCGACCAGCCCTCAGATGGCTTGTTAGCTCAGTCGGTAGAGTGCTGCACCGGTACCGCACAGGTCGTGGGTTCGAATCCCGTACAAGCCTTAACTTTTTTGAGGTTTTATTTTCACTACTGCTTAAGTAGTGTTCATAACTTCGATGATCAGTCACATTTTTAATCATTAATTCGCAGTTCAAATATATATGATTTTCATATATTCATTCTCACATATCCACCACAACTCACGGGTATAATATAACGAACCAACAAAACGACCAGCTTGGTAGAGCGCTGCACCGGTATCGCAGAGGTCGTGGGTTTATTTTCACTACTGCTTAAGTATTGTTCAGAACTGCGATGATCAGTCATATATTTAAAGTAGAAAACTGTGTTATTAACATTATCAAGGTAAGTATGCATTAGTAAAATAAGTAGCAAAGTATAAATTATGATGTGTGATTATAACTAAAACAATGTAGTTCTTACAGTATGGTGTCATTGTTACCTGTAAACGGAAATTAATTCAATGAATTTGTAATTTAATTCTTTGTAAAATTACTAGTAAATGTGTAATTGTGGAATACTAATAAAAAAAAATTAAACCACACCACATATTATTTAATAACTCCTATATCTATAAACCAAGTTTCACCCAATTCACAAATTTGTTTCAAAGATAATCGAACAGCTACTGAAATGTCTAAATATGCTTCTTGGAAAGACGCCAAAATTTGTTTCAAAGATAATCGAACAGCTACTGAAATGTCTAAATATGCTTCTTGGAAAGACGCCATAATTTTACATACACATTTTTCATTGATATGTAATCCAAGTCGTCTAATGATTGTTATTAGAGATGCACATGTCCAGAAGATGTAAACGCTGTCAAGGCTAGACCTCTGATTGGTTGTTTTGTCTGACGCTTCTGGTTATCTGGTGCTCTACTGAGGAAAATGTCTCTTTTTTTATTTGAAGTAACCATGGGATACACTGTTCGGCAAATAATCATCAGTGGCCATAATGATGCAAGTTTACCCTTCAAAGAAGGCGAATGATATCTTTGACAATCAATCAAGACATTTTTCGGTTAGCCTTGGTGATACTGTTTCAGTTGTTTTGTCCTTATATTACTAGCTCGTTGGTTATTTTTGTATTCTATATTTAATATTTTTGCGCATTCACCCAGCTCCTAAACAATTAATTATACGGGAAATCGTTCAGTCAACTTCGGGTCCACTCAGCAATCGAATAAATAAATAGAACTCGTTAAATGATAACGACTTGCTATCTGTTCTTGTTGAACTGAAAACTCCAGCATGGTTAATAGAGAGGTGGGTTTGCGAAATAAATATGGTTTTGTGTGTGCAATTAAAGTCATGGATACGTTTTGGGGAATAACTTGAGTACACATGAAACAAATGCGAGCCATTTGAATATTTATCGGAATGGAATCACCTGCCGTTTTTGATTTTCGAGATGCATAATACGAACGTGCACTTATTCATCTTGTTTAATTTTATTTTTGTTTTATTTCAGACTCGGTATGCCTATATCCTTTTTCAGTGTGTGTGTGTATATATATATATATATATATATATATATATATATATATATATATATATATATATATAGCTATATATAATCTCGACGATTCTCTCTGACCAAGGATCACTTCGTTTTGTGCTTAATATTTTTTTTATTCATCGCTGTTATAATTGCAGGCAGTGAAAACGTTCCAGTGTGCTAGGGGATAGTTAATGGCAAGCGAACACATTATCACTCACTAGCTCTAGCGGGGCCTTTCCAAGTGCCTTATGTAGTCACCAAGGACCATTCCCATGGCATCTCACACGTTTCAAACTCATCAAGTAGTTGTTCCGGTTTCTTCTAAGTATAAGCGACGCTGCCTCTTTGTCAAAGACGCTAATCTATCACCTATCTAATTTATACAAGATCTATTGGTGTCTTTGACAATCTTTTAGGGAGAACTCGAATGTATATATCTCCATTGGCGTTAAGTCAATGGTTATGTCTAAATTAATGTCCAAGTTCCGGTGCATCACTAACAGTGTGCGCAATGCGGGTCTATTATAAGGGAAGCGCTAATCAAGCCCTGAGAACAGGAGCACCCTACGAGGCAAATCAACCAAAAGCTGTAGAAAGGCATTTTTGAGTCCCTTATCGTGTTTGAAGTCTGTTTAAACTGATGTTTTCATTCGCTAGAAGAAGTTCGTCTGTTCGGATTCCCTAGCTGAAATTTTAATTGCCCGAAAATGTTAGGGAACAAAATCTTCCTTTGAGAAAATGGAAGCTGAAGTAAACTTTCCACGAACTGTCTAGGGAACTATTTTCTTTCCGAAAATGCTAGTTGACGTTTTTGACGGCCAAAAACAGCAATTACAACCCTTTCGAAAACCTTAGGGGCTATGATTTCCCAATTGCGAATCTTTTAGGCCACGTTTTAGGTACGAAAATCCGAGTTCACGCTTTATCGACGCCGAAAGCACAAGGCGAATTACCCTCCACCGAACAGATATCTACCGTAACTTGTCGTTGGGTGCCCCTGTGAGAATACTTAAAGTGATGGCTGATAGTGCCGAAATTTCAAATAAGTCATTGCATGACTGGAAGTGGAAGCCAATAAAACAAGCAAAGCACAAATCTACAGAGAATGGTTCTGGTATTTGGCTTACCTACTTTTGGCTTACCTTAATGACTGATTCGGATCCCGGATTAACCAGGAAAGCTTTCAGAAGATGACAGATAAAGTTCAAGGTGTCTGACACACTTTAGTGGCAAGCTTCTCCCTGTTATAAGCTAATTTTGATTTAAGAAAATTTAAAGCAGGTGGCGATTTTTCGTTCAAATGGCATCTCATTTTCATATTGATTATTACTTCGCGCGGTTAATTCACCGGCTTAGTTTTCAAATTTCAATAACAATAGAACACTCGCTTGAATCAATAACAGAACCATTTATAAAATTTTCCGTATTGATGTTTATGTAAATACGCCCTATTGCTTTTAGAAAACGTATGTGTGAATTTCATGGTTGATCTAAACGTAACCAAAAGGCAAATGGGAACTATGGATTCCATTTCCCTAATGTGGCCCGTGGTATTTATGGGGTCGAGACAGTTGTACCTTTTTAAATTCCATTTTTAAAAAGGAAATTGTGGACCGATTTCTCCGAAAGAATAAATGTTAAATAATATGATAATTTAAATTTAATGGAGAGCGGAATCGATTTCTTTCTGTAGTGAAAGGTTTTCCAAAACCTTTAAAAAGAAATTATTTCCTATTTGACCGGGTGATTTTATTTTGTAAACACCTTGAGGAGACCAGGAAACAGCGAGTATTTACTCCCAGCGACGTGGACGAGAACCGTAGATTTGCCAGATCAACGACTTCTCTTTTTTTTTCCCTCAAGGCTCCTCTCCTCTCGCGTCTGACTTAATTGCCGCCTGACTTTGAGAGATATACTTATCCAGAACCCACAATTAAGTTTTAAGGCTTACACCATTTAAACCTTATGTGTTTAAGTCTAAAAGATCGAAGATTTACATCAAATGTTAGCAATCAATGGATGGGTGTTTTTCGACTGTTTATTTGAGAAAAGCGAAGAGATTATATGCATGCAAGTGTCAACTGCCTTTGAATGCAATATTTATGAACAGTCCTCTGCCTAGCGGAAAGCTCACAGCTGTGAAAGGACACTAATAAACTTAGTGGAAGAATGGAAACGAGCAAGGGACAACAGAGTCGCTGTAGCCATTTTATCGACCGACATGTCCAAGGCATTCGATTCTCTCCACCCCCCACTGCTACTCAGTAAGTTGAAAGCATATGGTTTCCAGGAAGGCATGATACAGCTCTTAAATAGCTACTTATGCGACCGGGTATATCGAGTCAAAATTGGCAGTCACGCAAGCTCGTCCAGGACGGTCAGTCGTGGTTGCCCCCAGGGCTCTGCCCTGGGTCCACTGCTGTGGAATGTATTTCAAAATGACTTGTCCTTTTTTGTAAAGTCTGGCTTGTCGATGTACGCAGACGTCCATCAAATGTTTCACATCGGAAATTATCAAAGCTAAAATTATCAACCTACTCAGAGCTCAGAGAAACCGCGCGCACCGCCACCAACTGGTACGACGCCAATCTTCTTGCTGGGAACCTCAAGAAGTATCAGGCTATGAGCATTGGTTATAGTGAAGACGAAAATGATGTCACATTCACAATTTGTGTGAACAATGAGGAAATAAAAACAGTAGGAAAACTTGATTGGTGTTATCTTAGACTCGAAACTCAACTTCACCGATCATATTAGCTCAATCTGTAAGAGGGCCAGTCAAAGGATTGGAGTGCTTATGCGACTAAGAAACCTAATCCCTATAAATGCTAAACAAGTGCTGTTCAAAGCAGCGATTCTACCCTACTTAACCTATTGTCAATTAGTTTGGCACTTCTGTAAAGCCAGCGATTCACGCAAGATAGAAAGACTCCAAGAGAGAGGCTTAAGGGCTGTGTGCAAAGATCATCACACAACCTACTCAGAACTACTCAAGAGGGCTGAACTACCAACACTAAAGAACAGACGCCTGCAAGATGTATGCACCCTTATGTACAAAGTCAAACATAAATTATGTCCAGCTTATATTGGCAATATTTTTAATACTCATAGCACTTCTTACTTTTTAAGACAAACTGATTTTAGCATTCCTAGATGGAATACAGTAACATTTGGTAAACACTTGGACCTAAATTATGGGGAAAACTGCCTACAAATATCAGATCAGCAAAAACTTTGAACAACTTCAAAAGTATGATACGAAAATTTGATGTAAGTTCTCTGCTGGAAGACGGATATACATGTTGTTCTTGCTGTTCAACTATGTAGCTATTAATCAACTAGTGGGTAATATTATTGTATTAGCATTAATTAAAGAATTTGTTCTTAAATTTAATCTTATTTTTTACTAGATTTTAGTTGAATGGATTTTACCTTATATTTTAGTCTCCCCAATTAGTAAGGCACTTGTGTTCGGCTATACAGATTTGAGACTTAAATAAAGTTATCATCATCATCATCATCATCATCATCATCATCATCATCATCATCATCATCATTAAAACATTACTCTGAATTTCTTGATTAAGGGAAAAAAAACATCTACTGGCGAGGTTGGAAGTGTTATTGAGATTTTTGTGAAATCAAAGATAGCGGATCCAATATGACCGAAAATTATAAATTGCTCCAACATTGTCACGTCGTATGGCATCACAAGCACATTTGCATTGGGAAAATACTTTTGAGGGTTCTATATCCCTCCAAGTTTCACAGTAATGGCTTTGGTCACGGAAGACAAGCAATATGATGAGAAACTTTCAGGTGATTACCTTTTCTCTCTTCGAATATTCTATGTACAACTGCTATACCTGCCCGCAGAATTTGGCTACTATTTAAACAACAACTTCAGTTAATAATGACTCACCACACCAATATCTTTCCAAGATAAACTTTGAAGGAAGTCACGAAGTTTGACGACGTTTTCCTGTACACTAAAATATGTTATAAATGTTGAGAATTCGTGCGAGTAGAATCTCACCTTCCTTCCTCTCCCCACCAGAATGATTAGGTGGATTGTGGTTTTTTTGTTTGTTTCTTTGTTTGCTTGTTTTAAAATCAGATCTCTAACACATGCCCTTCTTCAGGCAGGGTGTTGTCAAGGCATTATCGAGAAGCACCAAGAGACAACAATTTTGCAGGAAAGTAAAACAAAAAAAAACATAATTTGAAGGAAAATCTTGTAAAAACATAACAAAAATTCTACATAAATCAATTTACTAGTTTTTAAATAAATAAATAAATAAATAAAAGTTAAGTAGAAGGTATTTTAAATATACCTTGATTGACAACGCTTTACAAATCAGTTAAGGTCTTCCCGGCGCTTTTGTTTAATACTATCACGTTCATTGCTTATCAGTGACTTCCGCCTGGCCAAAAACACATCCGGAAGTTTGACATTTTCTAGTTACGAATCAAAACTGGCCCAACATCGAAATTCTTTAAAAGTTAATTCTAACTGCCTGCCTGACGGAAACGGGATCGTAAAGACAATTTCAGGGTATAAATTAACAGTTTAGGAATTAGCTCATCTGGAACAGAGTTGAAGCCATAATTAAGGGCCTGTCTATATAAGGTTTTCCAGCCCGGTTAGGACGGCTGGCCCACTTTGGCTGGCTGGCTCGACTCGGGCTTGCTCGTTTATATGATAAGGCAGGCTGGCCTGCCGAGATCTTGGCTCAAGAAACAGGGATCAAATCGGCTCAAGCCATCCTGGTGAAGCGGGCAAGCCCGCCTAACTGGGCTGGAAAACCTCATATAAATAGGCCCTAAAACATGGCCTCCTACTATGTTTTTTTTTTTTCTAGAGCTTTTGTCCTTTTTTTAAGACAAGAAAAAATAACTTCATTTCACCTCCAATGCAATGTTGTTGTTGTTGTTTTTTCTCTCCGTCAAGCCATTTTTTCGTATATTTGTTTTTGTTTTGTTTTCTTGTTTTATGGTGACGCCCTCTCTTCTTCTTTCTCGCGTCGTCGATGCTTAGACAACCTATAAACTCCACGACTAGATTATATGAACTGAAAGTACGGATGAAAAATCTTATTCATGTTCTTTACCAGATCCAGACAGAAGGAAATGGATTCTGCCCGCTTGGGCTTTCAACGTTTACACATATTATTGTTGTAATCGTCATCGCCACCGTCACCGTCACTTTAACCGTTCTCGTTCTCGTTGTCGTTCTTGTTATCTTCATCTACATCTCCATCTGTATTCATCTCTTAACTACAGCGCTGTTCGGTGGAATTTGTATTACTTAGGTAAAGCAATACGACGGAAAAAACAGACACAGGCTGCGCTTAAGTAATTACACCTACAGATCTTCAAAGTACAATTATAGCGGAGCACCATACCTATAGAAACCCGTCAACTGCGTTTCTCGTGGCAAAAAAAAAATGGCTAATGGTATTGCTCGCGGGCGTCACCGCACGACGACGACGACGGAGTTGCCAAATAATTAATAACATCCTAATAATCATAATAATAATCCAACATGGCGGCCATACTCCACCTGGACCAGCTGACCAGCTGGTTTACAGCGTACGTCTTTGATACTGGACATCCATCTTATAGCCAGATGACACCTGTCAAAACAAGGTATCCGCTGACCAGTGTCACGTGACCATATCGCGGGCTCAAGTGAAGACCTCCTCGACGTCAGCTGTTTCGCGTAAAAGGCATAAAAATCAAGAACTTGGCAAAAGATACTCCGGAAGGTGAATTTTCAAGTGATAAAAGGAAGAGCGAAAGATTTTTCTCAGGAAAGGCATCAAACTTGGGTCGATTGTATGGTTGAAAACAAAAAAACTCAATGCTTCAAGGGCTTTCATTTTGCCGTGGCATCTTGCATCTCACCAAGCAAGGTCACTTAACAGTTCACCGGCATTAATGGGAGGAACGAGTAGCTCGAACTCTGTGGAAGAAGCTCTTTTTTTGGACAAACCGTTTGCTATTTTTGAGGATGCTTATTTTTACTTTACTGAAGCTTACGTATTTTCAAGTGGTAGGAACCTCTACAACACAGGACAGTGAGGTAAATGAAATAAATTGAAGCTTAACATTTGGTTTAATCGTTGTTACTTTTGTTCAGGAATGAAACTTGTATTTTTCTCTCGACGGGACCATCTGTACTCGTTTTGGACGCAAAGAAGTAGTTGAATTGTTTGTTTGTTTTGTTGCGTTGTTTTGTTTGTAAGCAAACGAGTATTTTTACTCTACTTGGCTGACTGTTTTTCGACCTCGGTGCCTCAATAGCGTTAAGAAACTTTTTGCCTTTATCTTATTAACACGTAATCGCAATGAGTCTTCGTAAAATTAAGGATTAAAAAAAGTGTTAATTCCAAGCCATTGTCTCTGTTCAAGGAGAGCTTACGTAATCTTATCTCAATTGCCTCCCTTATGCGGCGTTTGAAACAGAGACAATGGCTTCGAATTAGCCAGAATCTATGACACCATCTTAGCTCCCTCGGGTTCATTATATAACCCTTCTTAACATTCAAATTTACACTGTGGCTGACGAAGTTTGGTTGATCCGAGCGAAATATCCCACTTTTAAGTCTTTTAATTGCGCTCTAAGTACAGAAAATTTTTTATTTTTTTGTTATATATTTTAAAATCATGTTTCCGAAGCAGGAAAACAATATTTTTGATTCTACTTCGTGTATTGTTTTCTTGTAATGTTTAAATGTCTTGAGGTTTTTCAACCCCGGTCAATTCCTGTTGACTGCTCTAAACATAAAATATTGGCGCAAGAAAATCCATGCGAAGTTGCTCAATACCAGTAAAAAAAAATAATAGTGGAGCTCCGCTTTTAGGCTTGGCTAAACCCATATATTACCAAAGGTACACGCGGCAAAAACAAAAACACACTTTTGAGATGCAGCTTTGATGATCTTACACTCTTAACATGGCCTTCGCAATTAGCAACAATTGGATTAGTTGATGCAATGCCAAAAGCCCTTTTCTTCTTTCACATGGCCGCTCACGTTTGTGTTTAAATCTTGTGTCCTGTATGCATATTTTTGCTTTGTTATTCTTGTTTTGGTCTTGTGACCTTTCTTGGGAAATTAACGTTAAAAAGTAATTAACGTAAACTTAGTAAAATTTGAGACTATTTAAAATCGGCACTTTTAAGAATCCTTAAGGTGGGACTTAAGGTGAATTGGGGTGAAATTTTAAGGAGTTTATGAAGGGATTAAAATACACAAAAATGTTTTGAAACACCGTCCCACAAGGGCAGTGAAGGCTGCTGGGGAACTGTTCTGGTGTCCATCTACTAATTTTCCGCTTCAAATTACAATTTTAAACCTTCGTTAATCTTCAATATTCCCTATTTCCCTAAAATTCCCTAAATCTTTTGAGAAAAATTATTTCTTCCCAAATATTCCCAAAATCACCAAAAAAACTCACAAAATATCCCACAATACAGCTTCGTGGGATGAGTATAGGGATTTTGGATTGATTGAAACGCGATCGAGTTATATAAGTCGAATCCATGTTAAGCGACGCAAAAACGGTGTTTAGGTTAAGTCGCGCCTTAAGTACCGCCTTAAACAAACAGCTAAGAAAGACCATCGTGATCACAATAATCCACTATAAAGCGAATGAGTTACATATGTTTCTCACTTTTACTGTATATAATTTTGTTTCAAGGTGGTGTTATGATACAATAGAAAATGTATGGAAATCATAGGTTTTTTGCTAAAAGTGAGTTAAGGCTAAGGTGGGGGGTGAGGGGTGGGGGGGGGGGTGGTTAGACTCTCATTCTGGTTGGCCGATTTACCTTGGAATGTGTCAAAATTTCCCTAAATTACTATGTTTTTCATCATCAGGGGCTGAGAAGGCCAAAGAACCGCTTTTTGTCACTGCGAATGCAACAAACTTTGTTCGAACGCTAACTTCAATCTGCTGACAGTTTGTTGTTCGTGGACAAGGGGCCTGAAAGCAAATGAGCCTTTTCTCAAACAAGTCTTCAACCTTCACTTGGGGAAGTTTCATTGAATACTGAAGGTTCCCGAACAACTTTTGGTGCAGGATTAAAGCCTGGTTGGAGACTTAATAGAAAAATAGTAAATTGTTTGGAGGAGCCTTTCCCGCTCAAAGATAAGTGGAATTTCCCAGGATGAAGTTTGGCTGCTTGGTTGAGGTTGCTGATAAAAATTGACCAGATTGAGCTCTTGCCTCTGCTTGCCTCTATGATTTCAAAGCAGAATAGTTGCTTTATAATGTTTACTCTCTGAATAAAGGATTCAGTTTAAAAAAAAAGATTTGTCCAGACTCCTCGTCTCCTCGCTTGCGAGGTAAGATTTTCATTTCATTCTTGCACTATTTTGGAGCTGATATGTTGTTTTTATTCCATTTCTTTGTCATTACTTTGCTGGATAAATGTACTGGCATTCCTGGTTTATTTTTTCTCTTTTCTTTATGTATAACAAACACTTTTGTACCAGTAATACTGGAGAAGCAATTTTTTTCTTGACCCTACGCAGATTTGAAATTTGAAACTGGCATTGAATTTGTAAATTGCAAACACTATTCTCTTTCCATGCTTTTACTTTTACCAGCTTTTCAGGGCTCAAATTTGAGGTAGACAAACCCTCTCGGCAATGCACCGAAATAAAACCAATCTGTTAAATTGTTCTTGCATAACTTGCGAAAGATTGATGGTAGGTATCGGCAAAATGAAACTTTGACGATTTTTCTCTCTGCAAATAAACAGAGTCAGTCTACAAGTTTAGGCTCACAACCGAGATCAATACAAGCATAGCCTGTAAAAAATTGTTTCCTGCCTCAATGAGTTAGTGGTTTTGCTCATTTATGTTTAATAAAGAAGCGCTTTTAAAGAGATGTCAGAAAAGCTTGTTCTTTTGCCATGGCAACCAGGAGCTCAACCAGCATTGTGCTTGTCATCACTCATGGCAACGAGTAGCATTGTGGAGGTTTCTTCTGAATGAGTTTGATTTGGGAGAAAAAGTGGTGTTGGGGTAGAAGACCACCTTAAAATTGCCACTTTTAGCAGTCCTTAGAATCGCCACTTTTAAGAGACCTTAACACTGCCACTTTTAAGACTCCTTAAAATTGTCCCTTTTAAGACTACTTTTTAAGAGTCCTTAAAATTGCCACTTTTAAGACTCCGTAAAATCGCCACTTTTAAGACTCCTTAAAATGTCACCTTTAAGACTCCTCAAAATCGCCACTCTTGAGACTCCTTAAAATTGCCACTTTTAAGACTCCTTAATATTGCCGCTTTTCAGACGCCTTAAAGTCGCCACTTTTAAGACTCCTATGGTTGCCTTGCAAGATACGCAATGAATCATTCACTTCTCCTAACTGCCTAGCGAGCTCCACATTGTCAGTCTGCTCTAACGTTTCTTTCACTTCTTTAATTCTTGTCAAGATCGTTCTGAACTCCGACCCCACTGTGTTTACTCGAGTCGCTGACATACTGAAAATCGAACGTAGATCAAAAGCCACGAAGAGGATCAAAGAAAAGTACTGTGATCGTCGTCAAATGTTTGACAGCAACAACAAAACAAACGATGTGATTGGTTCATATGACATGTGACGATGTCTGCTTCTGGCTAGTGTAATCGGGCCTAAGTAGGTTTTATCAGCGGTCTGCTATTCGGCACCAAATCAAACCAAACAGGACACCAAACAGCGAAAACAGCTATAATCTTTACAGCGGATTTCTTTTCAAAATGCCGAAAAGAAGTTCACCTCGAAAGCTGAAGAAAAGAAGTAGGCGTCGAATTCTGTGTTCTCGTTGTGCATTTACCCGCTTAGGAAACCTACGTTAAACACGGCGGAAAATGAGGTGTTTAACAGAACTTTTCTAATGCGGGAAAATTGCTAGTGAACGTGTAGTTTTCCTGGTGTTAACCGTGAACATGTCAACCGGGACCCTCTCCGACAAACACGGCATTTAACCGCTCGGGAAAACTACGGTAAACGCGTAGGAAAACGAAGTGTTCAATAGAACTTTTCTAATGCGGGAAATTGCTAGTGAACGTGTAGTTTTTCTGGTGTTAACCGTCAACGTGTACACCCGAAAAAACCTGCGACAAACACTGCATTTAACCGCTCGGGAAAACTACGGGTGAACGCGTAGGAAAACGAGGTTTTCAATAGACCTTTTCTACAGCGGGAAAATTGCTAGTGAACATCAAGTTTTCCGGGTGTTAACCATCAGCATTTAGACTTAGAAAACCTCCTACAACCTCCTTCTGATTCACTGCATGGAAACCAAGGTGTTAACCGGCGTTTTATGAGACCATGAAAACATTGAATTAGCCTCATGTTTTCCTGGCCTTCACACAAGGAAAACGCCGAATTCACAAAACGTTTTCCGATATCAGAAAACGGATGGTTAATGATTTTCCTGGTATTTTTTGGAGTATATTTTAACAGTCTCGTAACTTTTATGCTAATTACGCGAATTAAACGACAAAATTTGATCGAAGAAGATGAAATTGTTTTGCATGAATGTTATGAATGTGAAATTTCGAGCCGCAGGGCTGCCGCACGGCTGCCGCACGGCAGAAAGCGCGCAAAAAATTAATCATCGTTTTGGTTAAGTTAATCTGGCTTGAGCCTGCGATCCAATAGAAAGCCAGTGCCTTGTCAGCCGACAACTTCTAAATAACGGCTGACCTCGATGAGTTCTAAACATGAGCCCGCGATATGATCACGTGATATTTCTCAGTGGATGCCTTGTTATGAGATATGCACTGTAAATTAGCTGGTCTGTTGCTGGTCCGGTGGAGTATGGCCGCCATGTTGGGCTCAAGTATTGATTATTATTATTATTATTATTATTATTATTATTATTATTATTATTAGAATATTATCAATTATTGGGCAAGCCGTCGTCGTCGTCGTCGTCGTCGTGCGTACGCGCCCACAAGCAATACCGCTAGCCATTATTACCATGAGAAAAGCAGTTCACGGGTTTCTATAGGTATGGTGCTCCGCTTGGCTGCCTTTTTTTTCCTGAAGCATCTCAGAGGTCCGGAAACTGAAATCCTTGAATTTGATTGGCTGATGGCGCTGATGTTTTATACCAATCATGAATGGTTGTTAAGTGGATGAAGAAACAAACGGTGGGATTGAAATCGTTGCAATTTCTGAAAAAGGCGAGTACGCTCAGCTGAGTACACATCCCAATTTAATTTCAAAGTTGCAGCTTAGCTTACCGCCATTATTATTACAAGTTGGGCGCTGTGCAAGACATTTCGGGTTGTCATTCTTTTTTTTTTTCTGTTGTATAATCGAGGTCTTTTCACGTTTTAATCGAACAAGAAAGAATACGCTTGTATTTTGTTCTCACGACATTCCGTCCCTGTGTGTTGTACAATTTTTGCAGTTGTTCTCGCTATTGCTCGTTGTTGCAGCGATAACCGTAGTTTCAATTTAAAAGCTTTACCATATTTTAATGCGTACAATCGGTTTCTTTGCTTTGCATTTTAAACTTTTTTTAATTGTTAAATCGACGTTTTGTTAAGTTTAATTCAAGAAGAAACTAGTTTTCTCTTATCGTTCAATTTATGCCTTCACGCTGAGTTGAAGGTTTCAAGCTAGAGTCACTGTCTTCAGTTGCATAACACTAGTAAACGTTAAAAACTCCGCAAGGTAAACGTACCTCTAATACATGTACAGTTCAGGCTTCTGGCCTTAAAGTGCCTGTTAAAACCAGTTTTTCTACGCCTATAAACCAGTTTTTCTACGAAAAAATTACCAAGTTATTTGCCGGCCCAGGTCGGTGCCCATTGTGAAAAACTGTGCCAGAGGTCTCGAGTATGGCCCGATGCCGCGGGCCGAGGGCCATACTAACCTCTGGCGCAGTTTTTCCCAATAGGGACCTCCCGGCCGGCATATAACATATATATATCAGTCGCATAAAATCAGAAGGTGTTTGGAATACAAGGTATGTTCAAATTTCGAGTTCGAGTTGGACTTCGAGTTGGACTTCGAGTTAAGTTGAACTTGGAGTTAGACTTGGAGTTGACTTTCGAGTTAGCTAGAAGTTAATAATGTAAGTCTGTAGACTACCCTCAGCAGCGAAAAAGATATAAACCTCGTTCCCAAGCAACGAAGTTAAACTCAGATGTAGGCAATTAAATGATAGCTATGTTATACATACCCCAGCCCCCACCTCCCATCCCGCCGGAAAATTGCCGTGGAAACTAAATGAGAATGGCGTTTTATTATTGCCTTTCAGGTGCCTTGTTAACGCATAATGAGCTCAAGTTAACAAAGAGGTAGGCGAATGATGACCCAATTTGTGATTTGTGATCTGTGATTGTTTTTCAGCTGACATCGCTTGTTCAAGTAATTTAAGCAATAACATTGCTATCACACACCGAAATATAAATTTATATCACTTCTTCTCTCTCCTCTGTTTATTATTATTTACCATCTCGGCTGATAATTTCTCGATTCCATCATAATCCATTCAGCGGAGTCATCAGGTCTTTCTGCATATTTTGGCTTTTTTCTTCTTGTTTAATTTTTTTTGTCTTTTGAACTATTGGTGACCCACTAACGAGCTTACTAATCACAATCAAATTAGTAAGTGGCTTTTGGGAGAGGAAGTTTATACTAACGAAGTTTTTAGTTAATAGCCTAATAGCGGAAGTGAAGCGGAGTCATCAGATCTTTTTGCATATTTTGGCTTTGTTCTCCTTGTTTAATTTTGGTCGTTTGAACTTTTGGTGACACAATAACGAGCTGACTAACCACAGTCAAGGCAGTAAGTGGCTTTCATCAAACAAAAGAAAAATAAATTTATTCAGTAATGGGGTGCATTTAGGTAGTCGTCGTTGACCTCTAGATGTTCACGTCAATTTCCACCAGCGAACATAAATTGCTTCCTTGACATTTTGTTGGCTTTGTACTAATACAAAAATGAATTAGCACGACTTATAATGGGCTACTAAATTGATTCCTTTAATTTTAACTGCTGAATCCTTGGAGTCCTATTCATTCCAAGATGGTGGATTAAAAATACTGCTGTCATTTATAAAGCGTTATCTAATTGCGAGGTCGTATGATGCCACCAATCCCGTTTGTATAACATCCGAAGGTAACGCCATTGCACGCATTACAATTATATTGTATTTGCCCCACAACTTTCAACGCGATAGCCTGCATATTCTTAAAGTGCCCTTCTTTCCACAGCCCTCCAGTCGCTCAAGAACAAAGAAAGAAAGTCTGGTTTACCTATGGTTGATGTCATTCTTCGGCAATCGGACCAGTAGCTAGCGTCGTAAAATCACTCGTGCGAAGGCGTTACTTTTGTTTTGACAACTCGAAATGGTTAGAATTTCACCTGACATTCCTGAAATGAAAATATAGAAAAAGACTACAATGAGGATCGGCCTTCCTCTAACTTGGAACCAATGGGGACAAACGTATCCAGGTTGCGACTGCCTTATTCTTCGGTTGCCATGACTTACCCAAACACTTTTAAGACCCGGAGATAATAGGAAGACCGAGAGCAGAGCTACATGTAGCAAACACTTTTATGAAACATATCAAGGCATGGCTTTAGTCGAATCGCCAGTCAAACTTGAAAAAATCGACAATGCTTTTAAATTAGAACAGTTCTTGATAATTATCTTCGAAATTAATATTTACATATTCTACCAATCCATTCTCTTCGAGAAATTTAAGGACAAATTTACTGGTTGATTATGATGAAAAACAAAAACAAAAAAGAATTCGCTGCTAACGAGAGAAAAATTTGCTTTTGTACAATTATCTTGCCTTTTGTCCGTTATAACTACAATGTACTTGCCCAAAACAAGCGCCGTCCTTGTTCCATATTTCTTTTCAAGAACGCAAAAGCGACGTGGCTTGACATTACGACAGGCGTTCAATGCGTGCTCAGTAAGGATGCCCAAAAGGAGTTAGCGCAAACAAAAGTCATTGAAAGCAGCAAGGCTCAATTAAATTGACACAACTTAAAACCTTACAAACCGTTTGCCTTCGTGTTTTCGATTTTCTTTAGTGACGGCGGCGGATTTTAAGAAATCGTTTTCATTAATAACATGACAGCTTATTGATGGTCAATGCCATGAACGAACTGATAACAGTGCTAGTATGAATAACCTATTTATTATTTTTTTTAGTAGGATTGTGGTCTATTTTCTCTCAGTATTACATAATAATAGGGATGTTTGATTTATTTCAAGGTTTGGCGCTATCGTGAATCGCTTTTAATTTGTTATCTGCTGTATTGGAATAGCGCTTCCAATCACTGATTATAGCACATTACACATTATTTATGGGAGTCGGTTCTTGCCGAAACATTCTCGAAGCTTCTGGCAAATTTCCTGAGAGTTATATTTTGTAATACGGGGTAGTTTTAGGCATCAGAAACCAGCGTTCTCCCTGTAATTAACAACTCAGGCAGCGGAAGATCAGCGAAAAAAGAAAGTTCAGAAAGCATAATATAAAAAGGATACGGAAAAACGAGGGCGAGAAAACTAATGATGATGATGATAATAATAATAATAATAATAATAATAATAATAATATTAATAATAATCATAATCATAATAATAATAATAATAATAACAATAATAATAAATCGCTTTCATGAACCACACGATCATCCACCGTCAGTTGTACAGTAAAGAATAAAATGAAAATGAGCAATAAATAGTGTAACAGAGTGAGATATTAACAAGAATAATTAAGGGTAAAGAAGAAAGGAGACTAATTAATAATTGCTAATTTCTTAGCATAAAGAGTTTCTTTACCCTTAATTATTCTTGTTACGTAATATCTTACTCTGTTGCACTGTTTATTGCTCATTTTCATTTTATTCTTTACTGTACAACTGACGATGGATGATGTCTCATCCGAAACATGTTTTCATTAAAAAATGAACTTCAAAAATATCGTGTGGTTCATCAAAGCGATTTCTTACTTCGTGCTGCTACGAAGCCTTGGATACATTTTACACGATCTTAATAGTAATAATAATAATAATAATAATAATAATAATAATAATAATAATAATAATAATAATAACAATACCCACAGTTGATCTTACTCGGTGGATAAAATATAATTCTCGTACCTCTGATATTTACTTTTTGTATAGAGGCTCTCATAAACTTGATCTTATGCCTGAACAGCTTTTCCCTCCGCTAAATGGAGACTCCCCCGTCATATTTTCAGTTGAGAAATTTTAGAAAAAATAGTTTTTTTTTTACCAAGTAATTGTTCCTTGCTAATAACTAGTTGAGCCAGAGCACGAAATTTGCATTACCACGTTTTCACATTTTGAGTTTCAAATCTGCCAAAAGGGAAGTTCATAGTATAAGTATCGCAATGGACACTTCAAAGTTTCAAAACAGAGCATCGGATAGATAGAAGCGCCGGTCGCTTTGCACTGAAAGGGGAACCAATGTAATGAAAGGTTGAGTTTTGACAGCATTTACATTTCTCTAGACATGTGGACTCCGAGTAACAGTCATAAGACGGATTGAATTATGGATCAGTGCAAAATGTGTCGATAAAATTATAACAACATTATACGAATCACCACAGAAACTAGGAGAAAAAAAAAGTTATTGCGGGTAAGTATAGCTGTGTGCCCCTGCTTTGGTACTGTTTTGTATATTAGTAATTATTGTCTCACTTTGACGGTTGAAGAAAAAAAAATGATGCAATTTCAGTCGGCGCCGAATTGATAGCTTTAATTACTCGTTGTCCATTTCAGGCAATAGACGGCATCTTAAAACATATGGCAATCATATATTTGAACTGCGGATTAATGAATGAATACGTGAGTGCTCATCGCAGTTATGAACACTACTTAAACAGTAGTGAAAATAAAGTCTGAACAAATTCAGGCTTGTACGGAATTCGAACACACGACCTCTACGATACCGGTGCAGTGCTCTATCAACGGATCTAACAAGCCAACTGGGAGCTGGTCATTTAGTTGGTTCGTAATATACCTGTGAGTGATGAACAAATGGCTATGAACATATGACAATCATATATTTGAACTGCGGATTAAAATTCATATTCATTCATTAATCCGCAGTTCAAATATATGATTGTCATATGTTTATAGTCATTTGTTCATCACTCACAGGGAACCAACTAAATGACCAGGTTTCTTAGAATTCTATGACCAACAGGTTTTTTTGGGACATGTGGTTAGCCCATCGTACACCCTCCACCCAACCATGAGATTTGCGTCAGGGTAGACCACAGTACGTACCGGGAACTACGTTAACTAATCTTTTTGATTAGTGCATGTGTTCTTTTACGTCCCCTTTTGATTTTACGTGTGGAGAAAAGGTCAACGGCTTAACGTCACTTCCCAATGACGCGATTATCTGATGTCAAGCACACAGCCAGCATGATCTTACGAGTTATTTTAAGACCCTGGTAATTGGTCCGGTCTGGGGTTTATTTGTAAGCTCCCGACCTTCCGTTCACCATTCCGGTGCTCTACCAACTGGGCCAACCGGGCGGCGGTTACAAATACAGTGCACGATACCTTTATTCCTACATTGATACCTACTTTTCTTTAAAGACATTCAAGTACTTTTCTTGGCTCAAGCTATCAAAACGTCACTTATTACCATCCTTCAAAATGAACTCTGCAACGACAAATGCGGTAAATAACTTACTTACTTTATAGTGGAAGTAATATCGTTCATTTCGTGTAATTTATCGACAGAAGCAAGATGGCAAATAGCGAGACCGTATCGATCATATTTACAGTTCTGTACGCCAAAACAATTGTTGCATCAGTGGCAGGGAACACACTCTTAATCTACATCGTTTGGAAGGAACCCGAGGTACGATCATTGGGCAGCTTTATGTCCGTCAACTTGGCCGTAGCTGATTTACTGGTGACTTTGGTTGCGATGCCTTGGTCCATTGCTTTCTTCCATACCGAGCCAGTGGCCAGTTGATGGGCTTCTTGGAGATATCACATGGAGAGGTTCTACTTACGCATTCAACGTCACCGTTATGGCGTCCATCCTCTGAATGATGTTTATGGAAATTGAGCGATACTATGCGTGCGTTTGGCCTTTGAACCGCCGCAGTGTCTGGTACAGAAAAAGCCAAGTTCGTTGCTCCACTCGTTTGGATAACGTCAATGTCTTTGATGTCCTTTGTACCAGTCTTACATGACTATCGTGATGGTCGTTGTGCAATTGACTTTGCTATATTTGGACTGGATCATAAGGAAAGACTGATTCGCGCCTTCTTCTGTTATTTGGCTACCTGCTTCCCCTGGTTATCATTACCGTCTTGTACGCTAAGATTGGACACAAAATATGGTTCCATAAGGTTCCTGGCAATGAACTTAATCGAAATCAACAACAGGAAATCGCAAAAAAATGAGTGGTCCGAATGCTCATCATCATCGTCGTCACATTTGCTCTATGCTGGCTTCCCGCGCAGTGTTACGCTCTCTACCTGGGAATAACTGCGTTCTCGTCTCCCACGCCCTACTTCGTCATGTATCCTCGTCTGGCTGGGCAACGAAAACAGCGCAGTTAATCTATGGCTTTACATTAGATCAAGTAGCAACATAAAATCGGCATTAGTCACAATGGTGAGCAGAAAGCTTAGAGGAGTGTCATGCAGTAAAGGCGACAGGATCAAGTCCACAAGGGCTGCACCTTTAAATGAGCAAGTGGTGGAGGCATGCTTATAGCTTCAATCATGGAAAAGAAGTAGTTGAGACAATCCCCCCCCCCCCCCCCGCCAAAAAAAAAAAAGAAATCCAATAAACGCGAGATTCAATTCTCAGTGTCCACGGAATGTATTTCAACATTGAAAAAGGGGATAGGGAGGTTTGGCCACAAAAAAAAAAAAAGAAAAAAAGAAAAAAAAATGATTTTCTTTTCAATTACGGAAGGGCGCTGATAGAAAGCGTTTGTTTTGCTCAAATGTGTCAACACTTTAGTCCATGATTGTTGGACACAGCTCTTACCAATTAGAGAGAACTAGTTTAGATTTTATTCTTATGTAGATTACATGCCACCATGCATGATACCTAAATGCTAAAAGAACAAATTTTAACTTAGATCGAAGAGAACAGCAAATCCATTAGTTTGTCGTCTACCGACCTTCTAAAAGTTTTGCTTACAATGAAAGGAAAACAATAAATAACATAGGCAATAAGAAAACGATAAAGATTAAAAAAGACGTTTCGAAGTCTACATGAAACCATTACCAATCAAGTAAATGTAAAATCAGCTTCGAATATTGTCAAAAAGATAGACAATCTATGAGCATGTTTTTAAAAGAGTACTTCAACAAACACTTTGGCGCTGATCGAAGCACTCTATTCAGTCAAGGTATCATAAAAATGTCGATGAAACTTGATTTTTCACTTTTTCAGTAATACACTATTGTTTGTCAAGGAGGTGTTTGGAAGGCAACTACGTTTGTCGCCGAAGTGAATGTTATAAGAGGTGGATGGCGAGTGTCCATCCAAGAGTTGCTGTAATTTCCTGCATCACACAACTTAAGTTGCACCTGTTTTGACGAAACGTTTTCTATTAACAATCAGCGGTTATCTTTCTTGTGCTTTCAGTACTTATTTAGTGAAACAGAAAGACCTGACAGTAAATTTCCAGCACCTGCTTGGCCCAATACTCGAGCCAATTAAGCAATAGAGGACTTTTTCCGTATTTACAAAGCCTCATCTAAACACGAGGGGGATTGGGAGAATTCGAGACAGTTATGCAAACCCTCCCTTCTCCCAACCCCCCGAGTGTTTAGATGAGGCTATGTAAACACGGAAAAAAGTCCTCTATTGCTTTTATAAAATATTTCTAAAAAATAAGTCGACAAACGAAGGGAACATTTGTTTATTTGCTTCTTGATTGAAATAGATTTTCTTAATATACGCTATCAAAAATTGTATTTCTAGCCAATCATAACGAGCAACTGACAACACATGAACCAATCAGAATTCGCGTTATAAAATTCAAAATGAAGTTAAAATTTTTGTCAAGCCACATGAGAGCGCCATGTTGATCAAGGCGATTTTTAGCTTTGATTACTCCGAAATCGTGCAGAAAAATACCGAACGTTCGGTGAGAACCAGAAGAAATGTTCAAAATATACGAATCGGTAAGGAAAGAACTTCAAGATGAGAAGTTTATTTAAGCTGGAAATGAATGTCTCTGTGCTTAACCGCTTCTGAAAGTGGCGCGAACTTGCCCGATTTGGGAGCCCGAGAACAAGGTTGAGAAGCTGAATCGCTCATCGGGCCTTGTGAAGTTTTGCTGGATAGGAATCATAGCCCAAGCAGCGGATTCAGGTTGTAGTATATTTTTAAGCTGAGAAGGTCTCAGAGAAAATACATTTTACGCTAATTTGACATCCAAAACACGGCAACCGATCGACCGCGCAAAGTTTGATTTGAAGCATTTACAGTCTGTAGCATAATAGTTTGGTGTACGTTTTCCGGTACATTTTTTTTTCGATAAAGAATGTCTTATAAAGACTTTTATTGTAGTACTTAATGCAAAAATTACCTTTGAAAACGTATACTGCCTATTTTGTTGCATATTTTGTCCTCTAAGCTTAGCTTTAGGTCGTCTTAAGCTCACGATCATCGAGGCAGGCAAAGCGCTGTGGTTTTTCTTTTGCTTTCTTTCCTCGGGCTCACGGGGAAAGAGATAACTAAATCCCAATTCGAAATTTTGCAATTCTTTCTCCATTTTCTTAATATTTGTACTTGAAATTGCTTTACAAGTCTTGCGAAAGCTTTGAAATGTTTTCAAATTGTATCGTGAAATACAAACAGCGTGACGTCACAACCGTGTTTACATACTCTCATCTAAACACACCTATTAACCAATGAGTGGGCGCGTACTATATTAAATATTTTATAAACTGCTATGGTTTCTGGCGTCGCTCGTTGGTTAAGGCACCAGCAGAAAAGATTGGATTGTTTCGTTAGCTCTTCCATTCTCTGTATTGTTGATGCTCCTCTGACAAATGATGATTAAGATGTAAACCAAAGAGAAGCCATGGGGTCATTTTACAAAGACTTGGGAAAGAATTTGGAATGTACTACTGTATACACCTAACTGAAGAAAAGTTGTCGGAAGAAAGTATAAAATGTAAACGATACGACCATATGGGATTACGGGATGAATAATGGTGCATATTAATAATATTTAAAAAAAATTCTTTTGGCAATGTGGCCAACTCGTGTGACAGATTTATTAGGAAAAATAGATGTGTACTGTCTAAGCTTTTTCTTGAGAATAGCCAAGTTGGCGAACAAAGGGCAATAAGGATGTAGATTACAACTTCTTTATAAGCTACATTTTTTTTAATTTTTTTTAATTCCTGTATTATAAAGAAACAAACACACAAAAATCAGAGTTTCACAAGACTAACGTAGTTCTAACGCTACTTACATTGCTAAAATGAGAAGACAAAACAAAAAAGAGAATAAAAAGTACCAAATTACATACAGTACTGAATAAAAATACATACTCTACGCTAAGTTACATGAATCATTACACTTACTACTCATCACATCAAACATAGAGACAAAAGATTTAAACATAGCCAGTGATAAAAGACTGATTAGCGCTACGTCGTATTGGGCTGCTCAAGAGTACTCCTTATTTACATAGTCCACCTGAAGAGCCCCCATGTTTCTTTTAAATTCATAACAACAACTAATAAACTGTTTTTATCCAACAACGCAAAATTTAGGAAATCAAAGGAACCTTTTCTTCTTAAAATGAGCATTGTCCCTTTACCTGGATGCCACAGGGTTTTTTCAATTATGCCTGTGCGTGATATGTACAGCTTCAAGAAAATTTCTCACCGTCAACAAATAAAATATAAGGTTGTGACCTACTGAAAGCTGCCCTCTTTCCTCTCTTCCTCGCTTCGATCATTTTAGGAATGATTTTTTCCTCATTTCAACAACTTGTTTCGGGAGATCTGGGCCAATGCCAAAGTCACTCTCTCTGCTAAGAGCGGAACGGCGGGCGAAAATATTCTCCCGATCTGAGTAGCGGAGAAAACGTGCGATGATACCTGTGTGTTTACCGTTGTTTGGTCTTCTGCCGGTCCTATGGACACGTTGGATTTCGATTTTACGAGCACTGGAGATTCCCAGATCATTCTCCAAAAAGTTATACAAGACTTCTTTGGTATCCTCCTCTCTATCCTCACGGATGCCATAGAAACGTAAGTTTTCTCGGCGCTGGTACACTTCGTAATCCAGAAGTTGTAAACGGAGTATCTTCAGCTCCTCCTCGTTCTTTGTTATTATCTCTTCCATTTTTGTCTTATCTTCTTGGACATCTTTGTTTAAGCTTTCTACACTCTGCTCTAGATTGTTTGTAGCAGCAGATACTTTCCTCAGGTCTTGCTCGACACGAACACAATCTTGCTGAAGGGATTTGACGGTTAGGTTGATTCGCTCGACGTACTCTCGAAGTGATTGGATTTCAGTTGCAATTTGGTCCAATTTGACAAGTTTACTAAGAATCAGGTCCACTTTTGACGCGAAGTCTTCGGCCATATCTAAAACTGAAAGACCTACGTCGTTTTTTCCTTCGCTTGAGGTTGCACTACACTCGACGGCGAACGCTTCGTGGCAGTGTAAGTCGTCTTCTCCCTCCTTTAAACGCTTGGATTCCGGTGAATTTGTTTCTTTGGAGGACCGATCGCTACTACTGCTACTTAGCTTTGATTTTCTTTTCACAAACGAAAAGAATTCCATGCACAATTCGAAAAATGAGAACTTTTGCTTGGGAGCTCAACTTCTTAGCTCCTCACCGTACCATGCTCGGCCCAATCCTCCCCTTTATAAGCTACATGAATAAAGAAAGTGTAGCCATTCGACCCATAAACGGAAGTCTTCGGAGTACGCTTTGGCCATGATGATTTTCAATGTTAATAGACAACTCTTAAATTGGAAATAGTTCAATAGTTGAGAAATTTCTCAAAATACACACGTTAACTGCAAAAGCAAACCGAAGCCTGGAACTTTTCGGCCCCAACGATTTTTTGGTCTAGAAAATGACAGCTCATTTTTCGTAGCTGCAGTTGCCTTAAATGCCTAGGGACTACAGATCAATGATTTTTCTGAAGTAAAGTTATCGTCCTTCAACCTTAAATCTATTTTATAAGTTCACAGTGATGTTCCACTTCTTAACTTCACAATTGTCTCTGTGTCAACTAGTTTCACTCCTCAAATGAGACTGATCTCCACATTTCTGCTCCTGACACTGGTAGCTCTGTCATAAAACTTTGGAATCCTTTCGTATATTATTATTTCTCTTTTTAGCAGTTCTTTTAGTAACACATATTGTATTTGGATTTTTAAGATTTTGTAAGTAGGTAGTGGTATTTCAAGATTGCGTATGTTGTAAAAGCCTTACCGAGGAACGTTAATAATCATGTGTACGTAATTATGTATGTACGTGTTATTGCCGACATCACATCCCATTACAGGACACTATGCTTCCAATGTGATTAATTTATGGGTTTTCCTAGTCAATGAGTCTTGTGTAAGAATGCCTAGTTTGCTATATCAGCGTGAAGTAGATGTATCTGTGCCTACATACGCAATGACGCTTTTGCTGTCGGGAAACTAGTGCAACCAAAACTACAAAATGGCAAATGGTATAGCCACCTTGGAAATAGCTCCGGTTATAAAATCGATAATAGTCTCGTCCCAACTAACCAACTCATTTCCTGTAGGGCATGTTTCTTCTGGCTCAGTCAATATTTCACCTTGGAGACACTGCTAGCGAAGGGAATTAAAATTTACTGTATTTTCCGGTTTCCGACCAATTACAAGTTAATAAGAGCTCCTGACTGTTCAGCGGAGGAAGGTCTCAAATTTAACTACCAGACCGGACCACAAATCCATTGTCTTATGTAACTGAAAATCATGCTTTTTCAGAGCTAAACGTCTACCTAAAATCCAGAACATCGCTGCAGTGAAAAGAGTTGTTGAGCCGCCGGCCTTTTCCCCACCTTCACACGTAAACCTCCAAAGGGGAGTTAGTTAAAGAAAATAGACACACTATATGGGTGAAGCCGGTGCTATGATCTTGAAGACCTTACATCTTGCAAGTAGGGTTGGGTGTAGGATTTCTGATGGGTCTTAGCTATAAACCTCAAAGATATCCCTGCAGTTGGTTACAGAACTTAACAACACACCACGTTTTGGGCTCTTAGCACTAATAGTAATTGTCACCCAATACTTGCCACCATATTGTGTGTCTGCTAGTTTTCTTATGTTTACCCAAAACAACTTATTAGAGGGACTGGGACCAATATATTTCTTATATGTGTTAAAAGAGAGATTAAGGACTGTGCCTCTTCCATGTGGTTAGTGTTTTCAGCTATCCTCTGTTTCGCGCAAACGTTTGTATCGACTTAAGTTTAACCTTAACAGCAATTTCTCACGTCCTTGCGACTGGGTTAACGTGTGAGGAAGTGTATTGATCGGCTATGCGAAATTGTGTATGAATTACCGGGCAAGCCACGTCAGAGTGTTTAAAGGAGCTCGGTTACGATATTTTGGGTCATTATTAGAGACACAAAAAATGTATTTAAGTAGTGGGAAACAGTGAAATAACAATTTTGCAGGGAAGATAAGCATCAAAGATACAGGAATAAATGCAAATATGGCGAGGACGGTGAAGGATGGAGAAGATTGAAGCAGATTACAAATGATCTTTTTGAGAAATTGAGACTAAACATTTCAAAATTCAAAGACCGTGACGTGGCTCCTTTAAAGGACACCGCAACGCATGGATAACTTATTTTCTTTCCAGCAGTATTTGTAGCCGTAGCCTGATCATGAAACGCACACCAAAAAGGTAATATAAGCGCAAGGACAATTGAACATGCATTTAAGGATTTCAACCCCGGCTATAACATTGCTATAAAAATGCTTAACATTTTACTGTATAAAAATTTTAGGAGCGCAGCTTTACGTTTTCACTGCTTGTTTTATTGATATGTGGGTACTTGAGCCAGAGCATTAGCTATGACATGTTGATGAGGTCTAACAAGGCTGAAAAACCTGTCCATGGCCGCTAATGCTTGGGCTCAATCTTTGCTCTGGTAGATTTAAGGGGTAATGCCCGCTACCATGTGCCCTTAGTGCAGTTAGAGTGGCTTCAGCTTACCAAATCACATTAATTTGTGAGGTATGTACGGGTCCGCAAATGATCCCAGGACCGCAAATGATCCCGGACCGCAAATGATCCCCAAAATGGACCGCAAATGATCCCAGACCGCAAATGATCCCCACATTGGACCGCAAATGATCCCGAGCAAAAAATAAGGAATGGCATGGATTGATATAAAAATGACACACACACACACACACACACACACACACACACACACACACAAACATGTTTTATCATTTTATGAGAATTATTCCTTAGTTCTTTATCTATTTTTTTTATTTTTTCGTTTTTAGTGGAAAATCTGTGATCTTGCGTTACGTTCTGTCTGTTTGTTGATTTCAGGACGCCGGCTGCATAGTACAGTAATTGATTTCGTAAAGACACTTCTGATCGTGGACTGCGAGTTTCGTTTCATGTCTTCTGTTTATTGTGCTGTAAGGACGTTCGAGAACATGCTTAATCAGATTTCATTTCTGTCGGGTATATGATCAACGCTTCGGTGGACGTGCCCGATTTCAGTGAAAATCGAGCATGTATAAATTAGCCTGGAAACAGGCTCCGCAGTGGGATTTTAAAGGAGCGAAAAGAAGGATCGTGGCGAAAAAAATCGGCGAGCGAAGCGAGCCGCCAGTTCCCCGCTCGGCTCGCTTCGCTCGCCGATTTTTTCTGGCCACGTTCCTTCTTTTCACTCCTTAACCCCACTGCGAGGCTAGTATAATTCAATCGTATAATCACAAATACAGCGAATAATTAAAATACACACATACCCGTAAAGAAATAACTGAAAAATTCCGCAGTTGATTGCGTTATCTTTTGAAATAAAAGTCTTTTGTTCACTGAGCACTCTCATTTAAAATTGTACCTAGAATACTAGAAGTGTTTCTTTTTCACATTCATGGGATCAGCCGACTGGCCTGAGGGAGGCGAGAAACGCGGTGATGTGGTTGAAATCGGAGCAGGGGTCAAAGATCATCCGAAACTTGTCACCGTCGTGTGAGCTGTGACTCCCACGCGTTCGGAACTGATATGGCTAAACTGTCTTGTTCTTATTTCATTGGTATCATTTGTGAACGATCTTGGAGTTACTAAAGATTAGAACAAACACAAAGATCTCTAAAGACGGAAGAAAAAACGAGATAGGTTTGGATCCTGGTGTGATAATACAGATTGACTGCTTCACATCAGTTGCACAAATTGTGTGACCAAGTTTGCCATTTTAAAATTAATCAGATGATGATAGTTGTGAGCCATGATTTAAGGCTTTGATTAAAATAATCGCAATTCATGCCAATTCCCTATCCATACCATTTCACGATCCATGCCATTCCTTATTTTTTGTTCGGGATCATTTGCGATCCAACATGGTGCAATACGGGGATCATTTGCGGTCCGGGATCATTTGCGGTCCAATTTGGGGATCATTTGCGGTCCGGGATCATTTGCGGTCCTGGGATCATTTGCGGACCCGTACAGGTATCCTAATCTTAATTTCACAATGACAATTCTTGGTTTTCACATGACGTCATCAAAAACTAAAACTCAAAAGTAAACAGACTTTTGCATTTTTATCTTCATCACGTAAAAGACACATTAGAAATGTATCTGCTTCCATGTTTTCAGCTCGGTACCTTGCTTTGCTTTTAAAATAGAGAATTTTGAATTTTATAGTTTTTCACAGTGTGTGACATAACAGATGTCTGCCCACAAGCATATCACGTACATAAAAACATCGATTCACCCTGTGTTTTTGAGGTTTTAAAAGCCAATATGACAAGAGAACCGTCTATGTGAATGTTTGCAGGCTCAACAGAGCGAAGAAAGCCTTTGAGATAGCTTAAGTAAGTTCCAGATGTTTTTCATTCGTTTCCGGCCGCCATGTTGGAGCTCATCAAGATGGGCTCCAACATGGCGTTACCATACTAAACCCAATAAGTTTGAGTTGTACATTTTGACGAATAACTCGAGTACGGGACGTCGCACAGCCCTGAAGCTTGGGCATATTGTTTATTTATTCTACAATATCTCAATTTCTTGACATTATCTATTGAATGGTTGACGATTTTATTTTTTTACTTGCGTGACGAGCGCGTGACTGAAAACCATGAATTATCGCTTGTT
>JAEMWC010001098.1:0-17500 GCA_016490735.1 Pachyseris speciosa | reverse complement strand
AGGATTGTTTACGCGAGACCGTCGAGTTAGCGGCATATTTGTCACAAGAAGAAAGTTGTTCGGGTCGTAGATCCCCAAATTGCAAATAAGGCGCAGATTTGGAATAAAATCGACGAAAAAGGAGAGGATAGTTTGTGAAAGTAACAGTTGAAATGAAGGAGAATCGTGAACTCTACACATGGGAAGGCGAGAGAAGTCTCTATGTTTTGATTGACAGCGAAGTCTTCCTGCATTGTGATGGGCTTACCGTATTTATTCGAATAAGCACCCAACCTCGAATTAGCGCCCACCTCGAATAAGCGCCCATCCTAAAGGTAGAAGAAGCCCAGCCTCGAATAAGCGCCCACCCCCACCCAGTCCCCACTCAGACCCCTCCCCCCCCCCCCCCCCCCCAAAAAAATGACACTGAAGTGCACGAAAGTAGTATTGATTATTATTTACTCAGTGGCTTACAATCTCTAGATTCATTGTCTGCGAAGATTGAATAAGTACCAATAAGGGACTTTCTCAATGACGGAGTTTTCTTCAGAGTATTTTACAGAAACTTTGCTTTGTTACGTGTTCGCGTTTTGTTATTACCATTTATTGTCTTGTTGCAAAATAAACATACTAGACTTGCTGAAAATGGTGAAATTTAATAAAGTAACTTCAATTTATATTACATATAAATTGGCTCAAAAGTGACCTTTTGGCAACGACAATGGTTCGTTTCAACCATAGTCCAGGATTTGAGAAAGTTGCAGGTTTTCAAAGCCATCGTTCGCACATGGTCGATATTTGGTAAGCCGGAAGACAAACTGCGGATAACCAGATTTACTCCATGAGTACTGAGATTTGCTCGAAACAAAGTTATCAAATCAAAACAACAACAACAACAACAACAACAACAAACAAAAGAGAATGTTCCCCTAAACTTCAGCCGTCAACCATCAGAAAAGGGTATTTTTTTTACTATCATCCGTTATGAACAGCAGTTAATATATATATTTAGCCAAGCCTAAAAGCGGAGCTCCAAAAGCATTCTTTTTCTACTGGCATTTACATATAGTGTGCTGGTCATATCACCCATCTGACCTCACTCAAGATACAGACCCAAGGCTGTAAAAAATAGTATGGAAAGGTGATCTGAGCCAGTGTCACAGTGGATTTGGACCCCCCGCAGATTTGCACCCTCCAGTCCAGATCTGCTTGTGGATCAGATTTGGACCCCCTAGTCCAGAACTGCTAGCAGATATGAATCCCCTTTTACGGATTTGGACCCCCACCCCTCCTAAAAACAAGCATTCTATTCAGTAAGGTAATAAAAATTCCTTTGCAAATTGAGTTTGGAGATGTTAAAAAGCAAAAAAATATATTGAGGTAGGTTTTTTGAAAACAATAATCTTTAATACTTTGTGTAAAAAAGAACCTGCAACGCTAGTTTGCATCTATAAATTTTTAAAACAAAACATTTCTTAACATCTTAGAGCAATACCTAAGGACAGGTCTGTTTCCCCGTTTAACTGTAGGCTACTTAGTTATGGTTTAGAGCCACTAGAAATTGGTGGAGAAGCCTGGTGAATGCTATTTTGAATCAGTATCCGACATCAGACATATAGTGATTCAGATCATCACTTCATAATGAATGCAATTTCAGTTATCCAAAGCCTCCCATGAGATGGTTGGAAATCAGAAATTGTGTATCCTCTGGATATATGTATGCATCAAAAAAATTTATGAAAGAAAGATACATGGAAATCAACAAAAATATTTAGATGATATGCATTAAGGCCAATATATTTCTTTTGATCAGTTACTTCTTGACCTTACTATCGCAAAAAACTGCTTGCTGACATTAAGCTCATCAATCAATGCACCTACAGTGTTTTCAAAAAGAAATCCAGCTGCATTTCTGGCCAGCCAAGTGCAAGACTAAGCAACTTGATAATAAAATATTGGGCATGTGGTTGATATCACTATCAAGGTAATTAACAATGTAGTATGAGGATTTAAGGTAATGATTCACCAAAGAAAAAGTGCTGGAAATCCGTGTTAGCAATCTTAACTTGATTTTCTATTTTGCAAGAAAGGTAAGGACTAGTCTCACATTTCTCCATGTACATTTGAAATTGCACAACATACTTCATCAAACATCAAAAATCCCATTACACATTAGTGCCAAATGTCATCCAAACATACCACAAGATTGGTGTGACCAGCTATGAATAAAATTAATTGAAAGACTGCATGCAGGAAGGAAGTCCAAAGGATGTGTACATTAATGAGAAAGAGCTTACTTTAAGTTTAGTAATACTTTGTCATGCGAATACATCTAAGTTGATACAAAAAAAAGTGCATGACTGGAGAATAATTGGGAGAAAGTGAATTCCCATACAAAGAATATTATCTAATACAGTAATAGCCCACGAATAAGAACCTGGGTTTTAAGAACCTGTTAGGCTAAAATTTTCATTTTAAGCCCCCTGCACATAAGAACCTATTAAGGCTAAAATTTTAAGTTAGGTTCTTATCAGTGGGGTTGCTGTAAAAGTGTAAAGGTAGAAACTGCTGAATGAGTTTCTTTGTTATGTTTTGTTAAGGACATATACTGTACCTGCAGTGAACTGCCTATAGGCATTTCTCTATGGTACAAATAAATGATTTATACTGTATTATGAGATGATATTTATCATATATATAGTATATTCAGATAAAATTCATATGAAAATTTAAGAACCTATTTTAAGAACCTTGGTAGCCTAAATTTGCTTTCAGTACCATTTATATAAGAATCTATTTAGGCTAAATTAGAAAATTCTGGTTCTTATACGTGGGCTATTACTGTATTACACATTCTAAAAACTGAGAGGTGAAATTTAAACGTGGCCCAAAGCTAACGTAATCAAATTAAATCAAACATTTGTCTCTTACAAGTCACCCCTGCTTTGAGATTGACACTAAAAATAAAGAAGTAAAATTGAAATACAATCCAACGCTAACCTAATTAAATTACATACTTGTCACTCACAAGCTACATCTGATTTAAAATTGACACAAATAATGTAATAGATAGGACTTAAACTTGCTTAAAGAAGGAACACCATTCCAGTCTGGTATGTAGCGATTATAAAAAGAAAAGCTGAAGGCCATATATATATATTTAGCCAGGCCAAGCCTAGAATCGGAGTTGCACACTCTCACCGAGCAACTTCGCATGGCTTTATTTGGGCCAGTTTAATTTGTGTCCAAAACAATTGAGCAGCAGCAGGGAAAACGAAGAGTTTTCGATAGCAAACGTTTGCAAAAAAAATACAGACATTCGAGAGTCCTAACTACTTTCAGATGAAAGCGTAACGGAATTCAAAGCGGATTAAAAATAAAACAAACACTACAAGCGAACAAAGTACGATGCGAGTGTTATGCTGGAAGAAGGAGAAGGTGGAGAAATTAAACAAGACTAGCTTGTAATAATAATAGCTTGTACTGATTAGTCTAGAAAAATCGGTATTTATTTTGACATTAATGCCCGTAGAAAAGACAATAAAGGGTAAAAACTGATCGTTAAGAGCAGTCAACAGGAATTGACCGCGGTTCAGAAACAACAGAACAACAAACACAAGTATTACAAGAAAACAAAGCAGAATACGAATAACATTTCTTCGAAGATTCTTGGAGAAGGTGGAGAAATTAGACAAGTAACAAAAATTGCTTAGCAATTTTGACATAAATGTCCGTAGAAAAGACAAAAAAGAGGTCCACACCTGATCGTTTAGAGCAGTCAACAGGAATCGCTGAGGCAGCAATCACTCGGAACGCGACAGAGCTGAATAATAGCGCCATTTCCCACAAAATCTTTCCTTGGCTGACACAAAACGCTAAAGAGCTTTGATAGTTTTACTGGTATTACCATGTCTTCCGAAGAACCTTCTTCAATTAATGATTCTCAGTGGCAAAGCGTCATCCAGTTAACGAAGAAAGCGCTTGCCAAACCACACCAGCATTTCTCTCGCAGACCCGTCCAATATAAAATTTATCAAAGCCAGCCCAGCCTGTCAACCCATTTCGGTGTTTTTAACATCCAAACGCTGATTCTTACCGGTTCAAACAAATTAAGACGACATGTTTATAGACGGCGAAACTTAATATTGTTGTTTACAGGCCGCTTTCGACGAAGATCTCTAAAACGTTTTTCAAATTTTGACAACTTTATGTCAGATTTTGAGACGTGCACATGCATATGCATTTGATCGGCTTTTTTTTACTCGAGTTTCAATGCTTAATTTTACGAGGACTCATTGTGATTATGTGTTATTAAGATAAGGGCAAAAGTTTCTTAACGCTGTTGAGGTACCAAGGTCGAAAAACAGTCAGCCAAGCCGAGTAAAAACACTCGTTAGCTTGCAAAGAAAACAACGTAACAAAAAAACAAACAAACAAACAAACAATTCAACTACTTCTTTGCGTCCAAAACGAGTACAGATGATTGTTATTTATATCCATTGGAGAGAAAAATACAAGTTTCATCCCTGAACAAAAGTAACAACGATTAAACCAAATGTTAAGCTTCTATTTATTTAATTTACCTCACTGTCCTGCGTTGTGTTGTAGAGGTTTCTACCACTTGAAAATACGTAAGCTTCAGTAAGGTAAAAACAAGCATCCGCAAAAATAGCAAACGGTTTGTCCAAAGAAAGAGCTTTTTCCACAGAGTTTGAGCTACTCGTTCCTCCCATTAACACAGGTGAACTGTTAAGTGACCTTCCTTAGTGAGATGCAAGATGCCGCGGTAAAGTGAAAGCCCTTGAAGCGTTGAATTATACTGTTTTCAACCGCTTAATCGATCCAAGTTTGAAGCTTTTCTTGAGAAAAATCGCTCTTCCCTTCATCACTTGAAAAGTCACGTTCCGGAGTATCTTTTGACAAGTTCTTGATTTTTATGCTTTTTACGCGAATTTAAAGACAAACTTCGATCGAAGACGATGAAGTTGTTTTGCTCAAAATGAAGAAACCAAGTGAATGTGAAATTACGAGCCGCAGAAAGCGCGCGAAAAATTAAGCCTCGATTTGGTTTGGGTGTCCCACACCTGGCTTGAGCCTGCGATCAAATCGAAAGCAAGTACCTGGTCAGCGGTCAACTTCAAAAAAACAGCTGACCTCGATGAGGTCTCAACTTGAGCCCGCGATATGGTCACGTGACACTGGTCAGCGGATACCTTGTTTTGACAGGTGTCAATTGGTTATAAGATGGATGTCCAGTATCAAAGACTTACGCTGTAAACTAGCTGGTCAGCTGGGCCAGGTGGAGTATGGCCGCCATGTTGGATTATTATGATTATTATTAGGATATTATTAGTTATTGGGCAACTCCACCGTCGTCGTCGTCGTCGTCGTGCGGGCCCACGAGCAATACCGCTAGCCATTTTTACCATGAGAAAAGCAGTTGACGGGTTTCTATAGGTATGGTGCTCCGCTTCGCGGCCCTTCGGGCCGCTAGAGCTCCGCTATTATTAGCCGTCAAACGATTTCAAAGTGTTTCACTCCAATCTCATTATTTCTGCTGCTCATCTTGGACTTCTGGCCCCGGTTCCTGGAAAGCCGATTAGCGCTAATCGACGGATAAATCCCGCTAATCGAGGAATAAAATTTATCCTTCGGTTAGATTCTGTTCCACAAAGCACGATTAGCACTATCCTAAGGATAAACCAAGGGTTAAATTTAACACACCTAGCGAGGTGGATTAACTCGTTAACCGCGGAATAAAATTTTCAAAACAAACTAAATGGCGGAATAAACCGTTCATGAATTTGGTGCAGGAAATAAGGGAAAACAACTTATACCACAAATAATACGTCTTGGAGACTTGAACGACCGAGAACTTTCAGTCCATTCAAATTCAGGAGAGTATAAATCGAATTTTTGGTAGAAAACAGTCATCTAAAGTGAACGGTGGCGAACCAAAGCGGGCAAAACATGCAAATCTTAATATTTTTTCTTACTCAAAATTGATGTTATTCGTAAGCTTAAACATTCGCAACAACATCGTCAACTTACTCTTTTAAGCGGTAAGATCTTAAAAATAAATAGCTATTCTATTCTAGCAGAGGCTTCACGAAGCAGAAAATAAGCAGCAAAGCTTTGATTTTAGTTATGCTGAACGCGAGAGAAAAACAACACGCAACGTAACGAGTAAAATATTTTTTATCACTTGCATTTCTGTATGTGTTTTCCTTTATCCTTCGACATATCTTTATCCTTCGACATAACGTTTCGCCTGTTTGAGGAATACAAATTTTTAATCAAATAAAATTCTTACAACAAACTGCATTAGACAGAAGTTAAAAGGAAATAAAACGGCATTGCTTCTAAACTAAACTTAACATCACCTTATTGTTTACAAAAAGAGAATTTTGTTTTATCTCTGTACGTATTCAACCGATTTATATTAACAACGCTGCTTCCAACTTTACATCTTTAATATACAGACACAACCAATGCTTTTGTAGCTAGAATTCGACACTGAAAGAATCAAGAAGATCTTAACTCACCCATTTCAGCCAATTCGGCTTACAAGTTTAATATTTTCTCGCTTTATACAGAGGTTATTTTACTTGACTACCAACGCCGCCTTGCACTGATATCGTAACAGATTGTTTTTGTTCAAAACTTTACCTTTATCTTAAACTATGACAAAATAAGAAGGTTTCATTAATACAATTTATGACGCCGTTCTTTCCGTGAATCAGAAAACAACTAAACGCTTCGAGTAAGTGCACATCTTCGCTTCGCATTTTCCCGCGCACCGTCATTTTCGCGCGCGTTTGCTTGTGGATAACCGGTCTGACTGGTTTATTCCGAGTTTAATCGAGAGATAGTTAATCGAAGGATAAATCTGTTTTGAGGAACGCCTTTTTATTCCCTGATTAGTTATCCACAGATTAAGAAATTTAATCTTGAATTAACCCTTAATCGGGGATAGTTTAATCGGCTTTCCAGGAACCGGGGCCTGGCTCTCAAAGAATCGTTGTTTGGTAAACCAGTTTCCATGTTATCAAATATACTCACTTTGTATCTGATGATAGAGGGTAAATTACTGAATGGTCAAAGAAAACGCCTTGTTTTTTTCTTAATATGGCTTCTGAAGAGGGCAAAATTACTCGCTCCCGATTGTTCGAGCACTAAAATATTCGCTCAAGATAGGCTGAACGCTAACCTCCTTTGCAGACGTCTTTGGGCTCGTCACGCATTCCTTCCCCACGAACATCTGCTGAACTGAACTACCACTACTCGCGTTTCGCGGCGGTTAGCCAATCATAGTCCGTTTTCCAATTTATGGAAAGTAGGACTTCGACCCCGGGATTATTTTCACAGACGATGCACGTGAATCGGGTGTTGATTTCCATTCTTACGCAGCTCGTTATTGGTTTCTTCAAAACAAAGGCTAACCGCCGGCGAACGGAATTGGCAGTTCAGTTCAGCAGACGTTCGTGGGGAAGGAACGCGTGACGAGCCCAAAGACGTCTGCAAAGGAGGCTAGCTGAACGCATGTAACATTCGGGTAGTTCATTCATTCTCAGCGCAACAACTTTGTTAATTCTTTATCTTCTTGGATTTTTTCTAACTAAGGTGGTTATCGTTTAAAAAAGCATAAAGATCAAGTGCTAGCTTGAAAAGATACTACAGAAGTTGGATCGACTTGCTTTGCGCTAGGGGGTGCTTGTGTGGTTGAAAAATAAAATTATTCAATGCTTCAAGGGTTTTACTTTACCACGACATCTTGCAGCTCAAAAAAAAAAAAAAAAGCAAAGAACAGTAAAACATTAATGGTAGGAACGAGTAGCCCAAACGTGATGGAGTAACTGAAGCTAATGCACAAATTCTTCAGTCTTTGGACAAACCGTTTGTTATTTTTACGGATGCGTATTTTAAAGTGGATGTGTATTTTCTAGTGGTAGAAACCTCCACAACACAGGTAAATCAAATAAATTGAAGCTTAAAGGCCTATTATCACCCTTGATCCACCCTTTTGAAACATGATGCCTCTGATTGGTCAATTATTTTTATCGGGCTTTTGATCTGGTTCATCGCGCCGAGTTGTCGCTTGTGCCCGGTTTGGCAAAGCAAATGGCAACAAATTCAACTTGCATATTTCTTCATATTTCTTCATTAAAACCGTGAACAATCCGTTCACAGGTTTAAAATCAAAACAGCAAAGTATTGAACGATCCGTTATTGATAAAACTCGCTGATTATGCGGCGAGGATAGGACAAAATATCCACAGCTCCTGTTGTCGGGTAATGGTTTCTAATTTGCAGTAAGAAAAATACTCGTACGTTCTCATTCAATTATCCTGTCCTTTCGCTCTATATAGTATTGAAAATACAGTCGACCATGCGGCTTGACAAAAGGAGGAAAACTTTGAGCTCCGAATTAAAACACGGGAGGAAACAAAAGCGGTGCAGTCCTCATCGATCACGGACATCTCGGCAGTTTAGGCAAGCTGCAAACTGAACGGAAAGCTAGAATACCCAATGGGGTATAAAAAGGGCAGTCGATAAAAAGACAGCGACAAATCGAATTAAAAACACTAAAAAGTTGACCAAAGCCGCCGGAACCCATCACACAAACTGACCTTGAGATAAAACATCAAACATGCGGAAAACAGTTATTGCTGTCCAGCCAAGTAGAATTTTTAATACTCTCCATCCAATCAGTTTACAAATCGCGGTAAGTCGGCTCCAACAAGCTGAACGAATTCTTGAAAGCTCCGAGGTAAAAAGCACCAAGCTTGAACAACAAGTCTCTGTAAATCCTCCTTGAACCTCACCTCCTCTCACTTTGATATAAAACAACGCTGCGAAGTTACCACAACCAACTACTGCCACACCGACGTGCAGATCTACTCTTTTGACTTTACACGGCCAAAATTTACATACATAAAAATTGTTCCAAAAATAATACAAGGAAAGTGAAGAAGAATGAACAGAGAACATATTTACGGCCATATATTAGGTGATTTGTTCACGATGCGATAAAACAAGAGCGATAAAACAAGGGCTTCGAAGTCTGAGTAATTTCGCGTTACGCGAAATTCCAGAATTAACGGTCACGGCGCGCGATGCATCAAGGGTGATAATCGGCCTTTTCCTTTGTTCAGAATCGTATTTCCCTCTCAACTAAATGTAAGTAGCAATCATCTATACTCACTTTACACGTAAAGACGTCGGACGGGTTGAATCGCTTGTTTGTTTTGCTAGCGAGCGAAAAATTGTTTTTACTCCGCTTGGCTGATTGTTTACCAATCTGGTTACCGGTTACCGGTCACCGATTCGAAGACTTCAGTTACCGGTTACCGATTCCATTTTTTGCATCCAAATTTCATTTCCGCCAGCCAAAACACAGAAGTATCAAGACAAAAGATATAATACTACCCTTCTTTCGGTCATGTTAGCAAATAGAAGCGCTGGCACAAAATATATTGCTAACAGTAACGCATTCTGCTTTGCGAATGTCATTCCCTGTCCGCAAAGGTTCGTTTTACTAGAAAAGCAAGTTTGTACCCTTATAACGTCTAGGAAAATATTTCAAGAAAACTTTCTCTCTCTTAACATCATAGTCAAGTATTTGCTTGTATCATCGCACCGTACGCGATTCCCATCGCAACAATTCTTGTAACAATAAACGTTTTCAAACTTTGACTTCAACGTCAAACTGTCGTTATTTTGCCATATTTCAACACAACTTTCCTTCTAGTGGTTAAAATAAAACGAAACAGCACAAATCCACACAGAAGTTGCTGTACTTTACATCGCAAGAAACTGCATGTTCATCGCAATAACAATTAGGGATTTATTACGTAATGAAAACGACACCAGAGTTACGTCCACTTTCGGTTTTACTATTTCAAACCCTACTTTATCGTTCAATAACTTCAGTTTGGATTGAAATCTCACAGCAAAATAAATAGCATCTTTAACTGGCAACGTGGTCTACTCATCGCAATAGTAACAGACACCATTGCATTGGCCGTAGTGAAACAATCTTCCATTTAAACCTAGACCTTAATCCACGTGACCATTGCCGAGAGCCTCCTTGAAAACGTTATAACTTATTGTGCATTTGTTGGAATGAAACGGGACAGCATCAATTTACACCGAATTTGCTGCACTCACAGCTATGTCCATCGGTCTTACTATTTCAAACCCAAATTTATAATTTATTAACTTAAGTTTTGGGTTCAAATATCACCGCAAAAAGAATGCAACAGTTAGCTTGTAAGGTAGTTTACTCATCGCAATAACGACAGACTCCATTGCATTGGTCAGAGTAAAGCAACCTTGCCTTTAAACCGAGACCGTAAGCCACGTGCTAAAAGTCGAGCGCCTTCTTTAAAAAGTTATGTTATTGTACATTTGTTGGAATGAGACAAAACAGTACCAATTTCCACAGAATTCTCTGCACTATACACCGAAAGTAGCGGCATGCTCATCGCAACAACAATTAGTGATTTATTAATTAACCAAAAAGACACCGGAGCTTCGTCCACTTCCGGTATTACTGTGTCAAACCCAACTTTATCTTTTTATAACTTTAGTTTGGAGGCAAATATTACCGTAAAAAGATTGCAAGTATTAGCTAGCAAGATAGTCTTCTCATCGCAATAGTGACAGATTCCATCGCGTTGGCCATAGCAAAGGAATCTCTCCTATAAACCGAGACATTAAGCCACTAGACCGTCGCCGAGCGCCTCCTTCAAAACGTTATAACTTATTGTACATTTGTTGGAATGACACGAAACAGCACCAATATACACAGAATTCTCTGCACTATACATCGCAAGTAACGGCATGATCATCGCAACACAATTGGTGATTTATTAATTAACCAAAACGCCACCGGAGCGACGTCCACTTCCGGTCTTACTATTTCAAACCCAATTTTATCATTTAATAACTTTAGTTTCCAGTAAGTTATCACCATAAATAGAACGCAGTTTTTTAGCTAGCAATGTAGTCTACTTATCGCAATAGTGACAGATTCCATCGCATTGGTTATAGTCAGGCGGTGTGCGTCACAAATTTCAGCCAATCAGTAAGCTGCATCTGAACAATAGCCTTCGCGGTAAAGAACAGAGTGTTTCAGAGGGAAGACTTCTCAAGAAAAATCCATTTCTTGCAACGTGTTGCGATTCTTGTAAAAATAGACTATCGGAAAACGAAGATAATTACATCTACATCATTTTGGCCGTTTTAAACTACTGTCTTCGAGCTTCGTGTATGTTCTACAAGCTCCCAAAGTTGATGTGGTTGGCTCGACCGCCATGCTGTTACATTTCTGAATTTCACACCTTTTTGTTCGCTCGACGATCGTTATTCTGGTCACTTTGAGCTGTTTGATATGGATGAGAGAAGAATTCAACCCTTCTTCTTTTAAATTTTTGGGGTCTACCCGGGTCTACCCCTAATAGTTTTGGCAACAGAAGCCGTCAGAGATGAAGAGGTCGGCCAAACCAAGCGGGTCAACTCCCGGGAAACCTGCGGACAAACTTAATAGATGTTTACCAGATGATCCAAAATCGCGGAAGTCCTTATTTAGTTTTAAACCCGAAAAGGTAAGGAACTAAGTTTTATGTAATTATAAAGAACACATTGTAATTTCTTATCTCTCCATTGTTGACTTGGGAAGGAATTGATTGAAGGAATTTCTTGCTAAACTTGTAAACTTGTATCTATTATTCCTTTGTAGTCATGCGATTTAAGTGTGTGGAGGATATCAATGACTTAAACTGAATTGAGAGTTGTGAGATTTGACATAACCTTTTAGTAAACACAGATCTCCTTTAATAAAGATTTCTGAATTAAGACAGTTCAATGTTTTGCACAAGAATTGTGCAATCAAAGGTAAAGTATTGGCATTGAAATACCAGTGAAGTCACTAAGCTGATGCTATATCATATGCTGCAAATGCTGATTATTTCATTTTAGGTTTGTAATTAAATTTGCTATTGTTTGGTTGTAGAATGATCAATCTCTTCAGCCTCCATCCTGGTCAACAGAGGAGAGAGGAGCCTTGGTGGAATACATTGCTCTTTTCATTCCTGTAGCTGAGAACCAGCCATTTAGTTGGCCTGCTTTGAAAGACACTGTCTTCTGGGAAAAATGTGCAGAGGCTGTATCATGTACCAGTGGATAGCCAAAGAGATCAGGTAAGAAAATTACTTACCTATAGCCTGAGAAGTGAAACAATACCTATTTTAATTAAAATAGTATGTAAAATTTTCCATTTAAAAGTGAATGGAGGAGAAACTTACTTTTTCACAGTTTTAATATGGCACTTACAGATGACACTATCATTTCAATGAAATGCAAGTATACATCCCTTATGCTCCCTTTAATTTTTTCTCTCTCTCTCTCTCTCTCTCTCTCTCTCTCTCTCTCTCTCTCTCTCTCTCTCTCTCTCTCTCTCTCTCTCTCTCTATCTGTAGCAAATGCATGTAGACATCAAGTCAACTCCTTCCTGAGGAAAAAATATAAGACACTGGATGAAGCTGAGGATGATCTTGGGATCAACTACTTTTCAGGAGGACTAGAACAGAATACAGCTTGTGATGCAGCACAAACATCAACTAGGGCTACCCCTTCAACCCCTGCAGCTTCGCGTGGAGTTTTGACCCCATTATCTCCAATATTCAGTCATTCTCCTCATCGTGATGCCAGCAAACCGACCTGTTATGGAGATGTTGTTGCAAAGTTACTTGAACTGATGTCAACCATGACCAGCAAATTCTTAAGTGCTTTGATGCAAACTTTATTTTGGCAGTACCTGTCTACTCTTTATGGTGACGAAATTAAGAAGTTTGTTCCATCAGACTTTGTTGACCTTTGCTGTAAGGGAATCCATGTCCTGAACAAGAATGGAAAGGATAATATCCTTTATTATCTAGCCAAGGGTCTTGGAACACCTCGAGCTGATGAAAGTGGTCCTCGCTTGCCTATTGATAGGATGCTATTTGGACTTTTAAGTTACAACATCCGCTACTTTGCTTTAGATGCTGTAAATAAAGTCAAAGCCGATCCTGATTACATCCAGTGGGAGTCAACTATGTTTTCAAATTTTGGACACAAATGGGTTTGCTTGCAGAGAGGTCCAGGGTTAGCATATGGTGCTTTAGGAGAAGATCGTGTCAGTGAGGAATCTTCTGAAGTTGAGGTGCATGGTACCAACACAGTCACTGATGACTCCTCTGGCAGTATCTTGCAACAAGCCTGGCAAGAATCATTTGGAGATGATGGCTGCATCTCACCAGACACTGCTTTTGACCCCTTTGATGCTGCCAACCAAGAACCACTGAATCTAAATATATCATTACCTCCTGATGGAAGAACTGATGATGAAAGTACATGTACTCCAAGTCAAGATGTAAGCTTTCTCTGGGCACGGCTGAGTGGGCAGGATAAGGAGCAAGTTGCTGCAGGTGACAGCCCAACTGAAATAGAAGAAATGCATGGTGTGCGACCCCAGCCAAGACAGTTTCCAAAGAAACATTGTGACCCTATGAAGGCGAAAGTAAATGTAGCTGGTCATTCTGTCCGGACAATTCAACGGCACATCCAGGCTACAGCTTTCACAAGGGACACTGATATTCAGGTTTGTAACAGTCAATTTTTTATTTCAATTATTTTTTAAAACAATCTATTTGTTTGTGGCCCTATACCCCACTGGGGGCCATAAAGATTTATGTTGATGATTTGTTTGAGCGGCTCTTTATACATTACTTGTAGTGATAAAAGGTATGTGTATACTACTGGAGCCACCTTTATTAAATTTATACCTATTAATTTTAGCATATTATGATGTTAAGTGTATTATATTCTTTATTGAGACTGCAACAGTAATGTCCAGTTAAAGTACATGTACATGTAGGTATGTGAAACTTGTATTTGAGTTTTGCATAATAACTGTGTTGTGGCTATTGTTACCCTCAAGTATCTGTGGCATAAAAGGTTACATGAAATGAGAAAGCCTGAATTAAGTTGATGGAATTACATTTAAATGGTGCTTGCATTATTTTCATTCAAGTGTTTATTAATTGTGCATTTTTATTTTTATGCCTGCCATGACACCAGAAGCGTATAACCTAGATTTCATGCTTCTGATAACACTTAATATTGTACTTTCCTTGTGAAACCAGGTCGCTGTCCTAAAGAAAATCAGAGACTGCAACAAGGATGGGCACTGGTGGATCAAGGAAGATGCCTGTGATATGCGAAAAGGGCTGAGAAAGTCTATGAGACATGAATGGGCAGGTGATTCTGACCTTGGAGATGGCAAATTGGAGGCCTTGTATCAAGAATACACTAACAGAAGAGGTTTCTTCAGTGGCATAGGGATAAAGGAACGGCGCCAGCAGTTGGAGGCAGATCTGAAATTGGTCATTTCTGGTCTTGAGATTGATTTAAAGATGCTAGAGGATGGAGAAAAGCTGGCGAATGAAAAATATGCCACTAAACAAAGGCAGTCAAATGCATCAGAGGATAGCTTGTTTGCCCTGGCTTGGGAATGTGAAGGTTACAAAACCCTCCTGAGTATGAATAAGGAGTTGAAGTCTTCCACAACAAGCTTGCAAAGGCAAATTTCAGCAAACATAAGGGGAGGCAATATTGCTGGTGATCTGTCTAACTTGCGAAAAGGGTTTCTTCAGTATGTCCAGTCACTGTACTCCAAGAAGAGAGATGCAGCCTCGCACCTTATGGTTTTTATGATAGCAGACAAGAAACGAAATCTGAAGCCATATGCAGTTCCTGTGAGATTCCTCCCATACCATAGTGTAACTGACTGCAGGTTAAGAGAACTACGTGACGAGCTTAGAAGCACCATGGTTAATCTTGGAATGGTTGTGGTTGGTAAGTAACTGTATCATAAATAGGCAGATACAGTACCATACAGTGTTAACATTGCTGTGGCATACAACATGTCTCAAGAAGACCAGTCATTTCACGTATAATTATCCTAATTACATGCATATACATGTAATTAGATCTTGCAGTGTAAACACCTTTGTACAATTCAAGAGAAATGTATTGGCAAGCTTTAAGCTAGGTGGATGTCCAGCTGTCATGTGGACGACCATTTTTTAAGACATCTTATTGACTTACAGATAATGGTAGATAATTATTGGTGGACGTACACTCTCCTAACCCTGGGTAAAAGCGAGTGTGTCTTATACAATTGTTGACTTCAGTCTTTTACCCCTTGAACACACGTTGCTGCTTCCCCTGCAGTAGATAGAATGTCTACTTTTCTTTAATGTTGCAATGATAGAAGAAACTTTTCACTCCCAAGATCTGAAAGTTTATTTTACCAATTGGCGATCATACATTATTTTATAATTTTGGCAAGTTCTGAGAATTTGATATTTTATCTAGTAAGCAAAGTACTAAGAAACCTTTTTTGGTTTTACAGGATTTGTTACTGATGGTGAATTCAATTCTATCCGCACCATGGGCTCCAATAGGCCTATCTCCATTATTCAGTTGATTATGGATTCAAAAGCAGAGGCACGACACATCAATGTGAACACCATAAGACAGTATCTCACACCAGTTAAAGTTCAAGGTATTTTAACAAAATTTACAAACAGCAAAAGGGAGCATTAAATGAAAACTTAGACATGTTTATATTATTAACAAATAAATATTTATGCAAAATCTGTTGTTGCCATTCTAGTTATAAGCATACATACATGTACATGCTGTATGTTCAAGAGCCCCTCAGGACAGAAGTCTTTTGCAAGGGTATATTGGAATGAGTTTGTGTGACTAAAACTGAGTATTCTTGAGTTTACCTCAGTGTAAAAAACCTGTGAAGTTCCTTTTTTGTTTGTAGCTATTGTTAGGGTCTATTATGTTGACTTCTTTCTATTCTTTGTTGTACATCACTGGTGAGTGTCACAGGTTTTTACACCGAGGATGAGCTGTATTCTTGCTGAGTATTGTTTTATAACATTCCAAGTGACTTTATTGGATAGTGCTTTACAATTTTTTTTACCTCTGTGTGGTGTCTTTATTGCTATATTTTTCTTGGTAGGCAATGAGAGCAACCCTGTAACTGTTCGAGCAAAGCTACTGCATGCAGCAATTCCACAGGAGGACATTGTGTGGCGGTATGACTACATGAATACCGAAGGGCGTGAGGTTCCATTTAATTCTGCCATCCACATTATGAAAAGAAAGCTTTTTTCCTTTCATTATGATCCAAACCCTTGGGTTCCAGGGAAAATTTTGAAAATATATTTCACAACAATAACTATGTATAAACAATAGCCTCCATTTGGTGTGGAAATATGCTTGCATATTTATCCGCAGATATATCTGTCCCAAGAAGTGCATAGTTTTAAGAGAGAACAGCTTGAGGAAAACTCTAGGATTCAAGGAACAGATGTCCAAGGACAAAAATCAGATAATAATTATCTTCATGCCAAATGGAGGCTATTGTGTTTATCCTTCAGATCTTTTTCGCAATGCATGCAGTTTTGAAAATTGGGAATATTCTCAGATATTCCCCAGTTTATATTTGGTCACATGATGCATTTAGACCAATCACGTGCAAGCAAAAATATTTGATACGTAATAAGTAGTAATATTATTTTTGCAATTAACATTTCCTTCTCAATATAGTAGTGGTATGAGTAATGTAACCTTCAAAATTTTCAGGTGACTGTGTACTTTATATTTGATCAAGAAATGGATGAATTATATGGCTGTGATAGACTAAAAGGGAGTTGAAAATAATAAGTAAAACAGTGCTAATCATTCTTGTTCCAGAGCCACGCTCCTTTTGGTCAGCAACAAGAATCGCGACTTCTGGTCAGGTCCAACACCGGAAGTCCGCAATTCGTGGACTTCCCGTTACTCTGCGCATGCTCAGAGTCAAGTCTGACAAATCTGATTGGTTCTGGTCTCAATCTAAATGAATGGAGCTGGCCAGAGGTCGTAATTCTTGGTGCTGACCAAAAGGAGCGCGGCCTCTGGGGACGAGAATGAGTGCTAATGAGAAAACACATGGCCACTGACAGCCGCCACTTACATGTACATAGTATTAATTGGACCAAAAAATTAAGGAACAACACTGAGCCTAAAAGTTTGTTCGTTGTAAACAATAATGTTGTCCTCTAGACACAAAGTATTACTGGATTTTGAAATTGCTACATGTAGTTCTGGTATTATTACAGAAAAACATTTTGGTGTTTATTTTTGCAATTTTTACTAGCCACCTACCTATTTAGTTTCATTGGGTTGGTTTTGGAGACATAAATTTCACAGTTATACTGATTTGGTACATGCACTATGTTCACTTACAGGCAGGGAAGATGATACAAATGACTGCCTTAAATCCTTGATGGCAACTTATTTGTTTCGCCACAAAATTAAGCAGCTGAAGCAAGATTATGGTGTCGACTTCAGCAAACATCTGTACCAACCTGAATTGTGCGATTTGACAGGTGAATTCCTACATGAACGGGAG
>JAEMWC010001097.1:252500-272291 GCA_016490735.1 Pachyseris speciosa | reverse complement strand
AAAGATGTATCTCAGTAAGTCGAGGATCTCTTTGTCCGTCCATGAGATCGAGATCATTTTCGGTTTTAGCCACACTGCACCCTTTCTTTTCACAGCAGGTGTTTCACGTGATCTCTTCCTTGCAGTGAAAAGCGTATCTCTCTCGTCATAAATCTCTCAAACCAGTTGGGTTAACGTAGCTTTAAATGAAACAGATACTTACAATCCCCGTATATCAGGCTGGTCATCGGAATATTCAGGTGGCATCTCGCTCTGAGGAAATAAACTTCTTAGCAACCCCTCGTAGTTATCTGATCTGTCAAAGCATGATCGTAATAGTATCAGTTTAGTCGTTGTTAATTATTTCAAGTTCATTTAAATGACAATTGCAAATACAGACTCGCTAAAACATTAAAGTGCAAAATTCTCTTACTGCTGTCCCAGCCGAGTATTGTTATGAAACACATCTGCATCCAGTTGCTTTAGCTGGTTGCGATTTAGGTTTCTGTCGAGAAGCAATGTCACAGTAAAATATAATTTGAAAGAGTTCTAGATCTGTTGTGCATATTTCGAAATAAAGAAATTCCGAAATAAACAATAACGGGGGGTTTTATCTTGTTTGTCTCTTGAATAGAGTTCGAGTTAATCGAGTTTGAGTTAGCGGATAAAACAAGATCGGAAATAGGATCAAATCCAGGGAAAATCTGATTTTGTTCGAGTTAGCAGGGAGTCACTGTCAACCGAGTTCAAGTTAGCGGGGTTTGGTGTAGAACCGTTTTTCCACCCGAATATAAGTTAAAGCAAGCCACAAATGCCACCTCCCAGCCGTCCCCACACAGAAATATACACATCGAACACAATTTAATTTGGGTGAAGATTGTCGTTCTTCGAAATTAATATGCGGTAGAATATGGATGCTTCAGAAAAACCAATAAATGCTTTAGAAAAGTATTTTTTTGTTAATCTCCCCCAAATAATATGCAGCAACAACAGCAAGAATGTTAGCAAAATATTGAGTATAAGCACGGTCTGTGTTTTCAACGTCAGGACAACTCAACTATTTTAAAGAAAGCCGTCTTGTCAAAACAACAAAAGGAGAGACATCCTAGATCTGCTTACAAGCTCCTCAGCTCCTTATTTTTGGCAAAGGCTTTCAGCGGTAAGGTCTCCAGCGCATTGGCTCCCAAGTTCCTATTACGTTTTACAAAAAATGTATAACAAACAAAATACAATAGATTAATGACATGACAAAGTGCCTCTAGCAGCAATCTCGAGAGTTTTCATTTTAATTAAGTTTCTTTTCATAGTTAACGTCACAGTTTTACTTACAACAAAAGCAGGTTAGGGTTATGATCAAAAACTCCATCAGGTAAAGACTTCAAGCGGTTGTCATTCAACTTACTGCCAAAAAATACATGAGAGATATCATTTAATTTGATAAAATTGTCTCAATATATTAATGAGTTGCAGCAATATTCCTCTACTGGTCTAATGAGTGTTTAGTTCTAGTTGATAGAGAGCTTAGAAAACGAGAGAGCCACAAAACATTAGGTCTTTACGTTCCTTTTGCATTTTGGTACATTGCTTCGCCGCGTCCTCAGCAAAACAAGGTGAAATGACCAAAGTTCAGGTTTTGTGGAGAACGTGAGCGTATGACGGTGAACTCCTCTTCTTTTTTTCCACAACTTCAACGAAATTCTTTTGTCTAATCTGCTCCAGGATAGTTCGCCCATATTTTACAAGTTAAACAAATCGGAATAATCAAGAAAGAGTTACAATAACGGAAAGTATTTTGTTTTAAATGACGTTTTCGTTGCCGTTGCCGTTGCCGTCGTCGTTGCTTGAGCTCCCTAATGACATCTGACAGGGGTATTATTCCATGAAGTAAATTCCCCGGCTGACAGTTAATGGACGATGGATGATCTTAGTAAAACTTTATCAGCTGTACTGGATCTCATTCTGGATGTAAATCATCTCCAGTGTCAACTGAGAACAGTGAGATGCATTTTTCAGATGTATATTCACTTTTTCATCAGACTTTTGTGCAGTGAAATGACCTAAAAACTTTGACTGAGATTTACATATGAATGTTAATACATATGTGAGTCATATATGTAAGTTACGGGTGAAAGATAAACAATACGCTGTTTAAGTTGCTTTGACTTTATAACTGCGATGATCCATCTTATCTAAAAGCGGTTTTATGTTTCAGGCTTGCAGTACTCTCCTCGTATTTGCACTGTAAATTCAAAACATCTGTTTCAGCCCTAAAGAGTTGATTCAACCCTATTGCCCCTGCAGCTGATCATGATCTTACTCTTCGTGGGACCATTTTGTCAATTTGGTCTTTATCGACCCAAATAAAAACCGTTTCAGCCCCAGCAAAAACCAATTTGACCCACAGTGGAAATTAATTCAGCCCCTTGGTGCGTATCAGCTCCTTTCACTGGAGCCATTTTAACCTGTTTTTTGGATCTGTTTTGACATCCAAGAGCAGAGCCATATTGTTACAATAGAGAAAAGCCCCAATCAGAGCCATTTTGAGCCATTTCCATTCAAGCCAAGATGGGCTCACGGCTTTAGGGTCGATTGGGCACTTATTAATAAGGCCGCGCAAATTACTAGTAAATGTATAATGTAAACCAACATTGTGCATGGTTTCTCTCTAATAGTCCGGTGGCTTAGGGTCGAAATCTACGGGAATCGTGGCAAATCGCGTACAAGGCCAAACTTGGCACAAATGTAGTCTGGCATGTAACTACTTATTTCAGAACGGGTGCCCAAAAACTTTCGCCAGGGAGATGGGGTGGGGGGGGGGGGATTTTTGTAAATGAGACCGAGGTTTGGCATGTTAAGACCAACAAGCAATGAAAAAAAAAACTTCATTTCGTTGGATTTCGGCGTGGTTTGAAGCATATGTATAGGCAAAGTGATGGCAAAAGGGTAAAAATCTATTAAAAGTGAGGCAAAGTTGAAAATTTTGAAATTCCTGCTGTAGGAAAGCAAAGCCGGTGTGGGCTCATCGGTAAGCTTATTTCGCTTATTTCGCTAGGAATTTCAACTAAGTCATCGTTTAATGCGACGTTTTAATGAAAATAACGTTCAGTAATCCCACTTAAGCTATTCATACGTAAGTTAGTAGCATAATATAACTCTCTACATTCCTTTTTAGTGTCTTAAGCACTAATAGTAATAAAGATAGTCAGCGGCATTTCCATACAACATGCGCTCCCCAGCTTCACTGGCTCACATGAAAGTTTTAATACTGTCGGCATCACAGAGTATTTCACTGTCTGAAATGTAAGTATATAACCAGAATTTACATTCTTAATAGTACAATAATATAAATACCTTCAGCTACGATGTTTAAGTGACTGGAAAAAAAAATGTCAAAGTCTGTTTGGGAAGGTAGAGTTTAAAATGTGTGTGCATGCGACCGTTAAAATATCTGTGTATCTGTACATTGTGTAGATAACAAGCTGGATATAAGGTTTATGAATGAAGAACCATGCGAAATCATAAAACATAATTAAAAACATGTTTCAAGTGGGAAGTATGAAGAGGGATGGAAGCTGGACCGGAAACCGCGCGGCTGTTGCAAGAATTGGAAAGTCAGTTAAAGGGTAATCCTACAGCTGATCAAAAGAACGAACACCATAAGCAAGGACTTTGTACGCAGAAGGCTTTTCAAAGTCATGTGAAGAATCTGGTTAATACAAAATCTCGGAAATGGGGAACCCTTTTCAGGTTGACTGCTCTGTATTGCTTGCACTTGACACGCGCAATTGTGAAGACGAGTGCGTTGTCCGGTGGCCACTGTGAATACAGTCCAAGAAATTGTATTACGCCAGTACAAGAAATACGTAAAAGAAGTCATTGTTGAACGAACTGTGTCAATTTATGAAACACGAAAATTTGGTTTATCAACGGAGTTGATAATGTAAATTGACCACCGTACAGGGATTCGATTAGCTGACGTTTCGAGCGTTAGCCCTTCGTCGGAGCGAATCGAGGAATTGCGGGTTGTGTATGGTTTATATACAGAAAATGGAGCTACGCTATTGGTGGTAACATGGTAACGTGAAAACAGGAATAAATTAATTGAATGAAAAGCGCTCGTTGATACCGTGGGGATTAAGAGTGCCAATTTGAAAGATCAGTTTTTGCTCGAGATTTTTACGGCTTTCCGTGGTACCTTGATGTAGGGAAAAGCCGGAGATCAACATGTGTTGTTTGGAATGGTTAGGGAGATTAAAATGCCGGGCGACAGGTTTGGATGCGTCTTTGTCATCTTTCTCAACATCACGAAGATGTTCTCGGAATCGGTCACCAGTCGTCGTCCTGTTTCGCCGATGTATAACTTTTTGCATAATGTGCAGGTTATGCAATAGATAACATTTGCGGAGGTACACGTGAAACGATCAGTGATCTTAACAGATCGCTTAGGGCCCGATATTTTGTCAGTGTTTTGAGTGAAAGGCCAAGTTTTGCATCGCAAGCGCGCGCATTTAAAAGTGCCAGGTTGTTCATATCGGGCCCTAAGCGATCTGTTAAGATCACTGATGGTTTCACGTGTACCTCCGCAAATGTTATCTATTGCATAACCTGCACATTATGCAAAAAGTTATACATCGGCGAAACAGGACGACGACTAGGTGACCGATTCCGAGAACATCTTCGTGATGTTGAGAAAGATGACAAAGACGCACCCAAACCTGTCGCTCGGCATTTTAATCTCCCTAACCATTCCAAACAACACATGTCGATCTTCGGCCTTTCCCTACATCAAGGTACCACGGAAAGCCGTAAAAATCTCGAGCAAAAACTGATCTTTCAAATTGGCACTCTTAATCCCCACGGTATCAACGAGCGCTTTTCATTCAATTAATTTATTCCTGTTTTCACGTTACCATGTTACCACCAATAGCGTAGCTCCATTTTCTGTATATAAACCATACACAACCCGCAATTCCTCGATTCGCTCCGACGAAGGGCTAACGCTCGAAACGTCAGCTAATCGAATCCCTGTACGGTGGTCAATTTACATTATCAACTCCGTTGATAAACCAAATTTTCGTGTTTCACTCCCCCACCGACGCAGCACCACAGTTTCTTTAGAAACTAATCCCCTTTATTCATTTCTTGTGTCCATTTATAGTACGATTTCAAAGAATTCCTTGCCACTGTTCAAACGCCAGCAGCCGAAGCAAATCTCCAAAGCGTCGTTGAAGTTGACAGCTGTAACAAGCGGCCTGTACCTATTCAGTCGCTTGTATATTGCCAGCCAACAGCGCGATGGAGATCCTGAAGAGTTCTTCAAACATGAAAATAAACCATACCCACCTTCCCTGTCGGAGTTTGGCGACCTGCGATTCGGAAAAAAGTCTGGTTTGATGTATGCTTCAATATAGAAACACCACCACCTCCACCAGCATCTTACGATGTCAATTTTTTTGATGGAGCAGCAATCGTGCATGCACTCCCAGTTTCATCCGTCTCAACGTTTTCAGAAAAACAAGTTAAAGAGCGCCACAAGAATTAGCGTTGTTTGGGATGAATATCGTTCGGCAAGCCTCAAAGAAGCAACTCGTGGGAAGAGAGGAAGGGGTGTTAGGCGGAAGGTGGCTGGGCATGTCAAATTACCTCGAAACTGGCAGGCATTTCTAGAAGATTCCTCCAACAAGAAGGAACTGTTCAACTTCTTGACCAAACAAGTTGAAACAGCTTGCTTTCCAGGTGACAAGGTTGTCTGCATAATTTCAGGTAATACACTGACTTATATATCTTGAAAAAGGTTATATACGGATGCAATGTGCATTAGCTATTTATGTGTGTTAATTATTTCAAGTCCTCATAAACGGTTTTCCTCATGGTGTGTATTGTTTTTATTAGTTTACTTCAGGTGAAAGTGTCATCTCAAGCTACACCAAATACCAAATGCAGAACTGTAATCACGAAGAAGCAGACACACGGATCCTTGTACACGTTAAGGCTGCTTTGGAAAACGGGGAAGAAGTGTACTGGTTCGCACTGTGGAAACTGGCGTTGTTGTGATTTTAATTGCACACTTCTACACGTTGTCTTCAACATGGCCGGGATTTAGCTTTTTGGTCGCCTAGCCTTTGGGATGGCTTTCAGTTAACAGCATTTGCGAGTATTTGGGTGCACAGAAATGTCACGCACTTCCATTTTTCCATGCATTTACTGGGTGCGACACAACGTCGGCATTCCGTGGAAAGGGAAGAAATCTGCTTGGGAAACCTGGAATGCATACCCGGAAGCCACAGAGGCTTTCTTGAATGTGAATGACAACCCCTTTCATCCGCTAGAGATCAACTCCCCGCTGTTTCATGCCCTGCAACGCTTTGCGGTGGTACTTTATGACCGGAACAGCCTTGCCAATGATGTAAACACTGCTCGACGAGAACTCTTCCACAAAAAAAGAATAAGGTACTAGAACCACCCCCACCCCCCCCCCCCTCCTTCCTCCACAGAGGTAAGCAGCAACATACGCAAATTCTTTTGAGGGAAAGGTGAAAGAAACATTGCATTTATTGTCAATATTGCACTGAGGTGTGTTATTCAATTAATGTAAAAATATTTCTCTTTGTTTGTTAGGATTCCCTGTTAAACCATTCAAATAGAGCTCTTTATAAGGGAGCTTCTGGGTTTCCTCTGGTGAGCAACAAGTTATTCCATCCCCGTCTAACTTTGGTTGGAAAATGGAGAACGAAAGATGGAGACCCCGCTGGACTGTTCTTCCAGATGCCTCTAAAGCTTGTAGTGAATTGGTAAAGTATGGATGCAAAAAGGTTGCTCGTTGCAAATGTTTCAAGGCTAAGCTTCCCTACACTGAACTCTGTAGCTGTTATGGAGGCTGCCAAAACACAAATCTTTAGAAAGTGATTAAAAATTAAAGACTGCGCACGAAATCTACCTGAAGACGCGTCAAGCCCAGCAAGAAACTTTCAATAATCTCGTCATGTTTAATTTGATGTAAGCAAAAATTCAAGGCAATGCCACATTATCAAGGCAAACCTTTCCACGTTTCAAGGAAAATCTGCTTCCGAGGCACGAATGCCTATTGAAAAGCTCTAAGGGAGCTTGTTTATGAAAAATGTACTGTTTCATTTTTGTGGTGCTTGATAAAAAGGCATAACGAAAACTTTAGCCTCGTTCCCATGATTATTTTTTTGTCACGTGATTCCTGTAAATACTACCGGTGTTTGTAAGACTGTGTTACGCGGATCTGTCAGTTGGAACATTCTGATATTGTAATAACCACTGAGTAGAAAAATATAAAGTAAAGCTTAGATTCTTAAAAAATAAATAAAATAAATTCTTTGTTTATCCTCGTTTTCGTGTTCACGCAAACTGTCACATGACTACAGGAGACTACAGGAGTACAGTGACGGTGACTACAGGAGTGTGCAACAATATTCACTCTATTAGCACTGTTTTATATGATCAAGTTATTTGTATTAATTGGGCATCATATGTGCTGAATAAAAGCATGTTAAGATCTATTTTTGTATTTGAGCCTCGTTTTCATGTTGGTTAAGACAATTCGAAATTGCTTTGAACGTCATGCCCCCATTTTACTGCAAAGGAGAGTCAAATTGTGGACAGCCGATTCCCTAATCTTATTAATTTGGGCTACTTGTTTCTAAAAAGGGGCAAATTGATTGCATCACCGCTATGATTTTCTGTTTACCTGCGGATTGTATCCTTTGAGCCACAAACCGTTTACAACGTAAAACAGAGCTTTATGTTTGCACATTTAAGCTTAAGCTAACTTTTAGGTGAGCCTTCCAATTGCAGGTTCGAATTCTGCAGGCACCTTGTCGCCTAAATATACTGGGAGGAGTGTAGTCAAGATCTGGCAGTAGCGCTGATAGTTCAACCTCAGGATTAACGGTACGCTACTAGCAAAAAAGTTTAAGTGCTATCTCCTTAGAATGATATATACAAGCTTCAGCTTATCTTTGTCGTTGTCATTTGTTCCTCATAACAAGCATATCATCACTATGAATTATGATGAGTTCGTTCAAATCTTATTAAATGCACCCAGGTTCTGCCAGGTTGTGTTACATGTTGCCTTATATTACACTACGTCTAACAGTGGTCAACTTTAATAAATACTAATAAATTCATAATTTTAGAGAAATGGATTTGATAGTACTAAGTTTTATGCCAAGCTACCCTATCTTTTAAGAAAGACCCACAAATATGTTCCAATAATAATATCAATATTCATTTATATAAATTGTTCGGCTGCTCTTTTTCCCTTGCTATGCGGTACTGTGGTCAAGGTATTTGCCAGTTAGGTGCAAAGCTTTACGCTGAGGAATCTTTCCTTGAAATTTAGGCATTGATTGATCACTTTTATTAGATGCAATGCGCCAAATTGTCAAATTTTTTAAACTTACTATACACTCGAATATGACATGGCTCATCAATCAGATCAAATCTGATACTTAAGGTAGCGTGATGTAGTCAATGTATGCCTTTGGAGAGGTTTATCATAATTAGCTAGTCTATTTGTGCAGCAAAATACACTTATGGATATCTATGTCAGCATCCAAAGACCATGGTTATTATTTTTTATTAATCAAGTTGAAGCAAAACAGACGGGCAAATATTGAATGGATGTGTTGGCTTGTTCTGTACTTGTTATGATCATTTTTTGCTTGCAGGAGTACTCGGGTAAATAGTTCAAGTCTAGCTCACTTAGGCGAAACCGAACTTTAAAGTTAGAATTTCACGAGCTTGCGCCAGTAGGCACCAAGCTCTCCAGAAGTCTCATTTCATTGGCCCCAAATGGCACGAGGCTCTATTGTTTCAGGGATATATATATAAGATCCATTGTTTATTTTCTTTGTTTATTGTTTTCTCAGTCCATCGTGTGAGACGTTCCGAGGAATTTTGTGAGGCCCCACATGAGCAGAATAAAATCCTTCGGTCAACACTAAATCTGGTAAATGCTTCCGTTTATTTGGTCAGTCCGTCGTTCTGTTGGCACTAATTGTGACCTATGAACACTACAGTATTGTTGAATAACAAATAAACTGAATGTTGAAAGTGTCGACATGGAATACTGGCGACTGCCGTTCCCTAGAGTCATTAAAGGCGGAGAAACTCAGAGGTCAGTCCGGTATGGATCCAAAAGTCGAGTGTGGCTTACGAAAAGAATTCATCACACGTCAAAATTCTGAAAAAGAATGGGTTTGTTCAACACAGACTCTGATTTTGCTTCGCATCTGCTTTTGCTGGGGATGTCAAGGCTGCAGACGTTAGATGTTTACTTTCTCTACTTTTGTACCTGCATTCAGAGTATGTTTCGTAAGTAAAATATGTGCATTTATTCATGAACACGATACTCTTGCTGGAGGTTTTACTTTCAAACGAACCGTATTCTTAACATAATTGAAAATTGTCGATTTCATTTCACCTGGGAAATATTATTTGTCTGTCCTTCCTTGACTGTAAAAAAGCTTAGCACCGGTATCGCAGAGTTCGTGCGTTCGAAGCCCGCAAGAGCTTAATTGTTTTAGACTTTCTTTTCGGTACTGCTCAAGTAGCGTTCACCACTAAGACGATCATTTACGTCTTCATTCGATCTTTAATCCACAGTTCAATGTACGATTCCAATATATTCATATTTAGAAAAAAAGAGTGCATTTTTGTCCTCATTGAGCAATTATTTTTCTTCGCTGCTAGGCTGGCGGGTGAAAACAAAAAAAGCAAGGAATTGTCTCTCATGCAGGCTATCTATTTGCGACGGCTTCAGTCGCAAGCTATAACTGGACAATCGATACAGCATGTAGTGTGCTTTTGCTATGTTATAAGGCTTAGAAATGACCAAGGCTGAAAGTGTATTTTCGTGCATTTAGGTGATGACTAATTTTAGTGTTTTCTGAGAGCAAGCGCAAAGATGGCCACGAATTATTATGAAATGTTGTTTTGCTTTTTGCGGAATAGTTGGACATCATTCTAAGTTACGCACCTCTATTCGGTTTCAGAAATGACATATTAACCGGGGTTAGAACTACCATATAAGGGTTTGTTTACGTTCTTTGAAATTAACATCACCACACGTTCTTCTGTGATCGCGTGCCATTTAAGGAGGCTCACAATAGTTTTACTACCGTTGAGGGTCTGGGTCCTAGCCACGCGTGTTACTTTACACGCGCGCGATTTAAAATCCGCAGAGAAGCAAAACAAACATGGCGTTTGCACAAGGCTAATTTTAACATGTATTGATAGCAATTCACGTGTTCTACAAGCGTTTAGACCTACAAAGTCTTTATTTTTGAAATCCTGTGAAGAAAAACATCTACCTCAAGCAGCATATCTCGGTCTGAGGAAAAAATTTTACGTACATGCCGCGATCGATCATCTGGACGCGGGACTGGACTACGAAATGCCGCACAACAACACTTGCACTCTTGCCTTCTTCGTTACCTTTGCTTGGCCGGCTTCTTCTGTGGCTATGCTTTACACTCTCCAACAATGGCCTTTGCCGGTGAAAGTGACGAGGAAAACGATAATCCTGTCTGTGTCAATTCTGGCCGCTACAAAGGTCGTTTTCCTTCTAAAAGACGCTTGAGCGTGATGAAAAACCTCTCAAAGGCAAGCATGAATAGATCCATGGAAAAACATGAAACTGAGGAAGAGGAACTTGAGCCTCCCATAAAAATAGTGACTAGGTCAAAACAGGTAATATATATTCTTTTTTGCGTAAAACGTTGCTTCACCAAGTTGAAAATATCGCAGTTTCTTTTGGAGCGTTCAATACATGAGCAATCACATTATTTTTTATAGCAAAACAAGTAGAGAGACGCTCACCTCTTAGGCACACGGCTTGTAAACATGGAAGTGCTGACAAATGATCTTAAACTTGCTCACATTGTCAAGTAGGTGAGTCATAATTTTTGCACTTTTTTTGCTGGTGAAAACCAAGACAATGGATGCAGCTTGTAATATTATTTTACTATCATATCATTAGTGCAGGTAACAAATAAAATAATACGTTTCTGAGAAAATATGTGGCAGCTTTATTTTTAGATACATACACATTAAATACTGTAATTAGATTCATCCCATAGAAAATACAACCCATCAGAATGCAGGGAAGCCTTTGATTTTGTAGGGCTATGTACTGTAATTTCTACAGCATGGTATAAAATAGTCATGCAATGCCTTCTCATGGCATACCATAGAATATTTTCGTTTGCATACACAGAAGAAAACACAGTTGTAACTAGTATAAATAAAACACATTCGGCTCTCTTGTGCTAACCTCCCCCCACCCACCCCCCTAGGTATGTGCGGCCCCAAAGGGTATAGTTTTTTTTTAGCCTTTTTTTGTCTGAAATAGGGTATCGATTTTGACCATTTCAATCTGAAATAGGGTATGCTTTATGCACTCTAGTCTTGAATTGAGTATGTTTTTTTGAAGAAGCTACTTCTTCATCATTAGGCGATAAGACCATCAACAATCGCCCTTCAGATTCAAATTATGTTTATGCCAACTGTGTACATGAAATAGGTCTGAAAAAGGGTATTGAATGTTTGGTCAGGTCTGAAATAGTGTAGGGAAAATCGCAGAGTTTGGTCTGAAATAGGGTAAGGGTTTCAGGAAGCGGGCGGCACACCTCCACCCAATTTTTCTGGAAGTATCCTCCCTCCCAGGGTGCTAACCCAGAATACACATTCCAATACTGTCATCAGAGTACACAGTGTAATTTCCCTCTTTTGTGCCCACCAGAATAACAATAAACTGTTTTCCAACCACACAGCTCTGTCTCAAATTCATTATAGAATAGACAAAGGAAAACAAAACTGATTTGAAAATTTTCAAAACAAAGAACATTATTATTTGAACCACAACACAGCTTTGGAGTCATGGTACAATAAGTATCATCGTGCATGCAATAAGTTTCTTATTTTAGTGAACAAAAAAAATATATATAATTGTCCATATAAATGTTGCAGGTAAAAATCAAATTCAGGTAAAAAAAATTTCACTTAGGTTGAAAATCAATTTCTTTTGTCTCCTAGGCCTAATTACAAATAATTAGACAAAGAGATTGAGATTCAACCTACATGCTGTAGGTTAAAACACTTTTACCTGAATTTAATTTTTACCTGTGACATAAAATGGTCACTCAGGCTAATTAGTTTACTGTTTTTCCCACATTTTTTCCTGACATTCAATTGGGACAAAAGAAAGTGAAACAATATACAAATTTTATTAATTCCAGGTCCACTGTCTATGAACTGCATTGTTGGTGAGGCAAGAAGTGGATTAAGTAGTGTGTTCAACATTGCATGTTCAAATTGTGGAAAGATAAACAATGTCCATGCATCCAGTGAACACAGAGCAGGTAACAGAGGGCCAAAAGCCAGGGACATAAACACAAGAGCAGTTCTGGGCTCACTTCACATTGGAATTGGCCAAACACAACTAAATAATTTCCTCGCTACTTTAAATATTCCTTCAATGAATAACCAGCTGTACAAAGTGCGAGAGAGAGAAATTGGTAACACCGTAGAAAAAATAGCAAAGGAAAGTTGTAATGAATATTTGGAACAAGAAAAGAAAATGGCACAAAAATCTAATAATCAAGAGGAAATGGATGACGCACAGGGTATAGCAGTATCTTATGACATGGGTTGGCAAAAGAAAGGAAAAGGGCACAACTCCCTGACAGGTCATGGGGCAACAATGGGTCTTGCCACCGGGAAAGTACTATCTTATGCAACCAGATGCAAATCCTGTAGGGTGTGTGAATCTAGCAAAAACTAAGGAAAAATGGCTAAAAAGCATGACTGCAGAAAAAATCATACAGGTTCATCAAAGTCAATGGAAAGAGATGTGGCAGTTGAACTTTGGACAAGTGTTACTGACAGTGGGATTCAGTTTGCTACATATGTTGGAGATGATGACAGTACTACTCTTGCTGATCTTCATGGCAAAGTACCATACAAAGTTGAAAAGTGGTCAGACATAATTCACACAAAACGATCCCTAACAACCCGTCTTTACAATCTGAAAGATCGCTTCAAAGACCCAAGGTGTTCAATATTGAGTAACAAAGTAATAAGTTACTTTGGAAAATGCTTCAGTTATGCCGTGACTCAAAATGCCGGAAATCCAGAAAGTTTAAAATTAAGCCTCAGCTGTATAGTGCCACATTCATTTGGGGACCACAGTTCATGCAACGTATCTTGGTGTGGTTACAAAAAAAGTCCTGCAAGATACAAACACACAGACCTACCAAATGGCAAGGATTTACATGGTGAACCCCTAAAAACTGCCTTAAATAACATCTTTTCTGAATACACTACTGATATTGTTGTCAAGAAGCTTTCACCTTGTGCCAACTCTCAACGAAATGAAAGTCTAAATAGTACCATTTCAACAATTAATCCCAAAACCCGGTATTATGGGGGGAGTGAAAGTAATGACTTTCGAGTAGCATGTGGCGTGGCACAAAGAAATCTTGGCTATGGCTATGTAAGTAGAACTTTGGAAGTCCTTAATATTGAGCCTGGGAATTTCTGTGTATCCCATGGAGACCTCATGGATAAAAAACTGTTGAGTGATAGAGATAGAAAGTCTACCAAAAATTTCAAGTATAGGCGGAACCAGTTACGTGGTCAAAAATCTAAGCAAACTGCTCGCAAAGAAGCTCAGGAAGGAACAACATATGAAACCACAGCTGGGTTAAATCTAGATACAAGTTTAAACCAGCCTTCATCAACAGCACACACTCATATTGAACATCTCTTGGAAAACATCTCAGAAATCGAGTTTCTTCAGTACGAGAAAATAGTACCACCTTATTCTGCACAACCTGATCCAGCAAAACTGTCTTTTGATAAAACTAAAACTTACACTTTTGTTGTTTTTGACACCGAAACTACCTGTACTGGAAAAAACGCTGAACTCTGTCAGCTGTCCGCCATTGATGAAAATAGCACCCTGTTCTCAAAGTACATTCTACCCACTGGAAGTGTTAGTCCTGGAGCTACACGAGTGAACAAACTATCTGTACAAAACATTAATGGAACTAGAAAATTATTTAAAGAAAACCAGCCAGTGGAAACTGCATCTCTTAGTGAAGCGCTGAAGGAGTTCGTAGCCTTTCTTGATCGAGTTAAATCTCCAGCCCAGAAAGAATCTTTTACAGTCCTAATTGGCCACAATTCCTCAACATTTGACACGCCAATACTTCTCCGGCAAAGCGGCGAAACTTTTCACAGGAAATTAAGAAACATGAACGTTTACTTTGGTGACAGTCAAATCCTTGTCAAACATCTGTTGAAAGAAAAACACCCAGCTCTGCAACTTGAATCGGGATCTTGCAAATCAAACCAATCAGCCCTTTACTCGCACCTTTTCAACGAAGAATTCTAAGCCCACGACGCCTTGGAGGATGCAAAAGCTCTGAAAAAAATTCTGTTCAATTTTGCACTTCAACTGAACAAGGAAAAATTGTAAATTGTTCTGGAGTTATTAGTGTCGAACAAGCAGTTGCTGGCTTGTCGTATTTGGATCGGCGCCATGGAATTCTCCAGACATTCAGCGGAAGGCTTTACGACCCCAAGGAAGACAATGGTGCAATTAAACAGTCAATGGCACAAAAAATTGCTGGACGCGGACTGTCCTATTCACATTTAAGAGAGTTGCATTTAAAGTTCGGAAAAAAGGGATTGCTGGCGATCCTCAGTATGCCTCCCTCCCAGTGCACAGCGACAAAACCTCGCGTCACTCGAACGAAAAGAATTCTCGATGCCATTTTAAAACACTTCCAAGAAACAACTCCGAGAGAAGAATATCCAGATCAGCTTAGTTTCACATGTTGGTAAGTTGTGACAATGTTAACCAGCCAGCAGGAAAATTGAATTGTAAACAGCAGTCCCGCGTCACATGTTCGTGCGTCTGCCAGGCGTTCAGTGAAAACGTAAGCTTACGTACGTCGCACAAGATAGTCAGATTATGATGATCAAAATTATCGAGAACACACCAACAATGGAAGTTTGGTCAACAGGTTAAGTTCCAACTCCGCTTCGAAAAATACGTTCATATAAATAAGCTTATCCCAAACCCAACCTGAAATCGAACATGTTTAAACAAATCGCGGGCTCAGCTAAGCAGCGGAGAAGAGTTGCGCATGCGGAAGGTGCGATCTTGTAGAGGCCAGATTTTAAAACTCGCGAGGATCGCGCGTGGCTCTTTCGAAAGTCGCGAAGGAAATTACGTAAAAACAAGCCCGGTGACCCCACATTTTTTTGCAGAATGGGCAAGTGTGTACAGAGAGTAAACTATAGATGAAATTTAAAAAAATTCTCTGGAGCGGATTTTTGGTCATTCAATTATAACGTTTTATAGCATTTCCATAAAATCCGCTCCAGAGAATTTTTTAAAATCTCAGTAATTTTACCTCTTTTCATGTAAAATAGAATAAAATTGAATTGGGGGTTACCGAGTTCGTTCTCGCCCTATTTACGTTCAAAGCTCCGAAATAGGTCTCTTTGACCTCCACACACCGTTGCTATGGTAACTGTCGATGACGTCATACGCTCATTTTTTGGTTCAGTGATAATTGAACTAGTATTTGCTGCCAAAAAATGGTAGAAAGTTTAACTGGTTTATTACTTATAACTGCTCAAATTAGCACAGTTGTAAAACCCTGAAAACCATTGTGAGCCTCCTTAAAGGGCAAGCCACTGGGGAAGCACTCCGTTGCAGCAAATCATCCACTGAAAGAAATACTGATAGAAGTTCACTTTTAAAAAAGGAATTAAAACTGAGTTCCTTCCTTTTTGAAGACATTTTGGTATTTCCCCTTGCATCAATTGGACTGCTGTGAAAGGAGGCTCGCAACTTTTCCGGTCATTGTTTTCGTTTCACAGATTCGTAAGCCATGCAATATCTCAAGTAGTATAAAAGTAATGACTCAGAAAGAGAAAACAGCACAGACACTGAAGAAACAGTCAGCTGCTCGGGTGATTCAAAGACAGTTATGACTTCAAACTTCAGTTATGAAGTTTACCTAATAACCTGCAGCCAAGCTGACTTAGAGAATTTCCTTACAAGGTACTTGTTCGCAAAAGCCGTTGAACGTTCTTTCATTAGTACGAACACAAAAGTTAATCGCTGGGTAACTTTTCGGGACGGATGTCATGGAGTATGACATCAAGGTCTACCATTCAACGGACGATCTACCATAGCAACTGAAAGGGAATATATGTAGCTCTTTAATGTTTATCTTGCTTTTATAGTCTGTTATTGAAGGCTATTCAGGACTGATTGGAGATAATCACAGTACTAGTGTTTTCCATTTATTTGGCTTTTTGGAAAAGTAACGTGTTCACAAAATGTAAGAAACGCCATAGCGCGACAATTGTTCCTGTGTAAGAAAATACGAGTAAATAAAATACTGACTTTCCTTTAATCAGGTTTATTTTTACTAAAACATAATATGTTTTCAGTCTTCGGTGTGTCTGCTTCTGTTTTGCGCTTATACGTTGAGTCAAAAGTGATTGTCAACAATTCCCCTTCGCGATAAGCCAACTCTTGAAATGTCTCATGTGTGATACTCAGTCTTACTGCTTGTCTTTTTAATTTAACTCGCGCTTTACTATATTAAAAACGTTCTCGATACGACTTAAATCTGCCACTACGCTTAGGAATAGCAAACAGCTTTTAATTCGCCAACGTTTCTTACAGCTGTCACGCGAAATCAAAAAATCGATTGCACCCCTTAAGTCACAACGCCTAAACTCAACACAACACCAATTTCAAGACGCTTTTTCACACAATTTCGGATCAATTAGCACACTAATAAATATGCAGTTCGCATACCGTAAAAGCTCTATTAAGCCCCCCGTTTGGAAGTCGTTTTCTGTAATAAGCACCCCTCTCTAATAACCCCCCCCCCCGACTCCCCTTTTGGAACATGAGATTTTGTAATGAGCCTTTCCTATTCCCTCTTAGGAATTTCACTTCATGCAGCCCAGTTGGTTTACTTTTAACTAATTATACACTCAAACACATAACACTTTTTGAGTTTGGTAGAAAAACTATTATAAGACGAAAACGGCGTGTTTGAGATTTGAAATAAGCCCCCTTCTCTAGTAAGCCCCCCGTCAAGGAGCCCCCCCCCCTCCACCCCCCGGAAGCCCCCCGTCAAGGAGCCCCCCTCCACCGTTTGCCTCCATGAAGGACTGGATCTACCCACAATTCACCAGGAACTGATCATTAAACAAATGGTGCATTCCGACTGAAAAGAGGAGCCCCTCCAACGCCCCTTGTCAATGTTGTTGGACCACACTTTCTGTTGGTGCAAATGCGAGGCCATGCAGAAAATGTGGTCCAACAACATTGATTAAGGGAAGGAGGGAGGAGAGTCTCGCCTGTCGTGCAGTAACTGCACACGTCAAGGGAGACGTTTAGGAGAAGGATGTGGCATGGAGTCCATGCTGATGCGGCCTAACAAGGCCGAAACAGCTGTCCATGGCTGCTGATGCTTTGGCTCAATCTTTGATTTGGTAGATTTAAGGGATAATGCCCGCTACCATGTGGCCTTAGTGCCCAAATAAAGAGTGGCTTCAGCTCACCAGATCATATTAATTTCTGAGATGTTCTTTTTCGATAGAGTCAGTTCGTTTTAATAATCATTTCCTCTTTTTGCCTCAACACAACTGAAACGATGTTTTATAAAAAAAAAAAGGCGATGCAATTACATAACTAACCTTTCTAATTAAGCTGCTCTCGTAGTGTGCAAAGTTTTTCAGTTTTGAAAGAACATTGGGTGATGTGGGAGGGCAATGCACTCTTGAATCCAAAGCGAAGCACACAGGTAGAAAAGACAATAACATGGGGGAATAATTTGGAATCGTTGGTTACTAAACATATTCTTCCAAAGGACAGTTGAATTCTGGAACCCGGCTATACTGCTGAAAATTTGGTGAAATTGTCTACGACCAAAACAAACTTGAGTATCGATAAACGCGCTATAGTAAAGTTAAACCGTTTGAAAAATAACTTTCGTACTTAGGCTGTGTGATGAGACTTAAACTCAGTGTATGTTTATATGACAAGCTGAAATTCTCTGGAGAAATACAGTCGATGATGCGAAAACTGAAGCAGCCAAGCGTGCGGGTTCAGTGAATACTGGCCACACCGTAAATCGATAAATTAATCTTTTCGAAACAAATTAAAATTCCACTCTAACAAAAAACTAGACACTTTGGCAAGCACAACATACACAGACTAACTCTTTCACTAACCTCGGTTGAGCTCTTGACCTGAGATATTCAGGGGTTTGCTTATACTGCCACAAATTGTGCAAGAGGTTGATCATGCATGACAACAAGACTTTCGGGCATGGTTTGTTTACACGCCGTAATAATTATAAGAACATTAGCAATCTTAACTCGTTTAATGTTTGTTTGGTTGATGTTGTTTTTTACTTGATTAACTCGTGATAAAGTCAAACTGCAGCACTTAAAATACATTTGAAAGATGAAAATTTTGCTCATCGTGGTTTTCATATGTTGAAAGGGATTTGCACGAAGGAAAACTTCAATGCAGCCAAATGTCGCCAAGCGTTTATTACCTGACTGCATGAACTATAACTAAATTTTTGTGCAACAATTTAAAAAGCCCACTCTGACAAAAAACGAGATACTTTGGCAAACTCAGAAAATAAAGCCTGACTCTTTACTTTCCTCTCGACCTTAGATATATATTCAGCAGTTTGCTTCGATAGCTACATTTGTTAACAAGTCCATGACAATAATAGGCTTCCGAAAGCTATCTCTTTTTCTGCCACGCGAGAAATGAGGACCTCAAAACGATGTTTATGTTCAAGAAGTGTTGAGAAAATTGAAGGACAAGAAGGGTATATGTACAGCTAGTCATTTCTATGGAATATTTATTGCTGAGTACCAGGATGCCTGCAGAGGAATATCGTGATTTTTGAGATGGTAAAGTTAAAAGGCCGCCTTTTTTTTTCAAATATCTGGGTCTTGCGCTCGCTCGGAGTTCGCGCATGTTTTTTTTTTTCTTTTTTCTTTTTTTTTTTTTGCGTTTTTCCGCTCTGAAAGCGCGAGGAGTGAAAGGAAGGAGAAAAAATAGGGAAAGAAATTAAAAGCCTGCGAAATCCTGGCTCGAAGATCTGCGAAACTGCTCGAAAAATTGAAAATCGTTTCTTTCTGGAAGATGATAGAGTTTCTAGATGACGAAGAGCCCTTGCCATCACTGGAAGATTTTTTTAGATGACACAGTCGATGCTTAGAAGTTTCTCTCGGAGAATTGTCGATCGGCGTGCTGTGCTAACGATCTTACTCATCATAGTAAGGTCAAGCTTTTATAAGCTTAAATATTTGCCTTTTTGTTTTTCATTGAACAGATGTGTCAACTCCTTACTTGGAAGTCCAGATGCCTTGTTAATCACGTGTTTTATTTTGTTTTCTTGAAGAGCAAAGTCGGACAAGTAATCCAAAACATACCTGTTCAATTCTACAAAGGATAAACGAGGCGGTTGAAGAAAGCGAATTTAGGGGAGGAAAACATGACCTCGCACACTCCTCTTTCTTCGAAAAACAACATATCCTTATAGCAATCTCCTCCGGGCAGACGTCGAATTTTGTTTCTTCTAACTCTTCGTGGACCGGTCTTCCACCTTATCGGCGCCGCCATCTTGGATGCAGGATTTGCCAGTCGCTTCGCTTTTTCTCTCCTTCTCATCTCTCACTTATTATAGCGATCGCGAACGACTGGGACGAGGCAGATCG
>JAEMWC010001097.1:180000-247500 GCA_016490735.1 Pachyseris speciosa | reverse complement strand
ATTGAATGACTTTTCACTGGTTTAAATTAAACCAATATTTGGTGGATTATGGATTGAATGAATTTTCACAGGCTTAAATTAAACCAATATTTGATGGATTATGGATTGCATGAATTTTCACTAGTTTAAATTAAACCAATATTTGGTGGATTAAACATATATTTCAAGAATTAAATTTTGCTACAAACGGCTTGCCATAGCCAACATGGATTTAACTAAATAAATCACTCGCGTATTCTACACTTTAATCGTCACATCCAAAAAACGTTACTCCCCACCTCGTTTTTCGTCTCTTCTCTTGCCCTTGCTAAAATAATATCAAATATAGAAAAAGTAAATAAACACGTGAGATGATATTAAAAAAAGAAATTATAACTGAATGATAAAATAATGCGGCCCTTCCGCTTGCTTTCGTCCATGGCGACAGTCGTGAAGGTGACTACATGTCGGGAAATCACTTTCCATGGCGGGAAATCACTTGCAGTAGGGCCTAAGCTCCAATATGTCACGTAATATGTCACAGTATGTCAGCATTTCTCCAATGTTCATTGTAATATACTTGTTGTTTATTACTCTTTTCCCATCCGTGATCCGATCCGATCCGATCCGATCATGGTTTTGTCGACACCGCGAAAAATGCCAATTTTGTGCTTTTAGTAGACGTTGCGAAGGGCGCTGACCGGGCGAAATATTTTATGGTTCTTAACTCCGCCAAAAAACCGTTTCGATTCGAACCAATTCTGTTTTTATTCTAATTCTAAGTCTTTCAGTTACCAGAGTATCAGGCGAAATTATTTTTGATGCCAAATTGAGTGGGTGGTTTATACATAGACAGCCTGTTAGAACCGCAACATTTATCCCATGATAGTACGGTGACGTGATTCCTTTGCCATTGCTACCTACGCAGGTTCAAAGAGAGTGGGCTTCTTGAATAAGGCCTACTGAAAGCCGTTAAACCGTTATACGCCATCTTGATATGTGGTCAATTATTCGCTTACTATGGTTAAGGGGTGATTACATGGCGAATTTCAGCCCGGGCTGAGATTTCAGCCCTGGTTCTGAAAGAAACCCACTTGAAATAAAAGTGGCGATTACATGGACCGAGAAGAGTTTAGCCCGGGCTGAAAATCCTAGCCCGATTTGTGAAACCGGGCTCACTGGAAAATCTGGACCATTTATTAAACAGAGTTAATGAAATGTCTGTGAATCTTAAATTTACAGACTTTTTATGAGAGTTCAAATCTGACCTACTTTTACATATGGCATACAAAATATCTGTAAAATCATTTTTATAGATATTTTATACACTTTTTGTGCTATACCTTTTTATAATGTTTATGAAATGATTATGAAATTTTAACTGCTGAAATAAGAAGGAAAACTGAAAAATTTACAGACTCAACAAAATCTCTGAAGAATGTTTGTAAATTTGACATTTACAAAGATTTTCTATGGTTATTTTATCCACTAAAATCTCTGTAAATCGATACAAGTATAGTATTTTAAAATTTCTGTAAATTGACACAAGCAGGACATAACCCCCATGATGCGGAGTTAAGTTGACTGAGTTACTACTGTTGGAGTTATTATAACGCCAAAAGGGTAGTGTGCGGCTTTCGTCTTGGATTTCAACAGCGTTTGTTTTTAAATGGCAAGCAGTGGGCGCGGCAAAGAAGGACGGCCTCAAAACTTTTTCCTCGCCAAGTTTGTGCTTCCCGAGCAGCTGGGCTGATTTCCCTTTCGGGCGCCATAAGCATTGGCCGTTTGGCCGAGAGGCAAAGTGTTTAAAAATAAAAGGTAGTAAAGTGCCAAACAGTCGTTTGAAAGACAAACCATACTTTTTGGGCCTAGCCCTTCACTAGAGGTATGTAGATGATTTGGAATTGCGTACTATTGTTCTTTATTATCTTCTGACCGAGAGGGAGCTCGAGGGATGAAACTTGGCGAGGAAATAGTTTTGAGGCCGTCCTTCTTTGCCGCGCCCACTGCTTGCCATTTAAAAACAAACGCTGTTGAAATCCAAGACGAAAGCCGCACACTACCCTTTTGGCGTTATAATAACTCCAACAGTAGTAACTCAGTCAACTTAACTCCGCATCATGGGGGTTATGTCCTGCTTGTGTCAATTTACAGAAATTTTAAAATACTATACTTGTATCGATTTACAGAGATTTTAGTGGATAAAATAACCATAGAAAATCTTTGTAAATGTCAAATTTACAAACATTCTTCAGAGATTTTGTTGAGTCTGTAAATTTTTCAGTTTTCCAGTAACTCAGTGGTTATCCATCTAGATCGTGGAGGGTCGTGGGTTCGAATCCCATCTGGAACTCAGATTTTTTTTTCGAGTTTCTGTTTGTGGTTTCATGCATTACTACATGTACCATGTTGTATTTCTTATTTCACTCACTTTGGTAACCTACTGTAAATGAATTGATTAATTAAATAAGCTACATGTATGCCTAAAAATCATGATTTCCAATTTGTAATTTTTTAGGAGCCCGTAGCTCGTATAAGCCCCAATGGTTTCTCTATGGACATCCTCGCCATTATGTTTCTCATTCTTTTGTTATTTATTTATCTTTTGTATTTTAATACACATTTATCTTGTAACAATGTGTAAGAAATATGGAAAAAAAATTGATTGAAACTGTTCAAATTGCCTGCTCCAAAAAAAAAAACCATTCATCTCTCCTATAAATAAAAATTAATGTGAACTGCAGTACAAGCAATTTTTTCTTCTAGCCAATCTGGTATCATACATAATTATGCGCTACATAGAGTCCTTTGAAGTTTACCCCCTAATAGTAATTTCCTTTTCATACCTTGTACATGCTACTGTAGCAGAGTAAGGTACATGTACTTGTCATTGCCACCACATTAACTCTACTCAATTTTTTTTGCCTTTATGCAAACTGTAATAGGTTAAGCCTATACTAAGCATGAAATAGCCTCCACAGTGAAGTCTTATTGTCCATGCTTTTCCTTGAAGGCATAATGTATAATGTTACAATGCATGTAAGTTACGGAAGCTTTTCACAGCCAATAACAGTCCCTAGTCCAGGCAAACCAAGTCTTTAAAATAATAAATTATTGTGTACGGTTGACCCACCATCAATCTTTCCTTATTGATGGTCTATCCAGTGTTGGCCAATTGATGCACATACAGTACACTGTAATAGCCTCCTATGCAGCTGTTACTTACATGTTGGTCTTATTCTCCCTCCCCACCAACATCTGCTGAACGGAGCCAGACATTCCCTTCCCGGGAACTGACTAATCACATCATGGCTGTTCAATTTTGGTGGCTACATGTAAGTTCCCGGAGCCTCATTTGCAGCCATTTTTGTCAGTTCTCTTCTCCCTCCAGATTGAATACTTAGACACAATGGAATGGAATTTCCAACTTAGTTCACCAGAGAGTGGGGAGGGATTAAGGACAGACCCAAACAACAGCTGCAAAGGAGGCTAATGCACATAAGTGATGTTTTCAACATTAAGGAATACATGTACATGTATATCTATATGCGTAGATACATAATTATATTATGTGTTGTATCATACAAATCAAATGCTAGCATTTTCTTTTTTCCTTCAATCAGTTTAGTTCATTTAAAGTTTTTTTTTCTTTTACAGAAAGAAAAATAGCACATCAGAGTATCAAGGACACCAACTTCATTGCCAAAGGAATTTGTCTTGGGTGGTCATCTATTTATGGTCTGGGAAAAGCCATCAGTATAATTTTATCCTGATGAGTGGCAACTCTGTGAGCATCTTTCAGTCAACTGCAGCCTGTTGACATCCTAAAACATTTTGTTTCCTTTAAACCAAGGTTTTTCATTTCCTTAAGGATGAAAAATTAAACATCATAACTTTACATGTACAGTACTGGTTAAAAGTAAGTTGACAGTCTCGACTCGATCCTCACGAGAATCAAGTATCGAGGATCGAGTTGAGAATCAAAACTCGATTCACTCAAAACTCAACTCGACCCTCGTTACTCGATTCTCGCAGGAAGCACTCTATTGTTATTGATCGAGTATGTGATTCGACTTTCCGAGTTCTTGAGGAAAGAATGCAGTTGTTCTGTATGGACACTTATGTAGACACTACAACAATTTCCGTTCGAACAACGTAACAAATTCAGGCTAAAGGACAGCGCGGTGACAAATACTGTCAAAAGTCATTTAGGTTTTGAGGACGCAGTGTACTTCTCGAGGAAATATCACATACTGCATAAAAAAAACAAGGTCAAAAGACATTTAGTTTCTTTCGAGGTCACAGCGTTGTGCTTTTCTACGTAAAAATTCCGATGCTAAGTTTTGAACCGTTTATATGGCCGCTCATTCATATGCGCAACGAATCAAGATCGCTGTGGTTCATCGCGGACACTGTCATCAAAAGCGATCAAAATTTCGAGAAATCCGGCTATTTGTCAACGAAAATGCACAGTGTCCAAGTAGGCGAATAGTGTAGTCGCTAGCCAGTAGCCGCTTGGCAAGCGTAAGGAATTCAAGGCTGGCGCGATTGATCGAACAAGTTTCTACAAACCTGCGCTCATCGACCACGAGGACGCAAACAAGACATGGTAGCTTATCGTATGTACGACGCCAACTTCGAAAATCGCTCATCGCCTTTGAAATAAATAAATTGATAAACGTTCGATGGAACACTAGTAAAATTCCGAGGAAACATCCGAAGTGAAACACGTGTATAGTTTGGATAGAAACGTCACCGAGATGATCTTCACTCTTCGGCCAAAAATAGCGCAAAGTAAACATTGAATAAAAATAGACTTGACAGACACCGCGCGTGAGAACAGAAAATTTGCATACCATAACAAATTACACACATTTGTGTTTCAAGTTTGGAGGAGTTACATTGTAAAATTCATTCCTAAGAACGGTCGAAGAAAATCCTGTTTCAACGAAATAAAGTTACGAATGAGCACCATTAGTGGACACATGAATTGACACGTACGCATATCGAATTTCATCTTAGAATTATGCGTGTCTGTGACAAAAACATGCAACGCTCAGTCGAAAATCTGTTACTTATTGGGAGATATTGTAGTGGTGTGGTCAGTCCTTGGCCATTCTGTTCTTTCTCAAGCATTGATTTCTGCGAATCTGCCCATCTGTCAAAGATACTTCACAAATAAATGTGATCAAGTAAGCTGAAGCCACTCAAAAGGCACTAAGGCCACATGGTAGCGGGCATTACCCCTTAAATCTACCAAAGCAAAGATTGAGCCCAAGCATTAGCAGCCATAGACAGCTGTTTCGGCCTTGTTAGGCCTCATCAGCATGGCATAGCTAATACTCAGGCTCAAGTACCCACATATCAATAAAACAAGCAATGAAATCGTAAAGCTTGTGGGATGTGGCTGGAGTGACAAGGATACTTCACAAATAAATGTGATCAAGTAAGCTGAAGCCACTCAAAAGGCACTAAGGCCACATGGTAGCGGGCATTACCCCTTAAATATACCAAAGCAAAGATTGAGCCCAAGCATTAGCAGCCATGGACAGCTGTTTCGGCCTTGTTAGGCCTCATCAGCATGGCATAGCTAATACTCAGGCTCAAGTACCCACATATCAATAAAACAAGCAATGAAATCGTAAAGCTTGTGGGATGTGGCTGGAGTGACAAGGATACTTCACAAATAAATGTGATCAAGTAAGCTGAAGCCACTCAAAAGGCACTAAGGCCACATGGTAGCGGGCATTACCCCTTAAATCTACCAAAGCAAAGATTGAGCCCAAGCATTAGCAGCCATAGACAGCTGTTTCGGCCTTGTTAGGCCTCATCAGCATGGCATAGCTAATACTCAGGCTCAAGTACCCACATATCAATAAAACAAGCAATGAAATCGTAAAGCTTGTGGGATGTGGCTGGAGTGACAAGGATACTTCACAAATTAATGTGATCAAGTAAGCTGAAGCCACTGCTTTGGTAGATTTAAGGGGTAATGCCCGCTACCATGTGGCCTTAGTGCCTTTTGAGTGGCTTCAGCTTAGCACTAAATTTAACAAAAAGCCTAAGAGAATAAAAAAGATATGTGCAATAAAATACAATTGTATTGAATAATAAGAACAAAATAAAAGTGAAAGCAAAAGCAAGCTAAGTCAGTTCAGTCGGACTAAGGTGTTCAAAATGCCTTGGTAAAAAAATGCGCTTTTTATATCACTCTTGCTTCGAAGCTCTTTTGGCAGGTAGTTCCATAGTCTGGGAGTTGCGACTGCGAATGCCCTGTCACCTAGAGTCTTTTTTGTGATACCTTTCGGCATGCAAAGCAGAAGTTGATTTGAAGATCTTAAGCGGTAGCGATTCTCTTTGACCACTACTAACTCCCTAAGGTAGCTGGGTGCAGACCCATGTATTGCTTTGAAGGTCAAGAGACAGATCTTAAAGTCGAGTCGATATCGCACAGGTAGCCAGTGCAGACTAAAAAGTGACGGAGTGATATGGCAAAACTTTGGGAGTCTGAAAATTATACGAGCCGCTGTGTTTTGTACTCGCTGAATCTTATCAAGCTGCTTAGCAGGCAGACCGTATAACAAACTGTTGCAATAGTCGATCCGACTGGTAATAAAAGCGTGCACTAGTTGCTCGCATGTCTCTTGCGACAAGTACTTCCGTATACGCCTTAGGTTGTAAAGATGAAGATATGCTGCGCTGCATAGTTTGTTAACGTGCGTGTTCATGGTGAGTTCCGAGTCAAACCATGCACCTACTGTAGATTTTTCACAGCAGAGGAGGCTAAAGCCACTTTTGATGTGCCAACCATGAAAGCATCGCGCTTAACCTTGCATAACTGTTGGCGCGACCCGACAAGTAAGATTTCGGTCTCGCTGTCGTTAAGCATTAATTTATCGGAGATCATCCAGTCCCTAATGTCCGCAATGCAGTTCGTCATAGCAGAAATTGCCTCATCAGAGCCAAAAGTCGCATCAGGACGGAACGACAGATATAGCTGAGTGTCGTCAGCATAGAAATGCACCTCCGGTAAATGGGCCTTGGTGATGTCAAAAAGTTTGCTAGTGTACAAGCTGAAAAGTAGGGGCCCAAGACAAGCCAAGCGACAAGCTCATTATCTCCGATCTTGCGAGACGCGATCCTCGACTCGATTCTCGATGGCTGAGCCTCGATGCTCGAAACTCGCAGGAATCGAGTATCGAGGATCGAGTCGAGAATCGAGACTCGAAAGAGACTGTCAACTTACTTTTAAACGGTACTGTACATGTATATCATAAAGAAAACAGCTTGTTGAAACCTTCAGTTGAATAGCACTTGTTTAATTGTGTCTGAGAGGGCTCTGGTGACTTCTATTTTATGTACATGTACATGTACAGTGTGCCTCTGAGTGACACCTCATAGAGTTCAGTTTAACATAAAGAAAGGTTGCTCTTTCTATCTGGTTATTCCCTCTTAACACACCTCATACAGTTCAGTGTAACGTACTTGTTATGTCTCTTTCTGTCTATCTTGTTTAACCCCTCTGAACTGGCGGGTGGCACGCCTCATACAGTTCAGTGTAACATACATGTAATCTATCTTCCCCTCTAGTTTAACCCCTCTGAACTGGCGGGTGGCACGCGTCATACAGTTCAGTGTAACATACATGAAATTTCTCTTTCTGTCTATCTAGTTTAATTCCTCTGAACTGGCGGGGGGCACGCCTCATACAGTTCAGTGTAACATACATGTAATCTCTTTTCTCTCTCTCTAGTTTAACCCCTCTGAACTGGCGGGTGGCACGCCTCATACAGTTCAGTGTAACATTCATGTAATCTCTTTCTCTCTCTCTCTCTAGTTTAACCCCTCTGAACTGGCGGGTGACGCCTCACAGTTCAGTGTAACATACCTGTAATCTCTCTTTCTCTCTAGTTTAACCCCTCTGAACTGGTGGGTGGCACGCCTCATACAGTTCAGTGTAACATACACGTAATCTCTCTTTCCCTCTAGTTTAACCCCTCTGAACTAGCGGGTGGCACACCTCAAACAGTTCAATATAACATACATGTAATCTCTCTTTCTCTCTCTCTAGTTTAACCCCTCTGAACTGGCGGGTGGCACACCGCATACAGTTCAGTGTAACATACATGTAATCTTTCTTTCTCTCTATCTAGTTTAATCCCTCTGAACTGGCGGGTGGCACGCCTCAAACAGTTCAGTGTAACATACATGTAATCTCTCTTTCTCTCTATCTAGTTTAATCCCTCTGAACTGGCGGGTGGCACGCCTCAAACAGTTCAGTGTAACATACATGTAATCTCTCTTTCTCTCTATCTAGTTAAATTCTCTGAACTGGCGGGTGGCACGCCTCATACGGTTCAATATAACATACATGTAATCTCTCTCTCTCTCTATAGTTTAATTCCTCTCTACTAGCGGGTGGAACGCTTTATGTTGTCCAGTGTAGCATGCGTGTAATCTGTCTTTCTCTCTGTCTAGTTTAACCCCTCTGAACTGGCGGGTGGCACGCCTCGTACAGTTCAGTGTAACATAAAAACATTAGTAACTCCAATTGTGAGTTATACCAGCAGCCGTTTGGAAGAAAAATATAACTTTCCAGTGTTTATAAGAAACGATAAAGCTAAGGGACGTAAATTATACAACTTCTGCGGCAATTGCAATAGAAATGATACCTTTTTCATGCCGTTAAATGTTCAGTGGCGATGAACTGGCAAGCTCGGCCCTGAAAAATTCACGGCCACTGTCGTTTTTAGCGTTTTTCAGGTCGCTTTAGTACCAGCTCGTTTTTGCAAAGAAAACGTTAACATTTTGCAATAAAATACATATCTTTTGAAGATATTGTGTGCACTTTATTTATCGACAGACACTTTGTTGTCCAGCTTTTGTTCACTTTTTATAGACATTTTGTTGGGATTTTGTGTTCTGGCGTTTCATCCTGGTTTGTTTCCCTCTGTCTTTTACAGAGAAAATATGAAGATTTTGCTGAAATTTCATATGGTACTCTTTGTACATTTTACAAACATTACACCCACTTTTTATTAACATTGTGTGCTTTTTATTTGGGTACATTTTATTAACATTTCATGCAGTTATTTTGGTTCGATTGTTACGAAGATTTTATGGACATTTTATGTTCTTTATTTTACAGGGTTTTTTCCTAGAGTATACGATGAGAATACGATGAGATTTTAGAAGGATTTTTACAAAGTTTATGAAATCTCTGTAAATTTTGCTTACAATTTACACAGAAAACATTGAGATTTCACAGACATTTAATGGGGTCTGGACGCGTAAAATTCGGTCGAATCTACAGACATTTTATAGGGTTCATAAAATCTCTGTAGGTGTGCACGTTTACAGACATTGCAATTTACAAAGGAAATGTATACGTTTTACAGAGATTTGACAAACTTTTTTGAAGTCTGTAAATGGTTCAAGTTTTTCAGTGCGCTAGGATTTTCAGCCCGGGCAAACGGGCTGAAAAATCCGCAAAAAGTCCATTTAATCGAAATGGAATGCCAGCCCGGGCTGAAAAGGCAACGTGAGCATGAGCAGTGAAGATGTTTTCTGGGCAACAAGACGGCTGCAAGATTTCATCCCGGGATGAAGTTTGTAATGTAATCGCAAAAGTATTTCAGCCCGCTCCACCGGGCTGAAATTCGCCATGTAATCACCCCCTTACTCAGTAAAACAATTCCTGTTAGTATTGCGAACACTCACTTGGTGGTTATACAAATGAGTGTCTGGTCCCTGGGTTTCTCTTGGCTATTTTTTCTCCCTAAGTTTTTTTACTTGGATTGGAATCTTATCTTATTACAATGGAGCCCCGCTCTACGGACATTCGCTTGATACGGACGCTTGGATATTACTTACAGTCTCGTTTGTCCCGACGAAAATCTCACATATTTTGTATAAAATTAACACGCTTAATACGGACATCGGCCAATACGGACAACGAACAAGTTGTCTGTCCCGAGTGGCAAACGCTTTACGGACACTGGTTATCTGCGCACTGTCAATTTCAGTATTTGATACTTGTACTGTGGTGCTTTACTTTCACACATGTATATCTACCGATCCTCGGTTGGTAGACTTTGAAATAAAACAACAGGCAACAATTAGCCTAAACTCGGGTTTGCAAAAAAAGGTATTGTATCCCCAATTTAGCGCTAAACAAAAGAATAGAGAGAAGTCTGTCTTTCTTATATCAGACGCATTGCGCTTAACTTGTGTTGGAGTCTATTTCTTTGCAGTGTAAATCCGTAGACCCTTGTCAGATCAACCGTATCTCCCTTTAAAATTACAAAATTGCTTTACAGCTCAACCATTGAGAACAATAATAATAACACTTCTAAAAATTATTTATAAAAGAAGAAGAAAAAAGCCCGCGATAGGTGCCACTAGTAGAAGTTGAACCCGGGTTGTTTACATTAGGGACAGTAACAATGACCTCTAGACCACTGAGGTTCAGCATAGCTAATGAGGTAAAAATAGGTTATTTATTGCAAAAAACTAAGCACACTTGCTTTCGCTTCGATGAATATTTCTGCTAAGTGTTTGAGAAAGGAAACGCTTATCAAACGATGTAAGATTTTTACGCATAGACGTTAATGGTGTCTCGGTGAAATGTGAGGAGAAAAAATAATCTGTTTACAAATACGTCATTTGAAACATAAGAAAGAGAGTAAGGTATTTGCGGCCAGTATCACTTCACGCAAGTATCACTTCACGCAAGTAAAAACTAAAATCGCTTATCATTCAAAAACTAATGTCCAGAAATTGAGATATTGTGGAAAAATAGTAAATAAACTAACGGGGTGTATGATATCCCGTACTTGAGTAATTCAATGTACCACTCAAAATTAGATTAATATGGAGCCGTGAGGGGGAAACACGGCAGTCTAATTCAAAACATATGGAGTTCAGTTTGGTCATGTTAGAAGTATTTTTCTCGCTGTTGAACTTGCAAACATTCGTATAGACACTTCTCTCAGCATATTAGTCGTTCAGACTTCAAAGTGGTTATACAGTGGAACCCCGTTAATACGGACACCAAGGGGACATGACAAAGTGTCCGCATAATCCCAGGTGTCCGTATTAAGAGGGCTGGCAGAAATTAAAACGTCGCGGACTCATATTTTATCGATACAAAGGCTAAAGCAGACATTTTTACGGAAACAAAATGTTGCTTAATTTCTTGACGGTAATTGTAACTGTAATGAGTTGAGACTAAAGAAACCTTTCGGTAATTAATTTATCTGAAAATTTCTTCCTGGATTAGAGGATTTCATGTTTACAAGGACTTTTTGACTGTTACATGCGGTTAAAATGTTACCTTCTGCAACCAGAGTGGGAAAATAACAAGGATAAAGACACGGTCGTGTATTAAAAGAAAGTAGAGTTATCGCCCACATTCCTTATCACCTTGCGGACACAAAAAAATCACACTGGTATAGTCACTCATTACTCGGGCTTGTAAAAAGCCCGAGGTTTAAAATGGGCTTCATTTTTCGTCGTCGTATTTCATCCGCAAAAGGCACTTATGGCGTTTCTGGGCAAGCGCGAACTATAAATAACAACTCACAACAGCAAGAATGGTGCCTGTTGTTTCCGAAGGGTAAATATTTTTATAATAGCAATGTTAAAGCAATTACAAAGACGGTCACGTGATAAAACTGTGTAACTTACTTTTATAATCTAATGAAATCTTTAGTTCACAGTAAAGGCCAGTTTTTATTTATAGATAGTGTCTTTATGATACTGATTACATTTCATTGAAAACTATTCAAGTTCACATCCCGTCTCCATCGTCTCTTCACTTTAAAGTCAGGTAGGTGCTGAATTATAACACAAAAGAGTAAGAGTTGCACTTACAGCCATCTTAGGTTAGTATTCTGATCAAAGATTCCTTGAGGCAGGTCCTTCAGCTCGTTGTTTTTGAGGTACTTACGAACAATCAATCAGTTAACATAGTGTTAGAAAGGTCAACATTTTCTCGTCCAAAGCTTCTTTATTTAGTAAAGCGCACCAACTAATAAAAGCCACATTACTGTTCGAAAGCCGATTAACCCTACTCCAAGATAGAACAGTAACCACAATGATGTTCTGCAAAATTTCATATCAGGGGAAGTAAATCCTGAAAAGCAAAAATCAGCAAAAGAAACTTTTATCCAAAAGTGAAAAGAGAAAAAAAATAAAATAACGTTTACGCTAACCCTGAATTAAGTTCTCGGCTTTCGAACAAATGGGCTCTGATTGAGATTTTACAAGAAACACGCACGCCACTTTTAATTCTTCGTAGACTCGAACTCATCCTGGCTCCAGTAAGCAGGGGCCCTGATTGAGAATTAACAAAAACCCATTTCGCCCGCCTCTGATTTTCTTTGTACACTAGAACTCATCCTAGCCCCGGAAATCAAGTTTAAGATAACCGTTCAATATATATCACGACTAAAGACAAAACCGTGTCGTTAAAAACCGATGGGGATCTTAAGTCACTTAAGGTGACACAGTTTTCGCGCGGTTAGCGGTAATTAGCGTGATGGCGCGGGTTTAGACAAACATGGCAGCAAAAAAAATCTGTCTGTTTTTTGTCGGCTACTGCAACCACGAAATGGAAAAATGAGGTATTTAAGATGCGTTCACCTGTGTTTACGTTTGAAAAGAAAGTGTGAAAATAAGCTTGAAAATTACAATGTACCAATAAAGTTCCGAGTCGCGTCGAACTGATCGATAGCGCGACTATAAACTGTTGCCAAGAGAGCCGCAATAATTATTTCCTTTTCAGTCTTCCACTATCCTGCCTTCGACTTTGCTTTCAAGAACCGCGTACTGTGGAGAAACGGATGACAACAGCAAACAAACTCCACAGTCACAGCGGAAAAAAACATCAATTTCATTCCTCACGGACGGTGAAATCCTCGAAGCGCAAAGCAAATACTGAAGCAGTCAGGGCTGAACTTTACAAACGCCGTTTATTTCCCCAAACCGAAAACAAGGAGAACAATTCTTCACAAAAACCAACCATGCTGGTGAAGAAATGGTCAGCGCAAACTGTGGGAATTGGGCAAATTATTTGCAGCTCTTCTTTGGTTATGTGTAAATAAACACTTCAAACGGACGAGAAAACTTTATTTCACTAGCTTCCTGATTCAGTCAGTGACATCAAGCCCACAGAACTGTCTGGATACAGAATTACTGATCTGGGTTTCTTTTAACTTTCTCTTTAAAATCATGTGAGCACTTCAGCACTGCAAATCGGGTGAAATATGCCAACATGCTTTTTACCATAGTATTAAATTGCCTCAAGCAAACTTTTCAAAAATGGTTTGAAAAGGTGAATAATTTAATTTCCGGTCCTATCCATTTGTCCAAGGGCCCCTTCTATTACTTATGCAGTCACAGAAACAAAGGAGGGATGCGCAAGCTTATTTCTGTCGCATGCCATAAATGGGGCAGCAACAATGAACTTTTTTTCTTCCAGACAGCTTCACAATGGCAAAAGAGTTCCTGGCGCCTATAAAATTAATGCGCAAGTCGATCTTGGTCGCCACTGACAGCGGTATAGGATATACACATGTCAACAGCTTTTCCACCACATTAAGTGTCCCCATGTTAATTCGGAGCCCGTTCAATAGACGCGACAGGGAAATTGCTGTTGCTATTGAGGAGGTTGCTACTAATTCCTGCAGAATGGCAGTATGGAAAATGAAATTTATATTGAAATTCTTATGGGAAGACCCCTGATCTTGATAGTGCAGTACATGTCGCTATTCTATATGATATGCAATGGTTAAAACGTGAGAGGAGCAACGATTCGCTGACAAGGGCTCCAAAACCAAAAAAGTCCTGGACCACTCTTGTGCTAATAAATTGTGTCGTATCTGTGAAAGTGCTCAGTCAAAAGGTAAAGAACCAGCTCATCATGACTGCCGCCAAAATCAGAAAGGTTAGTCTGAAGTAGGAGTTAGACTTTTTCATGACTCTCCAAATCATGGTGTGAAGTACTCTGTACATCGCGTTTAGACCAGGAAATGATGTGGAGGAAACCACGGCCTTAACTGCCATGGAATCATGTACTGCTGATATCAGTCTGTGGATGCATACGGATAAGTTAAAACTGAATTCGGATAAGACAGAATGTCTTCTGATTGGAACGCGACAACAACTTCAGAAAGTCAGTAACGTCAGTATCTTATCGGTTGGGGACTCCCAAATTGCTCCATCATGTGAAGTTCGAAACTTAGGAACCTGGTTTGATTCGAAAATGCGTATGCTAAGTCATATTAACAGAACTTGCTCATCTGCTTTCTATTATCTTTATAACATACGTAGAATTAGGAAATATTTAAGTCGTCCAGCCACCGAATCATTAGCCTCCTACGCAGACGTCTTTTGGCTCGTCACGCAATCTTTCCTCCCCAACAACGTCTGCTGAAACGAGCGGGATTTTACGTAGACCAATCAGAGCGCACTTCCCAATCCTGGAAGTGTACTTCGGACTTGAACATTTTCTCGCGTGTGAGGTTTCAAAACAACAAGGCGGATATCATGATCAACGAGTATGATTGTTTGGCTTATGGCTCGATTGTTTCAACGAGTATGATTGTCGATCAGAGAAAGGCTATGGTGTATTTTGTTGATAAAAAGATGGATATCTTCGTAAATTTACCGACCGAGTTCGGAAAATACTAATTTATCACTCTTCGACGTGACACTCAACATTACGTGCCATATTTTACACAGTGGTTTCATAGTCTGAGCTAGCGTTTGTTGACAGTTTCACTGGGATAGTTAATACATATTTTCACTTAACAACTTTCGTAAGGCTAATAATCTGTCCTCCATTTTCAGAGCAAGGCACTTTGAATCGGAGTAAATGTCAAATAGGCACCGAAATAGGTGAAGGTACGATAAACAAACCGGCTTCGTCTGTTAGCGGCGGTGTTTGAGGACTGGATTTCCTCGGTGCTGATCTTTCCTAACAATGGGAAAGGAATGTGCCGCTCGTTTCAGCAGTCGTTGTTGGGGAGGAAAGATTGCGTGACGAGCCAAAAGACGTCTGCGTAGGAGGCTACCGAATCATTAGTTCAAGCTTTTATAACCAGTAGCGTAGATTATTGTAACAGCCTCTTATATGGCCTCCCGAATTCACATATCATGAAACTCCAAAGGATAAAGAATGTCGCAGCTCGGCTGGTCACAGGAACGCCAAGATTCTGTTATGTTACACCGTTGCTTTTTCACCTTCATTGGCTCCCGATTAGTTACCGTATAAAGTTTAAGATTCTGCTTTTGACATTTAAATGTTTATATGGTCTAGCTCCTAATTATCTGATTGATTTAATTAGCATTAAAAAGCAATCCAGATACTCTCTTAGGTCAAACGACTCTTTATTACTTGAGTTACTTAGAACTAAGACCCGTCCAACCCTTAGCGATCGTGCATTCCAGTCAGCTGCACCTTATCTTTGGAATGCATTACCTTCAGCAATTCGCAACGTAAAGACATTGGACACTATTAACGCTGCTGTTAAAACTTTTTTTCTTTTTTTTTAATTTAGCTTTTAAATAGATTTTTATTCATGTCTTTTAACTAGTTTAATGACTAGGCAATTGTTGCCTTTGATTGTGTATACGTTTGTAGTTTTTAATAGTTTCTTATGTTTTTTAGTTACTTTTGACATAATTTTACTTTAACAATATTGTGAAGCGCAAATGAATATATTCGTTATTACTCTATTTGAACAAGTGGCATACAGTGTACAAAAATGGTCTGACAGCACGCATGCAACAAGAGCATGCGCACTTGTGAGTCACCCTTAGAAGAACAGGTCCAAAAAAAGCAATTGCCCTGTACAACCTGTCTGGTCACAGAAAGTTATGGCAATTGATTATTTCAGAAATGCTTTAGCTGTTTGGACCAAAAGAAAGACCATTACTAAAAACTGAGATCTTCACTTATTGGTATTGTGCCCTATGTATTTGGTAACCAAAAAAACTATGCGAGGAAAACAAATTGAACTAGTGCAAGTGGCTCCAAAATCCTGAAACCTCCTTCCACAATGATCTCCCAAATTTCGAAGATGTGAAGGGAGAAACTCTCAAGGAGAATTTAACTAAATTGCACAAGTATACTCGAGTGACACTGTTATTAAAAGAAAACTTGTTGAGAATGCCTCCTCGCAGAGTAATGAAAGCTTACACGGCACAGTTGGTTCTAAAGTTACTAAAATAAGGTTTTGCGGAGGAAGCGAAAGTGCAGATCGAAGACAAACCCTGGTAAAAAATACCTACTCAGTAGACATTTGCACAGTGTTCACATCCGAACTTGGCCAAATTACTAAGCAAAAAGTAGCAGTTATTGACTAAGAGAGGCAGCACTAAATTTACGAAACATCGTACACTGGATTATGGCGTAAAATTCAGTCGTTAACCGTAAATGCTTCCACTCTCATGAAATGTTCCAGGATTTATCATTTACGCTTTTTCTTCAGTTTTTTTTTTCTGTTGACTGACCGAGCTGTAATTTATCGATGTCTCTGCCTTTTCAACTGAGCCTAAACCGAGTAATTATGTATACTGCAGAAGTTCAGTCAGCATTCAAGTTTTAAGGATATTTTTACAACTCGTGTCAGCTGAGATTCGGCTAAGAACTGTTAAAACAATACAACAATAAAACACAAACGAGCTCAAAACTTGTGAATTCCGAAAAACAAATTATCAGCCCTGAGGAACTGCATAAGCCAGCTCTCAATAAATCCTGCATGAGCTCTTGAAAACAAACCTTGAACAACACAAGACTCCAAAATATCGGAAGGAAAACTTGAAAACGAATAGTCTCTGGTAGTCGGTCCGATGTCAAAAGATTTAAAATGGCCCCATGCAGGATAACACATCCAACGGTTTCTAGCACTTCTTAACTCTCGCTCTTACCTTTAAAGTGTTATTAAATGCGTGCCAATCGTTGGTGAACAAGTGAAGGCATGAAAAAATGTTCCACTCAATAAGTTCATTAGAGCCTTGAGAAACACCAATAATTCTAGCTTTAAGCCACAAAAACTAAAACACGAGCTCACTGTAGAAAAGCTATAAGCGTATTGAGATACGTTTTGCAAATTTAACAAAAATTCTTAGCAGCGATTTCATAGCTACCTTAACAAGTTATGTGAGAATGAATATATGAAAATCATATAAAGATATGATCATTCACATACGTATTCTTAACAAGTTAAGTCGAAAAAATTCATAACTTGTTTATTTGTTTGATACCACTATGAAGGTAACAACATATAAAGATTGGTAGTAATGATCCATCGAAGCGCTGGAAACCGGTGAGAGCCACCGAGGATGGTTTCACTGAAAAAATGACCTCAAAATGGCCGAAACATTTCAATGAAGCAAAGGTAATTAGATTCAAATTAATAACATCAGGATAACACGCAGAGTAATAGTAGCATTTATACCATTCAGACTGATAGGAGGCTTAGAAAAGTAAGTTGGTCTTTACTCGGGGCGTCTGCCAAGAAGTTAGTTTAGATCCACAACATTTCAATCTTAAGAAAACATTGTGATTCTTGGCTACAATTTGATGCATCCAATTTCAACTCGCATTTCGCTTACCGAACGTAAATGTGAATTAACAACGAAAAAACAGCTAAAAAAATTACAAAAAATTTGCTTTTAATTTAGTGCTCGCCAAAAAAGGAAAACCATTTGGTTCACAAGGTGCCTTTCGGTATAATGTTATGTTAAATACATAGTGAACTGGAGGTGACAGTTCCTTCTACATTGATTTCAGGATATTTGCGCGCAATAAGTATTGAAGTATTATGGTTCTTTCGGGTGCTTCTCCCCCGAGCGGAAGTATCCATTCCACGCGAAATTGAGAAATTCGATCCGGAAAACAAATCTGACATCACAGCCAATCACCTATTCGTTCAGATTGGATGTTTGATGAGCCACAGAGAAAAACATGAGGAGGTAAGTCGGTCAAACTCGGATAAGGTGATAATTGACGTTGACGAAAAGTTAGAAATTGAAGGTGGTTGGTGGGGAAGGGGGGGGGGGGAGGGGGGTAACAGAATTTATAATAAAGGGTCGTGCGTTTTTTCAAGTTACATTATTATTTTGTTGTTGTTGTTGTTGTTGATTAACTTTCAAATGTAGAAAAATGGTGATACACCTCTTCCAACCGACTTTCCTCCTTCAATCCACAATTCCCCAAAAAAGAACAAAAGAAAGCGTTTCTGCATGGCCTAATTTGTCACTATCTTTTAAGTGTAATTTGGGATCAGAGCAAAAGAAAATTCTTGAAATCTTTGTCAACAAAATACACACTTAACTTGTTTATTTTATTACTGATCATGAATTTAAAAATGTCGTAAAGAGGAAAATACTGCCGTCAACGGAGTCAGGGTTTGCGCACATCACAGTCAGATTTTTCACTCAGTAACCTTTCATCGATGAATGACATCTGCTGAGAAACCAGTCTTAAATGGTCATCTATAACAACCTCTTTTGCAATATTAAGCGGACAATCCAAAACTTAAACAAATCGATTTCTTTGTAAATGCTGTTTCAAATTCTCACAAGAAAACTTGTGGTAATAACAAAGGAATAAACAAGTTGTAACCGCTCCTCCCGCGCCATCCCCTCATCTCACGATGGAGGTATTGGTTGGCTGGTACGTCGGAACACCGACTAAGAAACGTTTCAAAAAGAGTTAACAATTCGTTAAGCACAGGCGTAGTTTTCAACTCGTGTATTACTGGATGTCTATTGACTTTAATCCCCCTGACCAGAATATAGCTTTCTTGTTAGTTACTAACATCTGAGACTACAATCTCGGACACAAATCTTGAAACGCTAGCTCCCTATTTCCCCTACTTCCCCTTCAATGTTGACAGGAAGGGGAGTAGGTTGGGTGAGATGTGGTCGTGAAATTTGTGACGCTTTTGTCGAGTGTTACAAGCAATAGACCTTTTTAGCTTGTAGATTTTGTTTTCTCAATGTAGACCATGTGATGCTAACCTAGAGAACTGTTTATTTGAAATTTCGCCTTATTCACGTGCATATGTACGCACAATTTATGCAAAGACAAAAGGCAAATCCCTTTGGGAAGATCACATGGTCTTCATTGGGAAAACAAAATCTACAAGCGAAAAAGGTCTATTGTCACCGGGATTGTAGCTATAGTGACCTACTGAGAAGACTCTCGCTTTCAATTTGGTTAGAAATTTCTGAAATCTACCAGAGAAAGAAAAATATTGCCTTAAGTATCCCCATGACCAAATGTTGATTAAATATTCCACCTCTGCGATATGGCAGGAGTAAGTACCTCGTTCTTTAACAATATTCCACCTCACGTTTAGCTGCATCTATGTTCACGCTTCATTCCGAATCAGTCGTTAGATTCAAGGTGTGTTGTAAGACTAGCGACAAGGGGATGGTAGGCAGAAAAAGGCCGAAAAGGCCACCAAAAGTGATAATTTGTATCAGTTAATGGCGGCCAAAGGAACAATTCGGCGCTTTACGAAAACATTCGAAACGGATAACTGCATCCATTTGTATTTAATCTAGTCATATGCTCGTTTGATTCCCGGAGAAAAGAAGGCGATTATTCGACAGCCATCATTTTAATTTCCTTTACGGCTTAAAAAGATTATAATACGATAGTAATTTGAGTGTGGTTTTGTTACAGGTTCATCTCGTAAGTTTGTTTGTTCTCAGCAGGTACTGCGGAGTAAATTTGGCGACGATGACTCTCCGAAAGCCTTTTAAATGCAGCAGTAACAAATGGCTTTGCATAAAATGCACGTTTACTCGCAACACTGTCGCTAATTTCGAAAACATTGGGAAAGTCCGAACACAATAGTATTCAAGTGAGAACGCAGAAGTACTCAGGTTCTCCTGCGTGACGTCTCATCAAAACTCAATGGAAAAGAGAACAAACAACCTCAGTTGCATCTGAGCCTTTGCAAACATGCTCAGTATGGACGTCTTGCCGTTAAGCAGTTATCTTTGACTTCTATCATGTACTTAAACGAGCAATATATAACTATAATTCGTTTGATAATGTTTATTGTTGTGCGTTAATCTTCCCTTAAATACAGCCTTTAGGGTGGGCCAAATTTATCTCGATTTTTTTCGGCAGAGATTTGGTAACTTGACTGCTTCATCCCCTACGCCTTTACTCGCACTTCGATGTCATGGGTTGGGAGCATTAATGTTTGATGTTATCATTACGTTTACCGCGGCCAGTGGTGAATTGAGGATTCCATTGCACGTTTACAATATTTAGTTTCTCTCCATATTGTTGCTGTCAAATGATACTCGAGACACGAGAGGTTTAGAAAGAAAATAATGGACACAAATAGTTTGCGAGACACTAATGCGTCAATCATCGGCTTCCCACTGGGACCCACCCCCGGGGCACCCACTGGAACCCAGGAACATTTGTCGAGATTGTCAGATATTTGTTGCCCGAGGGTATGGGGGAACATATCACTTTTGTTCATAGAGATTGCACCCCAGAGGGCAGACCTTGGGGATTTGTTGATCAGCGGTATACCCTATCGACGATTCCCGGATGTTGTTCGAGGTGTTCACTTCGCGCCCTTGTCGCACGAGATTTAGGGCTTGAATATAACCAAGTTTCATCGACATGCCTGTTTACAACGCTTGGAGCTCAGACAGAAATAAGAGGAAAGCTGTTCAGGGACTCACAGCGCTCAAAAACCACACGTCTTTTCTCCATTTTTAGAAAGAAAAAGAAAAGAAAGAAAGAAACTTTGTTTACCGAGGGTAAAATACATTATTACCGGTAACCCGGTAGTTTACATAACGGCCCTCAAAACCGTAAAAGAAAGTAAAAAATATATACAATACAGCTATTAGGTCAAGTGGAGCCGAATGCACTGATTTACAACAAACTTGTAAACTAGCTGGTTTTTGCACTGCTCCTTATTGTTGCACCAAGGGGCAGGGGATTTGTCAGAATTCCTCTGCCCTATACCCAGGGGAATTTGATGAGGTTTGAGTGGGTATTTGGACAAATTCCCCAGGGTCCCCGGGGGTGGGCCCCAAGGGGAAGCCGCTGATTGATGCATAATAACTAAACCTTGTCAAGAAAAGTTTCAGAAAAACACTAATTAATAGAAATAACGGGCGCTGCTTCTTTTCGACCAAAACCAGGGATCCATATCCCTTTTTTATCAACGTCGTCTGCCGGGCAAGCATGCCAGATGATGTACTTGCCCTGGCCAAATTTTGCTTGCCCTCACTAAAATGAAGCTCTATAAAAGGAAAATTATGTGTAACTGGAACGTTTGCCTTTTTTATTTCCGTCGTGCAGTAACGACTCATATATTTCTTTTTCACTTGAACAATGTTTTGTGGTGGTCTTGTGAATCGTTATGTGCCCCAGTTGGAAGTGTTTGCAATGTGGACTTGGTGCATGCTGAAGCACTGTGCACAAACGCCAGCCAGGGTCTCACCATTTGCCACAAAGGGTGGAAGAAGCAAGAAAGAATGCATGCATTCTTCTTGTTCATATCTCAATCTGGCTTTTCAGAAGCAACACCTTCACTTTTTTTCTTCACTGGAGGTGGCGAAACACCGTCCAAATGTTGCCATACATGGTGATTGCGATCAATTGTCACGTTTTGCGTTTCACCAGCTAACTACCCGTCGCTTCGAGCGTGTGCCCGTTTTCACATTCCCTGTCCATTTCTAGCGGCTGCCACGTAGGCTAACTACAATAAAATTGAGCCTGCAATTGTTTCAAAGAAAATAGATGGCGCCCAATGCAAACGAAATTTGCATGTTATATTCTTTGTTTTCTGAAAGTTCCAAATGGACGAGAAGTGATCAGGACTGTACTTAATAATATCATGAAAATTTAGGGAAAATGTTGAGATGGAGTTGAAACGTTACTCGTTCAAAGGACGAGTTTTGGAGTTATTTTACTCGTCCGTATGACTTATTGGTCGTCTCGGACGACCGGACGACTGCGAATATGGATCCCTGCCAAAACCCATCGATCATCCACGCGATTGCTACAAACATTTTTACGGCAGGCAAGAATTACGCAACTAAAACGAGGTACATAACTCACAGCGTCGGTTCTGTATTAGTTTTCTGTTTACTTTATTCTGGAGTAGAGGTAACCTTGAACTTTGTCATCATTTAATCATCTATTTTACCTTAACTGTGTGAGTTGTTTTTCACTTTTTCTTATTGATCTTTGGTATCTTTGAAAATTATACTAAAACTATGACGCGCCAAAACGGGCAAAAATACTTCTTGATATAATTATATAAGACTTCGTCTTAATATATAATACTTGTTCCATACAGATATAACTCGATGTAGAAATATCCAACTTGTTTCCAAATAAACACAACACCTTGTAAATATATAAAACTTCTTTTAGATATTTATACGTGAAGCACACATAGAAAACTTGTTTCAAACATTTGACTTGGTTCACACAAATAGGACTTGTCAACTCGGCGCGCCGCAAAAATAAAACTTCTTATCGATTAGATTATCGCAAATCGATACCACAAGTAGTATCCAGGCTTATGGAAAACAATGTCTGCCGCCAAATCAACATGCCAGACGAAGGAGTTGTCAGTCAACGAAGACCAACTGAAGCGTTTTGCAAGAGTGATAGTTATCGTTATTAACATCGTAGGAAAAAGGTAAACAATGTTCACTTCCACGCTGGCGAAAAAAATCTAGAAATATTGCTCTGAGATATCGAAGAGCCCTCATCCACCGATTGAAGTACTATGAAACGAAACTTTTTAACTTCTAATGAAAGACTTCGACAAAATCAAAACGCATTTATTTTCTTTGAAAGTCAACTACACCTCTTGCGGAGTACTTGGAAAGAGGTCTTAAATTGTCGAACGAAATGTTCATTGAAAGCTGTAGAGCTTTTCGGTCGCAGATCTAAGTCACGTGCTAGGCAACCAGAATGATTGCGATCTTTTCATTCGATCATGTTTCTCGCCACAACATTTGATGGATTTTGAAGGTTATTTGATATCTCAGAGCAATGTTTCTAGATTTCTTCGCCAGCGTGGAAGTAAACATTGTTTACCTTTTTCCTACGATGTTAATAACGATAACTATCAGTTTTGCAAAACGCTTCAGTTGGTCTTCGTTGACTGACAACGCCTTCGTTAGCGGCAGACATTGTTTTCCAGGGGTTTACCTAAAATATTAAATCCGAAATCCGGAATCCGGAATCCGGAATAACGAATACGGAATCTAGAAACTGTAATTAATAATTAATAAGAGGGTTAAAAGAACCGAAGAAGACGATAGATGTCTTACAGGAGGAGGTGGGTGACAGGACTGAATTCTTAGTCTGAGACTTGGTTTGTTCTTTCCAGTTGAGTCGATGTGAAGGGACATAGGGTAACTATTAAGAAAGACCGTCGTATGCGGGATCATTAAATGCAGCTTAACGAGCTGATTTTACACAACGAGCTGATTTTACACAAGCCTCGTACATGTTTAAAACAAACAGGCCCATGCAGTGCGGCCCTCGCTGCAAAAACGGAGTGAGAAGCCTTGCTATTGGGAAGAAAATCTTTCTTGGAGCAGATTAACCGCTTTTATCGCATACTGGAAAAGTAGGCCTGACGGAGTCCTCAGTTATTGTAGATATCCTTAACCGATCAGAAGTGGAGAGCAGCGGATTTCACGTGCTCGAGGTTCCTATCTTAAAGTTTCAAGGTATATTGGGCACCATACTAACTTAGGTTTCAGCAAAGGAGCGACTCTTGGAAAGCCCCTCGAAAAAAGAACAATGATAGAAGACGGTATGAGGGTAAATATTTCTGAAAATGTTGTAAGCAAATGAAGGGGCTAAAACAATCCTCACCCAGCCCCCATAGCTATCATTTTTAGGTGGGGCATTTATAAACGCCGGGATGTTCCGGAATGTCCCATATTCCTTATTTTATCGACGGCCACTCGGCAACCTGAAATGTACGCACCGATACAAAACCCAAACATTCCGGCATGGAGCAACAGACAATGACCAATCAGAGTTCCCAAGCGCAATTAAGTTGAAATATGCAAAGTAATTTTTCTCTGCTTTTTGGTCCCGTAGCGTTCAAAATAATAAGCAAAAAATAGCTCTTGTTTTATAAAGATCAAGCTGAAATGAATAACAAAACATTGAAAACGGATAAAAAAGTTGCTCGAAATCAAAAAAGGTTGATCGAAAATCGAAAGTTGTTCAAAAAGTTGTCAACTTGTGGACAGGACTAACACTTTTCATCGACAAAAAGAAGAGAAGCCGCTTTTATTTAATTAAAATGATTTGATTTTAAAATGTTCAAAATTCACAATACATTGATTAGTATCGTTGTGGTGTGATTGAAAGCCGTGTCTTTAAAGGAATCAGGTGGTTTATTAAAGGCAAAACCAAAGTATTAAAATGTTGCCCTAGATTAAAACTTCATGGGCTTGATTGCTGCAAAACTCAGGTTAAGTCATCATATAATTTGTCGACCATATTATTACCCAAGCGACTTCAACCTTTGTCACAATTTTCTACCAAACTTCTTTAAATTCCGTATTCCGGATTTCGTATTTCGTATTCCGGATTCCGGATTCCGGATTCCGGATTCCATGTTTTAGGAAGACCCGTTTTCCAGAAGCCTGGATCTAATCGATTAGAAGTTTTATTTTTGCGGCGCGCCGAGCTGACAAGTCCTATTTGTGTGAACCAAGTCAAATATTTGAAACAAGTTTTGTATTTGTGCCTCAAGTTGTATAAATATTCAAAAGAAGTTTTATATATTCACAAGTTGTTGTGTTTATTTGCAAAACAAGTTGGATATTTTTACATCGAGTTATATCTATATGGAACAAGTATTATACATTAAGAAGGAGTCTTATATATATCAAGGAAGTATTTTGTCCGTTTTGGCGCGTCATATAAAACAATTTCTCTTCTTAGGTTCAGTCAATGAATATTGGTACTTTTCTACCTTCCTTTTTATTGGCCTAGAGCTTACCACGTGACCTACAAATGACTGTCTACAAATAATGGACTGCTCATGCGCAGTACCGTGTGCTGCAAATAATATTCTGCTCATGCGTAGTTGTGTCCACGCGTCCAAGCTCTTCAAATTCAGTGAAAATTGTTTCACGCTTCCCGAAAATAATGATGAAAAACAAGCTTTGTGATCGAATGATAAAACTATTATTGAACTCGGTTTTTGCAAAATATCGTGATTTGCCAGTGTCTCTGACAAATCACGATATTTTGCTCAACCTCGTCCAATAATTGTTTATTATTATTCAACACATTATGACAATGTCCAAATATGGTCATAGCGCGCTCAATATTCGTAGCGCGCACTCAACTGATATCCTGCGATATACGTAATTTTCTGCGTCGCGGAGAAAACGGGCGGATTTTCCAGCTTTTTTGTAATAAACATGTAGAGAATTGTTAATTGCGCTTTGTCATTAATGTGTTAAATAATAAAACAATTATCCTGCTGAATCTTGCGGAATATCGCCTGATTTTAGCCAGCTCGGCCTATCGCCTCGTCGGCTAAGTATCAGACGATATTCCGCGCGATTCCGCAGGATAATTGTTAAATAGTTGTTGTTCATGTAGGCCATAGGACAGACAGTGGGACTCCCAACCCCTACCCCCGTCCATACAAGTTGGAGCAGCCTTCTGAGACGTGTCATTTTAGGCTTATCCCGAGGTTATTCCAAAACTGAATGTTTGCAGAGCGTTTTTTTACATTTTGGTGAGATTCTGGATTTAAATGCCCTGTGGTCTGACCCTGAGCTTTGATGCGCAGTGCTGCTTCCATTGCTAGTTGGTAGCAATTTTCCATCATGTTGACTTTCTCTATCAAGAGTGACTAATCATGCAAAGCTTTTTAAAGTATTTATTACAATTCAACATATGTTTTGGAACTAATTTTATTTTAGGCTGTCCCTTGGCTCACTCAAATGCAGACATAAAGTTTTGGCTCGTGAAGGTAAACTCGGTAAATATTCACCGAATACTGTGTTTTCTCGAATGGGATTACAAGTTATTTCTAGAACGACTGATAAGCACAACAGAGAAATGGAAGGAAGAGTGACCTGACACAAAACCAAGATTTCCTGCCACATTTTTGTTTGTTTGTTTGACTGTTGTTGCTGTTTTTGTTTTTGTTTTTTTCCTGGTATGTAACGAATCTATATGAACAATATCGGCAAACCTAAAAACGAAGGAGAACAAGATATATCTCTTGACCCAAACTAAACTTGCTCTTTACGAATACGAAGAGAAGTAGAAAATACCAAAAAGCGATAACATAATTTTGCCGTATAGGAAAAGGGTCCTAGATCAGTGTTTGTACGGAAACATCGGCTGCAGCTGCTAATTTACTGCATTTCCTCGAATAAGCGCACGGGCAGTTATTTAAAATTTCGGCTAAACAGGAGGGAGGTATTCTAAGGAGGGAGCTTAATCTGGCGGGGAAAGGAGCGCTTATGAAGTTTTTCTTTCAATGAACTGTAACTTTATTTTGGATTATTCACGTAAAAGAATTCTAAAAGCACATTGATGTGGAAATAACTGGAAGCGACTTAACGGAAAATAAACTGTTTTTCTACATGTGCTGATGCTGGTGTAGTTGAAGCTTAAACGATTATAAATAAAGTGAAAATAGGAACAGGTTTCCCTTGTATATCCCTACCATTCAAGAAAGGGACGGGGAGGGGAGGATGCGCTTATTCGAGAGAAGCGCTTACTTATTAGGGAGCTTTAGCAATAAGGATGGCAACGGCAACGGCAACGAGAACGCCACAAAACAATGGGTTTAATTAACAAAAACAATCGCTCTGCACGTGCGTTTTACATTTTGGTACATTTCTTTGCTGTCCTCGGCAAAACAACAACGTGAAATGACCAAAGTTTAGGTTTTCTCTTGAACGTGAGCGCATGACGGTAATTTTCTTTCTTTTTTCTTATTTTAACGCCGTTCGTAGTAATAAAGTCCCTGAATAGTTCCCCAGCATTTTTCAAGTTAAACAAATTCGGGGGAGGGTGCTTATCAGAGCGTGAGCTCGCCCATACTCAAGGAAATACGGTATTTGAAGATTATGAACAAAACCTAATGCCTCGTCAAAATATTGGTATAATTCATTACCAATAAGTCGTCATGACTAGCATCTAAAACATGGTATGACAACTCATAACACTCAATAAGCGACTTTATAAATCGTGAGACTCGAACTCAGTTAGCTAGTTAGCTTATGATAGCTCTGGCAGATTTCTACAGTTGAAGAACATTTGCATCTCATTAATTTGTGGTGTGTTCAAACTGATCTTAAGGTGTGTTATTAATAAACACAGAAGGTGTGTAATTATTACACACCTTCTGTGTTTTCTTACACGCCTTGGTGTGTTTCTTTAAACCGTGAAATAGAACAGTGAAAAGGTGTGTCACCACTACACACCTTGATGTGTTAGGAAACTCACAAGGTGTGCTAGCAAAACACACCTTATTTAAGAGTGCAACTGGAAATTTTCGTGAGAGACGGCTAAATACTTTTTGCTAAAAATATTTATCAAATGTCCCGAAATATCCAATGCCGCCTTCATGCATTTCCTCGAGTTTCAGTCTCATACAGTCCTTATCGCGTTGGAGGCGTAAACAGGAGATGCACTTACAGCCACCACAGCCCTGTATTGTTATCAAAAACACCTTTGGGCAGTTCCCTCAGCTGGTTGGCAGTCAAGTTCCTACAAACGAAAAAATAATAAATCAGCTTTAACTTTCTTTCTTTGATTGCACGGTCATAAATTATAGGCTTTGTAAATCATTAGCAACTTCACACTCTTTTTTAAATGACTGCCTGTGTGTTAGCCAGACAATTGTTATTAATTGTACTTCTAGTTCCCGTTGCTGAGTTTACTAAACAAGGAATATAGTATACGATACGTGCTATATCCATCTTAGTTGGCAGAGGATGATAACTCTGAATCTCGTAGGATTGTTGCTTTTATGTGTATTGCTATTGCCGTTTTATTTTATCAGGGGCGCCCAACGACAAGTTTCGGTAGATATCTGTTCGGTGGAGGGTAATTCGCCTTGCGCTTTCGGCGTCGATTAAAGAGTACACTCGGATTTTCGTAACTAAAACGTGGCCTAAAAGATTCGAAATTAGGAAATCATAGCCCCTGAGGTTTTCGGAAAGGCCATAATTGCAGTTTTTGGCAGTCAAAAACGTCAGCTAGCATTTTCGGAAAGAAAATAGTTCCCTACAAAGTTTATGGAAAGTTCATTTCAGCTTGCATTTTCTCAAAGGAAGATTTTGTTCCCTAACATTTTCGGGCAATTAAAATTTCAGCTAGGGAATCCGAGCAGATGAACTTCTTCTAGCTTATGAAAACATCGCATTGAACAAACTTCAAACACCATAAGGCACTTAAAAATGCCTTTCTACAGCTTTTGGTTGATTTGGCTCGTTGGGTGCCCCTGTTTAATTCTACACGACCTGAAATATAGTACTGATTACGAAAGATAGCAATTGGTTCATGATGAACACTAACTGGGCACCGGCTAACAACTGAACGGCATTAAGGTTAAAATTGACAGGAAATGTAACCTAGTTCTGCTTTTCTTGTCAGACCGAACTTTGTATCTCATGATTACCTGCTTTTTGTCAGCCTGAGGTTAGTAAAACAAAATTTTAAAGGCAAACGACAAGTCAACAAAACAAATAATCGCAATTTAAGGCGGTCTTATACAATAGAAAATGAACCCGTGACCTCGCGATACCGGTAGTGAGAAATGTTGGCGAGAAACGTGGTCAAGTAAACAATGGTTGTTGTCTACTGAATTTTAAGTAATAACACAATCGGTGACGCTGTCTCAAATCATTTCTTTTTTAATCCCTCTCTGTTGACAAAAACGAGAGGACGAAACGGAAACGAAAGTTTATCCGGAAAACTGGTATTTTGTCTCTAATATCCCACCACTTAAATCGGGTGCCTTTATTTGGTTCTAAATCCCAGATATAAACAGTAAGGAAAAAAAGCCACTTCTTAAATTGACACAGATTTGTACGACTGGAAACGCACAATGTAATTTGTTCAAGCCCTAAAATAGTCTCAAACCATTTCACGCCTCTCAGTTGTTCTACAAAAAAGCGCCGGAAACTTAAGGATTATTTCTTTTTGACTAAAATATTTTAAAAAGTAAAAAAAACCGAACGTTTTCGGCACTAAGCCATCTTCAGGATAAAGATGGCTTAGTGCCGAAAACGTTTTTTTTAGTTTTGAAAATCTTTTAGCCTTGAAAATGTTAGTCATTTTAAAATTCTGGCGAATATTATGGACATTTGTTTTTGAGGGAAATAAGAAAAATAAGAACATCAGGAAGATAGAAGCAACCGACGAAGCAACCCAGTAACTTGCCCAGACATGATCAAATTTTAAATATATGTTTTAACACCGAATTCGGTCAATCATCATGAGCCAGACTCTTTGGGACACTTGCGCAAAACAGTCACGCTAAAGAATAGATCTTGTCACTAACCCCACTTTTCCCAAACCCTCCTAAAATGTAACGTTGATCCACTGAAGCATTTGACGATGTACAACTGTTTCATTGGCTATCAACATTCTCCAATGGGAGGAGGGGGGGGGGGGGTACAAATATGAAGAAACTTATTATGGGTAATTGCCTATGACCATATTTAGACAAAGGTGTATTCTGTGTGCATTTAGCAAAGTGTCCCAAGACAATTTGCCTAGGATTATCTTTTATCCACTCAATCTTGGTTTACCGATAGCAGAGCTTCAGAAGGGATTCCGCAAGCTGAAACAGTTATAAGCCTTTGAAAGATCACGGTTTTTTCTGCTAAGTTAGAAAACAATTCTGTCTTTAGTTACTTTTCCTATATCAAAGCCCAAAGTATGAATGGATGGATGGGTGGATGGATGAATGGATAGAAAACTTTATTTCATCACGGTAGTTTTGTTCAAAAATTTAGAAATCTTGTTCTTTACAAGAGCCGTGCAATTAGGTAAGAAAGAAAAGGTAAAATACATTATTTACAGCTAAAATACAATCTATGTTTAATTTACACAATATTAAAAAAAAATGGAGGGATGGATGGATGGATCCATGCGTGGTTCAGTTACGCTTAAAGTTGCGATTATTTAGTTCAAGCTATTCCAATTCGATCGTCCTTTCGTTCGTTTCTGCTTGCGTTCATGCATGCATATGCTTGTTAACTCGAGGTTGGTTAAAGGCGCTTTCAAGAACCCTGCAAAGCTTTGCTTCTCATCCTGAACTGGCTTTACTCACAGACCGTGACTGTACACAAAGGTATATAAACGAGGCTTAATATTTAGCCTTAGCAACATCCAGGTATCAGGTGCGTTGAAAGTTGTCTCCAAAATAAGTGTCTCGCAAAAAACATTGGCAAATTTCACGGATCTCGCAGCTTGTATCGAAATTCTGCGCGAAGCCGTCTCGGTGTCTTGACTTCTTAAGCGATCATTAACGAGTGCGTCGGGTTCGCAGAAACTGTGGACTCACCGTGACCAACTCGAAAGCTTAAGCTACTCTGGTCACTGCGCATATTTGCTTTTCATCAGTTGTGTAATTTAGTTTGCTGACTTATCTCTCTACCCATGTAATGCACTTTAATGAAGAAATGTTTGTAAATAGTGCAAAAAAGAATAAACTAACCTGAAACTGAAACTGTGTCGCAAAGTCACGGATTTACCATCGCCACTCTTTGTTATATGTGCGAATACAGTAGGATCATTCAAAGTACATGTAACTGGTACCCAATTAATTGAATTACGACTGAATTTGAATCAGTCTGCAGGGCCGTAGCAAGGGTAGCCATCCCCCACCCCCCACCTCCCAGTTTTTTGCCCACCCATGCGGTATGATCAAAGTTTAAAATAAAATTTGAATCTCCCAGGCCTTTGAAGCAATTGCAAGATGTCAATAACTCAATAACTCTTAAAGGAATTATTCCTGATAAACTATAGTATCCATTCCCGATGTAATGTTTCTCCTTTTCTATTATGGACATGCGCTGAACTTGGCTGTCGCTGACGCAACGCGACAGTTTGGGACAGCGACAATTCACTGTCCATTCCTCTTTGTTTTTTTTGCAACAACGACATTTTTCCCTAACGAAACAAGCGACAAACACAGTCGTAAACGAGCGACAAAGCGACACCAGACCACTCCTTGGAAGGCCTCGTGATTAGCCATGAAATTAAATTGATTCTGAATCCCTGGTGGTACACTGTATGCATTATAGAGCATCACAATTATCCTGCAAGTAAGTAACCTTTGTCCAATTTTGTATTTTAGTGAGTGGAGAAACTGCCTGATAGCAGTTTATGTTTCTCCCGAAGGTCGTAGTTGTTGTGTTTCGGCTGAACAATTTACACATTCCAAATAACAAGCACAAAGTGGTGCACATCTACATCTACTTTATTGACTGATAAAGCAGAATCACTGCATCGCATCAGTTTCACTTATAGTATACGAATTTTCAAATGTCCAGGAAAGTTCCTTATGAAACATCACTGTAGATGTCTATAGCTAGATGCGCAGTTTATGGAAACACAAAAAAACATGACATTTTTACAGATTAGAGCGTATTTATCGCTGTAAACTGTATGGGCCCAGTTTTCGTTTTGAATTCCAGTTGCTCTTGTAGTGGCTCAGTTAAAAAAAAAAGTCATATATTTGAATTAATGTATCCTGACCAGCAGATACTTCTGTACAGCATGCAGGTAATGTACTGGAGTACGAATGACTGACCAATATGTAAGCAAAATGTATTCATCATGTTTAGACCACAAAGCCCAAGAGAAGTCTCACAAAGGACCTTCAACACGTCAGTCAGAAAGTAACATGGGTTAAATTAATTCACTGGTTCCGCCAGGGATTTTTTGTCTTTGCAGCTTGTAATAGGGAGGTGTATGACTTCTTTGCCCATGAGTATGCCCAATTTGTACCATGAAAATTGAAGGTCAGCCAAAGTCAGCTCATACATTTACTGACAAAAATTATCAAAATGGTTTGCATGCTCAACTGAGGGTAACCCACCTAGTCAAGTTATGTTTTTATATAATTTCATGAAAATTGCAAACAAAATTTGCAACTATTAAAACACATCCACAGTGTCATTTCACTAAATCAGAGAAAGCAGAACATTCCTTTCAGAAAACTGGGTTAAAGAATTTTTATTCATGGATAAATTAGGTGTCCTTCCCTAATTCTGTTGAGAAAATAATATAGAACTAAATTTTGGTTCTTTTCTGCTCTTTATATCCATGCAGTGACATTTATTCCGGGCCTGATTATTTAAGAACTAACTTATCAGTGCCCAATATGCACTTTGATTTTTCTTATTGTTGGACTACTATAGTAAGCTGTTGGGGACTGGTGCCCTTGCCTTCCCTTGTCATGCAAGTTAAGCAACACACAACAATTGGGGGCAAGACATGAGTAAGAGGGTACCTTCACCATTTTAACCTATAATTCTCTATAGTTACATTCAACAGATTTGTAACATATACATGTATATTAAGCTGATGGGGGTGTTCAGACTAAATATGAACAGGTTCAACCAAAACAGGATCAAAGAACACCCTTTTGAAGATCAGAGAAACAATGAGAGTGAAGATTAGTGAGATGGTAGAGTGAGAAATACTTTGGCCTGGCATCAATATCACTGGTAAAATAGTTTATCAAGTGAAAGCTTTGGGAACAAAATATTGATTCAAACTCTCACACAAAGGAGCATACAAAGAAAAAGCGTTTTTTGAACATTCTCATTCTTTGAAAGGGTAACTGCTACAAGCAAAAAAATTGAAAATTATAAATTTATTTTTATTTTTTCCAGAGGAAATAAAAACAAAATGGGTGATAAACTTCAAGTCAACAAGTCAGTTTCAACTCATTTGCCATACTTGTACTTGTACAAACTACCATTCATCGGAATGGAACTCATAAAGATTGGGAAACAGCTGAAAACATGTGTCCACAGGAAAACAACAAATAAAGGCCTACTTCTCCACTATCAAAGCCATGTTGATGCCCGTTACAAACGATCCCTTCTAATGACTATGTTAAACCGAGCCCACTGTCTCTCATCTTCACCTGATCTATTTGCTGAAGAATGTGACAACTTGAAAGGGATCTTCTTAAAACTGAAGTACCCAGATAATCTTATTAATTCCACAATAACTAGATTCATCGAGTCGCGAAATCAACAACAAGTTCGCGATGTTCAAGCAAATGCGCCCGTTCGAATTATTCTGCCGTTCAAGGATCAAAGATCAGCCGACGTTGTACGAAGACAGCTGTCCGATCTTAGAAAGAAAGTAAACAGCGACCTTCGCCCAGTGTTTACAAGCAAGAAAATTGCCGACGACATCAAAGTAGCAGAGGACAAACCACCGTTAATAAATCAACAATGCGTTGTCTATAAATTCAAATGTGATCTGTGTGATGCAGATTATGTTGGCTATACTCGCCGACACCTTTTTCAACGCATTGAGGAACACAAACACTCTGTTATTGGAAAACACCTGCGTGACGCGCACAATCAGAGAAACAACGATCTTCAGGAACAATTCACCATTCTAAAGAAATGTCGTGGGAAATTTGAATGCTTAATTTACGAAATGCTTTTTATCCAAGAAATGAAACCTAAGCTGAACACTCAATCTGATTCAATCAAAGCAAAACTATTTAGTACCTAATTATCACTTTCTACGTTCCACATTGAGCGTTTTTAATTACATGCAACGAGATTCCCACACACATTTTTAGTATATAAAGAACTCACAAGAATTTGACTTTTAGTTTTTACGAATTTGAAAATGATGAACGATTCATCGAAACGTCATTCACAATTTTTATCACTAATTTTTATTCTCAATTGTTTATCTAAAGCTTCCGTTATTAGAATTGTACAGATGTAGAATTGTTATTGATTTTCTAGATGTGTTCAAGCTACTTATCTCATTGGCCAACATACAAGTCATGGTACATGTACTTGTATTAACCACTGCATGTCAAAATGTGAACTGTCGGATAGAGGCGCTCAATCTCATTCTTTTTTTCCAAAATATACAATTCAGTAGCACCAGTTTAGCAGTCTTTAAAGTAGAATTTTGATGAAAATGTTGAATGAAAGATGATTGTGTTTTTTTTTGTCTCCTGGTGACTAGTAATTCCATCAACAGAAATGAAATATTTAATGTTCACGGCTTTTTCAAAACAAAATGTTATCACTGAGTCCATGCGAGTTCATAACTGTTGAATCTTAGACTGCTGTTGATCTCTATGGATGGAGACACTACATCAGTTACTTGGAACAAAAATGGCAGTCAACAGCAATTGAAGGGCTGGGGGCATAAACTGCCTATGTGGAGTTTTCGGCCCTTTTTTTTTTAATTTCGCTTGGATTTCTCCAAATTTTTGCATGTGAACTGCATTTTGATTCAAAAACATTGTCCCCTATTTTTTTTCACCGATTTCTTTTCCGTTTTTGAGAAATAACATATGCAAAAAATGACCTAAAACTCTACATAGGCAGTTTATGCCCTCAGCCCTTCATATCGTGGAGTATGCTAATTAACACTAACCCTAGCCATGTCCCTAACCCTATCCCCAGCCCTAGCCAAAGCTCTAACCCTAATGTTAAGTCCAACCTAAACCTACCCTGCGAGCAGAGGCCCTTCAATCTTCCTAGATAAGTCGGACTTATCTAGGAAGATCGATGGGCCTCTGCTCGCAGGGTAACCTAAACCCAACAATAACCCTGAATCTCTTCGGAGTGAGTGCTGTTTTCAGGTCGGACAAAATCTTTGCGCGCTGACTTGAGGTTAACCAAGGCTACTGTGTACTGCTTTTTTAAGTCAACCACGAATATTGTGCACTGTTTTCATGCCAAGCGAGCTTGTCAAGTGTTATGATTAAGCAAAAACGACACATTGTGCATTACGTCTAACTGTACAGAAACGTTCTGTGTTCTCTTAAATCGGTTACGAGCTTTTGGTGCTTAGTTTTTCACTCAAAGAATACCCTTGGGCATTGTTTTCATGAATGTTAATTAGCATACTCCACCATATGAAGGGCTGAGGGCATAAACTGCCTATGTAGGGTTTTAGGTGTTTTTTTTTTTTTTTGCATACGTTATTTCTCGAAAACGAAAAAGAAATTGGTGAAAAAAAAAAATACGGGACAATGTTTTTGAATCAAAATCCAGTTCACATGCAAAAATTTGGACAAATCCAAGCGAAAGAAAGAAACGGCCGAAAATTCCACAGAGGCAGTTTATGCCCCCAGCCCTTCATTTGATGTATACAAAAATTTAATATATACACATGAGCTATATAACACAGACAATGTATACTCTTTGTATACTAAAAGTATACAATTCAAACTTCAGTTTTGGTAAGGGTAGTTACATCTATGCTCAGTGTGCCGGACATGGTGAAAAATGAAATTCAAGGTCACCTCTTCCCTTTTTTATGAAAAAATAAAAAGGGCAAATTAAAAGAAAAGTAATAATAATAATTACCAATTATTCACTGAAGTGGAGGTAAATATCCACCACTTTCACCGACACTAAGGTGAATAATTGTTTTAGTATATACCACACAAGCTGAAAAATTAGCGGACCAAAACGTTTTTTTATGTGTGACAATAATAATTTATTATACCGACAAGCGGTTGGAAATTGTAAAATCTCGTGCACCGGCTGCTCGTAGGTGAATAGTACTTGCTAATCACCTCCGAGTTAACCAATCAGAGTGCAAGAAAAGCACCATTCACTTGTGTGGTATATACTAATTGAAGATACCCTGTTACAGCTGACAATCCCCCAGTAATCTATTTTTTGGTTAGATGTATACATTGTATGACAAGGAAGTGTCCAATCAAGACCCCATCTCCACAACTTGCAATTCAACAATAAAGTAAGTAAAAACCAAAATGGAGAATAACTGGGGATGGCCAAGTTCAAACAGTCACCAAATCCCTGTTTACACCGAGGGAAGATATCATCCAGTTACACAATTAGCCAGCTGAACTACTGTATATGGTAGCATTGCTTAAAATTAATGGGATTGTCTGTGGCCAGCCTTATTGATAAAATATCCTAGGCTGGAATTCAACACTGTAGGCAGTTATAGAGCAACTGAAGCATCACAATCCATGCATGACATTTAAATGAAACAATGTAAACTAAATTACAGTGTATCCATCATTTTAGTTTTCTCTTTATCATTATAGTCATCATCAGTGAAAATGGAGCCAGCTACTGTTCAGTCAGAGGTGGAAAATGACAATTAAGCATAGATTTGCCTGAGAAGAAAAGTGATTCTTGCAAGTGTGTACCGGTATAATTATTTTGAAACAATTTTACCATAGAAACACACTTTGAAAGTTGCTTAGCCTACATTCAGGGTACCTCGGTTATGGTGGGTCAGCTTCGTAGACCAGTCCTTGAATTTAATGCCTGATTAACTACTAGCATGTGCAATAGGAAAAGCACCTTGTTTAGCTTATCAAAGACTGGACACTGTATGAAAAATGAAGTAACCTTAAAACACAAATGGTTCATGGCAGAGCCAGTCATGGCATACAATAATGACTGGAGTTCAACTCAGTCGTGCTTGCAAATTAACTGCAGATGGCACTCATGCTGTTTGACTTCTTTTGATTCTCTGATTGTTCTTGAATAATGATAGCTGCACTGAGCTACAGCAGCAACTTTAGCCATGCGACCAAATTCAGTGGATTTCAGCACGCATCATCTAAATGATCTTGTTGAGCATACTGATGGTAAGAACAAATGCTTGCCAGATAATTTTTTCCTTGTTCAAGCAGCACTTAACTTAACTTACTTAACTTAGTGTTAATAACATTTCTTGCAGCCTAGTGTGATAAAAAAAAACATTACCAAAATTTTGGTATTATCATTAGCCAAAAAATGGGAAAAGAATGTCTTGAATTAAATTTACAGCACTGTAAGCACATGCATGCACTGTGTGATAAAGATGATAGCCTGCTTAACAAGCGAGAAGCGCAACACCAAGTGTGGAGTGTGAGATGAGCAAAAGAGAAAAATAAGTGCCCCCGGGGGGAGGGGGAGTACTAAAAAAAAATTAATACAAGGAGGCTCCACCCTGAGGTCAGATCCCTTTCCCTTTTATGTGTCATTTTAGACAGAAAAGACACCTCTTTCATATATCTTCCATTGAGAAATGGTACCCGTTTCAAATACCTTCCATTGGAACAGTACAGTCATAAAGTGTGTTCTAAATATTTAAATGAAGCCCTTTTAAATACATGTACCTAAATGACAGATTTCCCTACCCTTTCACTTTCATATACTTCGACTTGTGAAATCCCTACTCTTTCATATCCCTGAAGCGTGATAAAAGTACATCTAACCCTTTCAGGCAGAGCCTCCCAGTATAAGCCATTATAGGGAGTGCCCCCCGCCCCCCAACCCTTATATAAGCACCTGTCATCAGTCTATTTTTCATGCTCTTCCGCCCCGCAAAACACCCATAAAATTTGACTAGCAATTAGTTTTGAATCGACCAATGAAAAAAAGCTTTCAATCATTTAAAGAAAACCTTATCACGACAGATTTCTCATGCATTTAGTTGTCTGACAGAAATTTCGAGCAGAATAAGTGAATTTTGTAAGCAATTTGCAGGCAGGCAGAATAAACCAGCTACTTCAAGTGCATGTGACATGAACATTTTTTCCCCAATTTAATAGTTCAACATGTACATGTACATTAATGTGTAGAACTCTTTGAAATTCCTGAAAAGCCTTTTTTGTGGGTTCACAATATGCGCTATTTTGCCTTGGAAGTGTGCCGTGCATCACGCAGCCAAAGCATCATGTGACACATGTCTGTGACGTAACACTGTGGACCCTTATCCAATGTCAACAGGGCAGACAAATAGAAAAAGAGCATCCAATATGATGAGTTGCACTAATAGTCCAACATTGCTGAATAATTTGTGTTGCTCAACATTTTCATTCAACCAAAAAACTGAACCGAGTGGCAGCAGGACATTTTCGTGGCACCCACAGTGACGTCACACTGGATGCGTGAATGCGGTAAGTTAGACCCCAGTTTCCAAGAGATTTTAGAGGCTAAATAGCACTTAATTTAAATGCACAAAAATACACAAGCAGTTTTTAAACTTCAAGAAGTTTTTCATGTGCATTAGTATCACGTGGTGCGAATTGACCAATTAGCATTTTCTGATCACTGGACGATCAATTGGAAGAGCATGAACAATAGACTGGTGACAAGCACTTATTTTCCTCTTCCCCTCGTCTTGCACTCCATGTTCGCATGTTGTGCTTTGAGCTCCATCTCTCCCACTTGGCGCTCGGCTAAATAAGCACCTGTTATGCAGGCTATGAAAATGATTGACCTATGTTTACTGCAGTGTGACATTAGAGGTTTAACAAGAACAGCTGAATTAACTGGTCCATAGTAACGTTCCAAGGTACTGTAAATATTTTTGGTTGAAAGTCTTAAATATTATTTAGCATGTTTTAGTGTTAGCAATATTATTGTTAGACAAGTAGAAAAAATGACAGGTTGTTGTTTATAGTTGCTCGGGTTTTGCCATACAATTTTTAGGCAATGTAACTTATAAAAGGCAGTGTTTTTTTTTTCTTTATGTGCATAAATTATTGAGTAACAGATGGCACTTGAGAAAAGTTTGGAGAGCACTCAAAGAGGTAGAGTTGCTCTTGCCAAAGTCTTGTGCTTCCCTCATGCTCTCGAAACTTTCTACGTGCATGCCAACTTGATATACATGTACTGTATGCAAACTAAAGCATCAACCAATAATTAGTCTTAAAAATTAATGTAGTCTTACATGCTTCAAACATCAGCCTGATGACAAATGAATTTTTTTTAATCTACATAATAGAGTACAATATTAACACTACTTGTAGTACAGCAGCTACTAACGAGTACTAACAATACCAAAGAAACAGTAAATGCTGGCTACAAAATAAAATACAGACTAAATACAACTTACTGAAAAAGAGATAATGGTAAAATAAATAACAGTAAAAAAACAAAAAAAATAGGAAAATGCTTAAATAAAGTCTTTCCATTTTCTGTTAAAGTTGTCAATGTTTTTGTTCTTAACTGCTATTTGTTGAAGAGCATCTAATTTATTTTTCAAAAAAGAGGGAAAGCCATCAAAGGATACCTCATCAGAGTCTTGGGTTGTACAGAAGATATAATATTTGGCTACAAGGGTTATGTAATTTAAAGTGTCTTTTGATTCTGTGGCATTATCATGCCAACCAAAAAGGATGTCACGTTCAGTAGGAGTTATGCTCTCTCCGTGATTTGCGAACCACCAACTTTGAAAAGCAATCCAAAATTTGGAAATTACAGGACACTGGTAAAGAAGGTGAGCCAATGTTTGTGCTTGCATTTTACATAAGTGACAGGTTTCAGATTCACATAGCTTCATACAATGTACAAAAAAGGGAACATTTGGTTGGAAGTATATTGTGGATAATCTTATATTGGAAAATTTGTTTCAAGCGTAATTACAAAGGGGAGGTTATAAACATCTTTTAGGCAATCATTGGAGAAATTGTAACGTAACAATCTTGGCTCAGCAGTTGGAGGTTGAAAGTAGTGATTTATTATTGCTGCATAAACGGAACGGGTGGTGATACTTTTAGGCAAAGAGGATTCCTGTGACACATTTTCATTTTCAATTGGCATTTTTGTGGATTTGATTTCACGTTTCCAGCTGGGAGGAATGGCATTCATAAGACCATAGTAGGCTGTGAACGGGACTTTTAAGTGAAAAGTTTGTTGAAATACACCATACGGTAAGAAGCTGTGGTATTCATTAAGTAAGTTCTTAATATGAGTGATTCCACTTTGGTGCCAATGTTTTAAATAGATCATATGTTTATTTATTAAAATGTTTTGGTTATTCCAGATTATTTCGTTTTGCTTTGGTATATTGTCTTCTGAGATTATGGGTTTATTTTCCTGCCAGTATTTTAGTATCTCATGATAGAAGGGGGAACAGTATTTAAATGAAGTAACTTTAAGTCATATCTGCAGTTCAGCAAGAAAGAAAAGCCGCCATATTGCTGGAAGAAATGTTCGATGAGAATTTTCCAAGAGGAGTGGCAGTTTTGGCATATTCTTTTGGCCCAGGCAATTTTAAGCGCGGTTTCCATTGTTTGAAAGTCAAACATTTTTAAGCCGCCTTAATTTTTTTCCCCAATAATTGTCGCCTTTTTGATTTTGGGGGGCTTATTTTCCCAAATAAAATTAAAAATCATGTTATTGACCGCTTCAGACAAGTAATTAGGTTGCAGCTGTGACACCGACTTTAAAGAAACATAATGCTGATTTCACTAAATATGAAAGTTTTCGACCTATTTCTAATTTGAAGTTTGTGTCCAAGCTTGTGGAAAAAGCGGTATGTGTTCAGCTTACAGATTATATTACATCTATTGGTGTTTCGGAAACGTTTCAATCCGCATACAAGTCATTTCACTCCACTGAAAAGGCTCTACTGAGGGTTCAAAATGACATTCTTTGTGCTTTAGATCGTAATGAGTCGGTCATATTGGTACTTTTGGATCTGTCGGCGGCGTTTGATACGGTGGACCATACTCTTCTAGTGACAAGGCTGTCTACTTGTTTTGGTTTTCAAGGAACTGTGCTTAAGTGGCTGAAATCATACCTGTCTTTATGTAAGCTGTTTGTTAAAGTTGGGAATAATCATTCTTCACAACGTGCATTGAAGTGTGGTGTCCCTCAGGGATCAGTTCTGGGCCCTTAGTTGTATTTGTTAATATACACATCATCTATTGCGGACATAATAAATGATCATGGACTATCATACCATCTATATGCTGATGACACCCAATTATATATTACCTTTAAATCTACAGCTTGAATGACATCCAACAAGTGAAGTTGAGAGTGGAATGCTGTGTGAGGGACATTGATGAATGGATGATAAGAAACTATCTTAAACTAAACCAGGACAAAATGGACCTTGTAGTCATCAGTTCCAGATTCCATCCTATGCCTGACATCGGTCACATTACTGTTGGTTCTGAGTGCATTGCACCTTGTGACTCTGTTCGTAATTTAGGGGTTCAGTTTGATAGCATATTTAGTTTTGAGGAGCACATTAAGAACATTTTTAAATCATCATTCTATCATTTGAGAAATATTGCTAAAATCCGCAAGTACTTAAGCCAAGATACATGTGAAATCTTAGTCCATGCATTTATTAGTTCGAAACTTGATGACTGTAATTCCTTATTACATGGCCTTCCTAAGTATCTGTTAGCTAGACTACAGGCAGTTCAGAATGCTGCAGCTCGTGTTGTCACACTGACACCGAAGCATGATCATATAACTCCTATTTTAATTAATCTTCATTGGTTACCAGTTGAGTTTAGAATAACTTTTAAAGTCCTTTTATTGGTATACAAGGCCCTTCATGGCCTTGCACCTTCTTATATTTCTGACCTTTGAATTTTAAAACATACTCTAGGTCATTGCGTTTTTCATGTAAGGAATATTTAGTGGTTCCAAGAAGCAGATTGAAAACATATGGAGACAGAGCTTTCTCTATTGCAGGACCTAAATTGTGGAACAATTTACATGTACCTCTAGAGATAAGGAAATGTGCTTCAGTGGCAACTTTTAAGCAATCCCTTAAAACTTTTTTATTTAAGTTAGCATATAGTTTATGAGATTCCTTTTGTTTTAAGATGTTTTTGATTTATATAGTAGATAACTTAGGCTATATTTAAATTATATTGTATATTGTAGATATTTTATAATTTAGATTTTTTATATTCCATTTTGTAATTAGGTAGCGGTTTGGACAATTATTGGATTTTAGCGCTATATAAATAAAATTATTATCATTATTATTATTATTAGTTGTGTCGTAGGAAAAGAAAACGCCAAAGGCACAAATAGGGTCAACGGGCCAACTGAAATTGAAAGGAGTGTCACGTCTGTTTTTCCACTGGCCAAGCCACATCGCTTCAGTTTTGGAGGCATTAACTTCCAGGCCAATAGATTCTAAGTTTCAAAGAAAAACCGTGGTATCATCCGCATACATGGTCATTTTCACTTTGTGGCTTCCTATTATTATTCCATTTATGCAATTATGGGTTTTGATAGCCCTGGCGAGAAGGACAAATGAATTTTTCTTACAGAATTGCTCCTTTATATTGGAACATTGCTTGCTGTACAAATATTATCATTGGATACAAGACATTTTTATGCATGCATGATAATTAACATGAAGTAATTACGTTGTCATTTAAGGCCAAAGTATTCTGTGAAACTTTAATTTCATTATAAACAAACCAATTAGAATGAGTAACTTAACACCTAAGCCTATGTGTATAGAGATCAATGCACTCAATGGAATGTCTTGAGTAATGGCTGACCTAGTTTGCTGTAGACATAAAATTACCAGTAATATTTGTTTGCCCTTCACATGTCTGCAGATAATAGTCCAAGAAAATCAATTTTTGGAAGGGCCATGCCTCAAGATCCAAAGTTGACTTTTATAAATAGTACTCAAAGCTGATCACTAAGAAGAGACAAAATAATATAAAAAGAAAAGATATTACCAAAGGGCAACTGGAATTTAATTTTTTAAGTACACTGGTAGGACTCTGAATGGTGAATTAAACAGAAATGTTCCTCTTTGTAATAATTATTTATCTTGTCTATTAGCTGGCTTTCTGTCCAACAACAATGACAACAACACCAGCTTTATTACCAAATAATAATTGAACTTAATTTACAACATAATCTAAAAATACAGGAAAGGTACCATTTACTCAGAATAACTGAAAAGCTAATCGAGCTGAGTAAAATTAAGTAATGTTTAAGTATAGGAGATTGGTAGGCACTAAAGCTAGAGCAGAGCAGTTAATAAGTCAAAATAAACAGACAAAAATAAATAAATAAATAAATTTAAATAAATAAATAAATAAAACACAGCCGCAATCTTACAATAATAAATTTATTTAGGTGTGAGTGTAATGCTACCTGGGTACCAGATTCTAATAAGACTCTTTGAGATATAAACGAAAGCTCCACTTTGGTAGCCTGCTTTGCAGACGGACTTATCACACGGACGCTTGAAAACCTAGATATAGTCCATCTGTGCAACGGCTCCCAAAAGCTTGTTCTGATATCCCGCTGGTTTGCGGGGATATCTGTATCCGTTTCTGATTGGCTAGATTTCTAACAAGCTTTGTGATTGAACGTTTACTTAAGCATCAGATAACGCAACACTCCGCAATGCTAAAAATAATAAAGAATCGTGCAAATACATGTATGTTTAGCTATGCGTTCAGTGTGAGATAAAATTCTGCTAGTTCGTGTTTTCAGTGTTAAATAAAAATTGTAGGTAGCAGAAACTAATTTCTTCTTGAGATGTACAGTTTTACGTGGGAAATCTTCTGTGGTAAATACCCAGTTCCTCATGATTTGCGTATGTATTTGTTGTTATTATTTTGTGTCATTGCAGATGTGTTGCAATAGATGTGTGTTCTTGAAAGGAACTTTTACATGATTATCTTATGATCCCATTGCATATTATTTTTTTACTCACGTAGGTTACCTGTATCATTATAGCGGAGCTCAAGCGGCCCGAAGGGCCGCGAAGCGGAGCACCATACCTATAGAAACCCGTCAACTGCTTTTCTCATGGTAAAAATGGCTAGCGGTATTGCTCGTGGGCCCGCACGACGACGACGACGACGACGACGGTGGAGTTGCCCAATAACTAATAATATCCTAATAATAATCATAATAATCCAACATGGCGGCCATACTCCACCTGGCCCAGCTGACCAGCTAGTTTACAGCGTAAGTCTTTGATACTGGACATCCATCTTATAACCAATTGACACCTGTCAAAACAAGGTATCCGCTGACCAGTGTCACGTGACCATATCGCGGGCTCAAGTTGAGACCTCATCGAGGTCAGCTGTGTTTTTGAAGTTGACCGCTGACCAGGTACTTGCTTTCGATTTGATCGCAGGCTCAAGCCAGGTGTGGGACACCCAAACCAAATCGAGGCTTAATTTTTCGCGCGCTTTCTGCGGCTCGTAATTTCACATTCACTTGGTTTCTTCATTTTGAGCAAAACAACTTCATCGTCTTCGATCGAAGTTTGTCTTTAAATTCGCGTAAAAAGCATAAAAATCAAGAACTTGTCAAAAGATACTCCGGAACGTGACTTTTCAAGTGATGAAGGGAAGAGCGATTTTTCTCAAGAAAAGCTTCAAACTTGGATGGATTAAGCGGTTGAAAACAGTATAATTCAACGCTTCAAGGGCTTTCACTTTACCGCGGCATCTTGCATCTCACTAAGAAAGGTCACTTAACAGTTCACCTGTGTTAATGGGAGGAACGAGTAGCTCAAACTCTGTGGAAAAAGCTCTTTCTTTGGACAAACCGTTTGCTATTTTTGCGGATGCTTGTTTTTACCTTACTGAAGCTTACGTATTTTCAAGTGGTAGAAACCTCTACAACACAACGCAGGACAGTGAGGTAAATTAAATAAATAGAAGCTTAACATTTGGTTTAATCGTTGTTACTTTTGTTCAGGGATGAAACTTGTATTTTTCTCTCCAATGGATATAAATAACAATCATCTGTACTCGTTTTGGACGCAAAGAAGTAGTTGAATTGTTTGTTTGTTTTTTGTTACGTTGTTTTCTTTGCAAGCTAACGAGTGTTTTTACTCGGCTTGGCTGACTGTTTTTCGACCTTGGTACCTCAACAGCGTTAAGAAACTTTTGCCCTTATCTTAATAACACATAATCACAATGAGTCCTCGTAAAATTAAGCATTAAAACTCGAGTAAAAAAAAAGCCGATCAAATGCATATGCATGTGCACGTCTCAAAATCTGACATAAAGTCAAAATTTGAAAAACGTTTTAGAGATCTTCGTCGAAAGCGGCCTGTAAACAACAATATTAAGTTTCGCCGTCTATAAACATGTCGGCTTAATTTGTTTGAAACGGTAAGAATCAGCGTTTGGATGTTAAAAACACCGAAATGGGTTGACAGGCTGGGCTGGCTTTGATAAATTTTATATTGGACGGGTCTGCGAGAGAAATGCTGGTGTGGTTTGGCAAGCGCTTTCTTCGTTAACTGGATGACGCTTTGCCACTGAGAATCATTAATTGAAGAAGGTTCTTCGGAAGACATGGTAATACCAGTAAAACTATCAAAGCTCTTTAGCGTTTTGTGTCAGCCAAGGAAAGATTTTGTGGGAAATGGCGCTATTATTCAGCTCTGTCGCGTTCCGAGTGATTGCTGCCTCAGCGATTCCTGTTGACTGCTCTAAACGATCAGGTGCGGACCTCTTTTTTGTCTTTTCTACGGACATTTATGTCAAAATTGCTAAGCAATTTTTGTTACTTGTCTAATTTCTCCACCTTCTCCAAGAATCTTCGAAGAAATGTTATTCGTATTCTGCTTTGTTTTCTTGTAATACTTGTGTTTGTTGTTCTGTTGTTTCTGAACCGCGGTCAATTCCTGTTGACTGCTCTTAACGATCAGTTTTTACCCTTTATTGTCTTTTCTACGGGCATTAATGTCAAAATAAATACCGATTTTTCTAGACTAATCAGTACAAGCTATTATTATTACAAGCTAGTCTTGTTTAATTTCTCCACCTTCTCCTTCTTCCAGCATAACACTCGCATCGTACTTTGTTCGCTTGTAGTGTTTGTTTTTTTTTTTAATCCGCTTTGAATTCCGTTACGCTTTCATCTGAAAGTAGTTAGGACTCTCGAATGTCTGTATTTTTTTTGCAAACGTTTGCTATAGAAAACTCTTCGTTTTCCCTGCTGCTGCTCAATTGTTTTGGACACAAATTAAACTGGCCCAAATAAAGCCATGCGAAGTTGCTCGGTGAGAGTGTGCAACTCCGATTCTAGGCTTGGCCTGGCTAAATATATATATATGGCCTTCAGCTTTTCTTTTTATAATCGCTACATACCAGACTGGAATGGTGTTCCATCGAACATCATGCATGCACCTTCTTTAAGCAGGTTTAAGTCCTATCTATTACATTATTTGTGTCAATTTTAAATCAGATGTAGCTTGTGAGTGACAAGTATGTAATTTAATTAGGTTAGCGTTGGATTGTATTTCAATTTTACTTCTTTATTTTTAGTGTCAATCTCAAAGCAGGGGTGACTTGTAAGAGACAAATGTTTGATTTAATTTGATTAGGTTAGCTTTGGGCCACGTTTAAATTTCACCTCTTAGTTTTTAGAATGTGTAATACAGTAATAGCCCATGTATAAGAACCAGAATTTTCTAATTTAGCCTAAATAGATTCTTATATAAATGGTACTGAAAGCAAATTTAGGCTACCAAGGTTCTTAAAATAGGTTCTTAAATTTTCATATGAATTTTATCTGAATATACTATATATGTGATAAATATCATCTCATAATACAGTATAAATAATTTATTTGTACCATAGAGAAATGCCTATAGGCAGTTCACTGCAGGTACAGTATATGTCCTTAACAAAACATAACAAAGAAACTCATTCAGCAGTTTCTACCTTTACACTTTTACAGCAACCCCACTGATAAGAACCTAACTTAAAATTTTAGCCTTAATAGGTTCTTATGTGGAGGGGGCTTAAATTGAAAATTTTAGCCTAACAGGTCCTTAAAACCCAGGTTCTTATTCGTGGGCTATTACTGTATTAGATAATATTCTTTGTATGGGAATTTACTTTCTCCCAATTATTCTCCAGTTATGCACTTTTTTTGTATCAACTTAGATGTATTCGCATGACAAAGTATTACTAAACTTAAAGTAAGCTCTTTCTCATTAATGTACACATCCTTTGGACTTCCTTCCTGCATGCAGTCTTTCAATTAATTTTATTCATAGCTGGTCACACCAATCTTGTGTTATGTTTGGATGACATTTGGTACTAATGTGTAATGGGATTTTTGATGTTTGAGGAAGTATGTTGTGCAATTTCAAATGTACATGGAGAAATGTGAGACTAGTCCTTACCTTTCTTGCAAAATAGAAAATCAAGTTAAGATTGCTAACACGGATTTCCAGCACTTTTTCTTTGGTGAATCATTACCTTAAATCCTCATACTACATTGTTAATTACCTTGATAGTGATATCAACCACATGCCCAATATTTTATTATCAAGTTGCTTAGTCTTGCACTTGGCTGGCCAGAAATGCAGCTGGATTTCTTTTTGAAAACACTGTAGGTGCATTGATTGATGAGCTTAATGTCAGCAAGCAGTTTTTTGCGATAGTAAGGTCAAGAAGTAACTGATCAAAAGAAATATATTGGCCTTAATGCATATCATCTAAATATTTTTATTGATTTCCATGTATCTTTCTTTCATAAATTTTTTTGATGCATACATATATCCAGAGGATACACAATTTCTGATTTCCAACCGTCTCATGGGAGGCTTTGGATAACTGAAATTGCATTCATTATGAAGTGATGATCTGAATCACCATATGTCTGATGTCGGATACTGATTCAAAATAGCATTCACCAGGCTTCTCCACCAATTTCTAGTGGCTCTAAACCTTAACTAAGTAGCCTACAGTTAAACGGGGAAACAGACCTGTCCTTAGGTATTGCTCTAAGATGTTAAGAAATGTTTTGTTTTAAAAATTTATAGATGCAAACTAGCGTTGCAGGTTCTTTTTTACACAAAGTATTAAAGATTATTGTTTTAAAAAAACCTACCTCAATATATTTTTTTGCTTTTTAACATCTCCAAACTCAATTTGCAAAGGAATTTTTATTACCTTACTGAATAGAATGCTTATTTTTAGGAGGGGTGGGGGTCCAAATCCGTAAAAGGGGATTCATATCTGCTAGCAGTTCTGGACTAGGGGGTCCAAATCTGATCCACAAGCAGATCTGGACTGGAGGGTGCAAATCTGCGGGGGGTCCAAATCCACTGTGACACTGGCTCAGATCACCTTTCCATACTATTTTTTACAGCCTTGGGTCTGTAGCTTGAGTGAGGTCAGATGGGTGATATGACCAGCACACTATATGTAAATGCCAGTAGAAAAAGAATGCTTTTGGAGCTCCGCTTTTAGGCTTGGCTAAATATATATATTGTATGTAAGCACACTGATTTTAGCAATAAAGCAAAAGTTGTGATTGAGTCAAGTTGAGTAGAGTCCTTACTCCGATTCGTGCTAAAGTGAAACCAACCAATGCAAGACTTTACAAAGAATTAACTTTACGAAGAGTGCGACGATTAACAAACTCCGGTCTCGTCTATCGCTCAACTCTTTGCTACAAAATGTCAGTGAATGCAGAGGAAAGTTGGGAGAGAGCATTAAAAGCCGTAAAAAAGCAGTTTTAAATTGAAAATCTTCACACAGGAAAACTCACTACCGACGTGAATTTCTTGAAGGTCGAAATATATTTCGTGAATTTGCTGACAGGCTACGGCAAATCTCTGATTTTCCAGTGCCTTCCAATCGCAGTGGATGCTCTTTTCAAAAGGCCCCATGGTTCAAGCGTTGTGGTAGTGATATCACCCTTGCAATTGCCTATGGAGGACCAGGTTGGTCATCTCAATGATATTGGAGTTCCAGCGTTTGCGATAACTGACGACGAGGACCCCAAACTCATCCACTCTAATGGATAAATGGCATCTCATAGAATCACAACCTACATCATGTAAACTTAAGAAATGTTTAAAAAACATCCTATTATTTCTTATAAAAGAGGCAGATCTTTAAAAGACCTACTAGTTAGAGCCAAACAGTAGTAACTAAATCTTATAACATTACATGTGAAAGGTTACTACATTCATGCGACACGTTTGTGGGATTTGTGAATGGTCTGTCATATTATTGCTTGCAACAGTTCTCCTGATCGTTTGAATGCTTTTGAATCTTTGCCTTGACTTAGGCTTTGTAGTTCTGCTTCCAACTTTCCTATATGCTCGATCAGTCCTCGTTGTTTCTCCAGTTTCACAACACAGTTTCTACAGATGTATTTGTTTACGATCGATCGCAAAGATATATTCAGATTATTACGTCGAATTGTTTCCATCCTTTTGAGAGTAACTCTTTCGTGATTCTTTTCTATTAACCAACAGCATAAATTGCAATAAATGAGCAAATCAAACACAGACATTTTGATATTTAAAAATACAAAGCAAATTTCTTTTCTTAATTATAAGCTGACTGTGGTGCAAATTTATTATTAGCATTGAGGACTCAGTGTCACAAATAACAACAAATACATGCGCAAATCCTAAGGAACTGGGTGTTTACCAGAGCAGATTTCCCAAGTAAAACTGTTTCAAGAAGAAACTTGTTTCTGCTATGACAAAATTTTCATTCAACACTGAAAACACGAACTAGATTTTATCTCACACTGAACACGTACTAAACATATTTGCACGATTCTTTAATATTTTTAGCATTGCGGAGTGTTGCGTTATCTGATGCTTAAAGGCCGCTTTGTCTGGCCGATTTGTCCACCTGACAGTGTTTGATGCCTGATTCTGGACCGACATGAAACGCCAGAGCGAAAAATTTTCAATTCTTTGTAAAGCGGTCATTCAATGTCACATGCATAGTAACCGTTGTTCACTGACGAGCACTCAAAAATATTGCATACGTACATACATATTTAATAATCCTAGCAGGATGGTGTTCAGTTGCTCTATTTACCAACTAGAGCAGCAATAGCGTATTTGCTGATTATTGCAGTGGCATTATTAAAAAAACAAACAAACAAACAAACAAAAGAAGAAGGAAACCACGATGTGCTTGGGTCAAAAACTGAATGGGCATGAAACAGAAGCTGGGGCTTTTTACCAGCTGATGAGTGAACTGAGAATCACCGATCCTTATATCTTTTTTATTTCGATCATGATAGTCTTTATCGCTTCTGTTGTAAAGGCATGGGTACTTGATCCATTCTCTCTTTCATCAAAAGTTTGAGCCCTTGCGTTCGTCCTCTTCTTGACGTCAGCCATTTTGAGTGCCTGTCAAGTGTTTTTTCCGCATGGACACACATGCCCTTTCAAAGCATTTTGATTGACGCAGCAGCTTCTTTGAGAATGTCGGCCTGACATCCAAAAATCTGTTGCAGTGCAACAGATTCTTGGAATCGGGCCGATTTTCATTTTCATGAATCGACGGAGAATCGGGTGTCAAGACAGACGTACGATTCTTGCCCCGATACCTTAGGGCCGACAAATCGGCCCGGCAAATCGTAGTGTGTAAACCGGCCTTAAGTAAACACCCAATCACAAAGCATGTTAGAAATCTAGCCAATCAGAAACGGATACAGATATCCCTGCAAACCAGCGGGATATCAGGACAAGCTTTTGGGAGCCGTTGCACAGACTGTCTATACCAGGGGTTTGGACTGTCTGCGACACAGGCTACGACATTGGGAATAATGTTTTGTTACCCCAAAATGTTCCACAGTTTTTCATCCCAGTAGGTAACAAATTAACATGTACAATATGGGCATTTTGCTTTTTGTGGATAGCCTATTAAAATAAGACTAGTACAAAATTACTGTTTCCAACACTTTTGCATTGTATTCTATAATTGCACAGGAAGAATAAGCTTGCAGCTTTATCAAATGTTTCATTGATTTAAAATTCATAGAAAATATTGACAGTTTGTTTTTTCTAAATCACTTATCTCATCACGAGGTAAAACTCTGATCGATTGTGATCTGTACTTTGTTTCTAAATTCATCTTCTACACTAAGCATACATGAAGCTTCTTTTTGTAAACTGTATGAGCTTGTTCTCCATTTACAAGCCCTTTTAGGACACATTTTCAAAGGTGAACAAAAAGGCACACAGTAAGTAGGTGCCTCCTACTAAAGGACACATCATACTCAACAAATCATATTCAAAAACTTCCTCAAATTTTCAAGGTATATCAAAGCCAATTTCAGTTTCCCATTGCAAAATTTTGAGTTGGTAGAATACAAACATTCCTAACAATGTACTTGTACAACTCTCTGTACTGAGCTACTCTAGCATTTTATCAAGTATACAGGACCCCGCTGATAACAGTACTTTCTACTGAAGGGTTATCCTGGGTAAATATTCCATTTATTATTATTATTACAGTCATGTAATAGCAGTCCCATTAGTCAGCCATATGCATACATGTATTTATTATGCTTACTTGTGTTGCTGGTTTTGCACCCCAGCAAAAAATAATCATTAACCAGGTAATGATCTACTGTAAAACCACAACTCAGACACTTTTCACTGGTACCAGAATAATTATTTTCAGATGGGTGAATTCACATACTATATATCTATAAGTGCTTCAGCTGTTGATTTCACCAATGGTTTTCAGAAATGAGGCAAGCATGGTTAATTTTCATCAGTGTTCCCCTTGCTTGTTTGAATATTTTCCAAACCACAAAAAATTAATACGTGTAAGCTTACATGGACATGTACCTGGTATTTGGCTCAGACGTGTACCCTTGGAATTGAAAGGTATATGTACATGTATGAAGACAACTGATGACATTCCGAAGCATAAGTTAATATCAGCTTAATTCAAAGCGGAAGCCCAACAACTTTTTAAAACCTTCTAAAGAAAAAAAACACAAGACCGCGTACTACACGTTTGCGCACAGCTGTGTAAAGAGTATTCTGATTGACAGCTAGGGTACTGGCGGGATAAACTTACTTTGAATCATACCGCATTCGTCACGAACCTATTATGCTAAAATTGATGCAGCTTACCTCGTTTATTTTTTGTTCATCTTGCCAGTGAGTGAGGCCAGTCCACAATGGGAAGCAAAGCTTTAACAGTTTCTTGAATTCAACCAATCCCCAAGTTACCAAAATCACTCGATCAACAAAGTGTCACACAACACTCATGGACAACACCGCTGACTAAGTCATTTCCAGGCCTCAATCAATCCCGGACCAAGAGTCCTCGGGCTGTTTGGTCAGCGGGTGGACGCCAGGAGAGGGTAGGTACGTGGTGTTTCACGTAATGTAATTATCATTTAGAGGTTTGATATGGCCGAGTAGAATTGCTCTACCTATCAGAACACTACATGACAATTTGATTAAAGACACCACGTACCATCGCAGGAGAGACTCTGGGATAATGGGCCGCCATTTTTGCCAGAAAATCTGGGGTAAAACAATGGAAGCCGTTACGGGCCAGCCAATCAAAAAAATTGATTTTTTTCCATTATCCCAGAGTCTCTCCTGGCGACTAACCGCTGGCCAAAGAGCCTGAGGACTCTGGGTACGAGATTGGCTCTCAACTAACCCGCGATCATGCTCAAGAGGGGAAAGAGATGAGGCGACGATAGGCTCGATTTCCGCCGATCACGCCCGGACCCGAGTAAGCCGCCGCTAGGGCGACGACAGAGAGGTCCACAGGCTCCTCGTTTTCATGTATCGGATTAGTTTTAATTTGTCTCTACTGTCTTTAAATTTAATTATTTGTTCCCGCAGGATTTTGGCCCAAATGCCAAACTGTACGGGTCTTCAAATGATCCCAGGACCGCTTATGATCCCTAAATTAGACCGTAAATGATCCCGACAAAAAATAAGGAATGGCATGGATTGATATAAAACTTTAAACATGTAAGAAGAGAATCCCCTATACTTTCTTCGTGCAAAGTGATTGGACCTATTTTTATTTATTCCTTATTTAAGTTTTTATTTATTCGTGATTCGTGATTGACCGTGTCAAGACCATTTTCACGTGAGCGTGAAAGCGGTTTTTGAATTAAGCGTGACACGTTAAATTGGTTTTCAATTGAGTGTCGAAAGTAATTCTCGTTTTGCTTTGGTTTTGCATTGCTTCGCTCTGTGATTGGCCAGGAAAACTCGCGCCACTTTCTCAACCAATGACAAGCAAAACCAAAACCAATCGTGACTTCCACGCGCGTATTTTCCCGCGCTTTGCGCCGGCTACATGTGATTGCTTCGTATTCTAATTGGCTCATTGCACTTCGTACTTCTGTTGTGATTGGTCAGAGTAATTGCTTTGGCTTTGGTTTTACGACACTCAATTGAAAATCGCTCTAAAGAAGACTTTAATTAAACGTGATTCGTGTACGATCATGTTTTGCGTGATTTAATTAAAAGTTATTTTAGTGTTCTGACCCGTAAATACTTATGAGCTTCCGTCAACTTTTATATTAAAATCTCTTTTGTCCTGCGATGACCTTTGATCTCCGATGGAATTAAGATACTACATAAACCATCTTTCAAATGAAGAATGATCACAACTGCGAGGATCATTCTTCATTTGATTTCATTTCCGCAGTTCATATATGATTCATTTCATATATCATTCACACTCATTTCTTTCACGGGAACATATGAACCCACAATTGACCTGCTCCCAACGTCAGTGGCTTCATAGCTCAGTTGGTTAGAGCATCGCACCGGTAATCGCGAGGTCACGGGTTCAAACCCCGTTGAAGTCCTGAATTTTTTTTTCAGGCTTCTTTTCGCAATTGCATAAATTGCGTTCACAACTGCGAGGATCATTCTTCATTTGATTTCATTTCCGCAGTTCATATATGATTCAATTCATATATCATTCACACTCATTTCTTTCACGGGAACATATGAACCCACAATTGACCTGCTCCCAACGTCAGTGGCTTCATAGCTCAGTTGGTTAGAGCATCGCACCGGTAATCGCGAGGTCACGGGTTCAAACCCCGTTGAAGTCCTGAATTTTTTTCAGGCTTCTTTTCGCAATTGCATAAATTGCGTTCACAACTGCGAGGATCATTCTTCATTTGATTTCATTTCCGCAGTTCATATATGATTCATTTCATATATCATTCACACTCATTTCTTTCACGGGAACATATGAACCCACAATTGACCTGCTCCCAACGTCAGTGGCTTCATAGCTCAGTTGGTTAGAGCATCGCACCGGTAATCGCGAGGTCACGGGTTCAAACCCCGTTGAAGTCCTGAATTTTTTCAGGCTTCTTTTCGCAATTGCATAAATTGCGTTCACAACTGCGAGGATCATTCTTCATTTGATTTCATTTCCGCAGTTCATATATGATTCATTTCATATATCATTTAAACCATCTTTGTCTCGTACTTCGTATCTGTGAGACTAGACTAGACCAGGAGCTTATGAATAGGAGCCTCCATCTGCACTGTTTCGTGGAGTCAACGTTTGCGCGTATCTTTCTATTTTTAGAACTGCTTTTTCTGCAGGAGGCTCCAATTTACTGGGAAAATTTGTTTCCAGTAAATTCCGCACACAAGCAACCGTAATAAAATTGTGGCCAAAGGTGGGGAGTGTGTTGTCCCGACCCTTCTCTTGGGCATTCTACACAGTGCGTGCAAATTTAGAAACCAGCAGCATTCTAAAAATAGAAAAGATACGCGCATAGGGTGACTCAAAGGGCTTGTATGGGAGAGTGAAGCTCCTATTCATGGGCTCCTGACTAGACTTCTGTTTCTCCTGTGACGTCAATGACACGCCATCCATCAATGAACTCTACGACCGCTCTGAGTCCGCTCTCAGATGCTAGACGAGCTACCATCTCTGCAAGAAGGAAAACTGTTGAAGTGTTTCTCAAACAAGGTGTGCCAAAATTGTTTTCTATTTCAAAAATTGAGATTACTTCGTTATCTCGTTTTGCTGCTTGAAATTCTGCGGAAGAAAGCCGCAAAAATTTCATACGAGTTGGTGGGCGAAAATCTCCGAGCCGCGAAAACATCCGCTAGTGGCCACCGACATTATAGGCCCGTAGGGGGAGGGGGGGACGGGTGCATGTCCCCGGATATCCCTAGAAACTCGCACCTACGGCCCACGTCAATTCGACTGAGCCTTCGGCGATCAAACGCACCTCCTCACGCAAAAACCTGTCTACCGGCCTGGACAATAAGGTAAATAATTGTTTTAGTATACTAAAACAGTGAGATAGTAGAGCTCAAAAATGGTCATTTTTAACTCATTTATTCCCGTCAACAATTATGAATTTCACTCGCAAACGATCAAATTGCTCCGTGGTGAATAACACTTGTTATCCCGAGTTTGAGTAGCCAATCATTTCGCGCGAAAAACGCTATCCACTTTTTTAGTATATACTGAAAGATCGTATAAGATTGTCGGCAACAGTCAGCCCCACGCTATTCGATTCTTGATGCTACGAATTTTTTAATCCTTGTTACTGTACTAAGTCGTCAATCAACTGATACCAGCCGAGTGGTTTACAACCCTCAAAGTCAAGTACAGGTTCTGCAGTATGAAGCCTTAGCGTCATTAGGGGTATTGTCCATATACCCTAGCATTTGTTTGGAAAATCGTCTGCAAAGATCCGTTTGAAGTCCTCTCAGACCTAGCGACATTGAGATGATGTCATCTGTTTATTGTGTTGAATATTCTAGAACGTTCGAGGACATGCTTAATTGGATTTCCATTACTATCCGGCATATGTTAGGCCTGTTCCGATTGTGCTCGGAAACTCAGACTTTTGAGCAACTTTTGGCTTTTCGAGCAGCTTTTTACGGTTTTAGCAATCTCGAGTAAGTTTTGCCTTTCTGAGCAACTTTTGAGCAAATAAATCACACATCAAGCACGAAATAGTGAATAATTTGATAGAAAACCCCATTTTTGCGAATTTATTGAATGTTTATCAACTTTTTGAACTAATAACCTGTTACGTGATAACGTATCACGGGACTATATTGCGATCCTTGTCAGAAGCGAATGATTCGATACTGTCCTCCATTTTCTGTATATAAACCATACACAACCCACAATTCCTCGATTCGCTCCGACGAAGGGCTAACGCTCGAAACGTCAGCTAATCGAATCCCTCTACGGTGGTCTATTTACATTATCAACTCCGTTCGTAAACCAAATTTTAATATTATAATAGATAACCAGCCTCTGGACAAATAGTTTTTAGTTTTCTAACCAATGCATTTGGCTCACAGCAAAAGTCTATCCTTCAAGATTAGCTTGTATATCAACCAACATCATTTCCGACTGGAGTCAAGTTTTAGTCTCTAGCCTTCCCCTTTAGATTCTACCTAGACAGTAATATTTACATGTTGTTAAGCGATTTTTGATTCTGTTTAATGTAATTGAAAGACGAATCAGTAATAATATTAATAATAACATTAATATTTATAATAGTAATATTTAAGGCTGCTCCGCCTCGATTAGCTGTAAAGCTATTTGCGGCCCAGTCCACCAAGAATTATCGACTTGTAAAAGAGTTGAAATAAACTTGAAATAAACTTGAATCATCTTCCGCTCTGACCAGACGTAGCTGATGTGCACGAGGCACTGCTCTTTGGCGTAGACCTCATCACAAGCTTCCTCGGGTGACGGCAGGCAAGTACCGTCGTTGTTGACAAATACACCAGGTACAAACTCTTCCACGGTTACAGGGAGATCGTCCAGAGCAAAGTAAAATACTATTCCATACCGGAAGGAATCCCCGAAATTTCAAGGCACTCTCATAGTAAATCTTTGAATTATCTTTCCTGCTACCGCGTGCATTTGTACTTTTTTGCGAGTATGGTCTTCCACTGTCGATTTTAAGATGTCTGTGAAGGTTTGAATGGACGTGGCCTTGTATATTTCTTACAGTAACTACCCAATCACGGGAGAACTGAGAACGGCTGTCGCTGCAATTTTGCTTTAAAAGCATTCCTGAAAGCCCCGCTCGAGAAAGATTCCTCTTCTATTTGCAAATCAATTGCAAAACCGTCATTCCACTTGCTTTGATCAACATGAAAAATTAGAAGAGGTACTGAATTAATAGTAGTTTTTTAGCGGCTTTACTAATTTCCAGCCTTTAATGAGTGTGCAATAGATAACGATTTCGAGAAAACTGTACTGCTTGGAATATTCCCTCGTTTGGCGCGTGATGGCAAAACTGGGGCGGATTTCGTAGCGCGGACAGTAGGCTTCTTCAATCTTCCCACTTCTTGAGGAGTAAAGATGCTGTCGGCATTTTCTTTAGATGGAAGAAAGCGAATAAAGTATACTTTAGGACCCTTAATCTGCTCAAGTTTTGTGCACTAGGGTCCTCTGTCTGAAGCAAGAATGTCGCAAGATCCAGGAGGGGCATTGTAGAACTTTTCACACGCTTCTTTGATATTTTCAACGGAAAGTTCCTCATAGTATTCTCTCGTATCCAGTGGCTCATACTTTTTCAATCTACCCGGTGCTGTAGACGACATCCTCTGCACAAGGATGTCGTTTGGCACTTATATACCTGCCTTCTTACTTTCTCTCCCCGCGTTACGCTACATCCCAACTCCTATCTCAAAATATTCCCAAGATTCCTTTTCTAAAGGTTTGTGTTAAAAAGGGGAAAGGGGGGGGGGGGGGGGTTATATATGACTGCGCGACTCCCACTCGCGTGTTTTTGGCCTTGAAGCTATATTTTTGCTCTAACGAGTATGTCTTTCAGGTAACGCCCTCTGTTGTAGGATATAAGTGGCGGTTCCTTAAATATTTCTCTGAGCGTCGGTTGTTTCTCAATAAAATGCCATTTGTTCATGAGGATTTCTTTTAGGTTTGGCACTGATGGGTGATATTGCGTTACAAACGGCAAAATTCGTTTGTTTTCTTTCTCTTTTTGTCGGAGGGCTTTTTTCCTGTTTTGAGACTTTTCCTTCTGAGAGGTTTCTTTGGATAAAGGCTTTAGGGTAACCTTTGGGTGTGTTTTGAAATTTTCTTCTTTCTCTTCAAATATTGTTTTAGAAGAGTTTGTCCTCAGAAGTCTTAAAGCCTCTCCTTTCACAAATCCCCTCGGACTAACACCGGGTGGGTGACAAAATGAGAAATGTGTATATAGAAATGTCTAAGTGGGCTTGAAATGGGTTCGCACATCAAGAACTGATGTTGTTTCGAATCTTGCGCCTTTGTATATGATGGTGACCAAGAAAGTTATTTCAGTTTCTGAAACTCTCGTGGAACGTGAACTCTCAATGAACTGTGTTATATCTCCTCTGTTTGTGTTCCAGAGGGAGAAAATGTCGTCCATGTAGCGTTTCCAAACGAGCAGGTTAATCACGCTTTGGCTTATAATTTCTGTTTCGACTTTTGCCATGAAGATATTGGCGAAGGCAACGGCCATTTTCGTCCCCATAGTAGTTCCATGTGTTTCGAGATAATCTCGTCCATTAAATTGGAACGAATTTTCTTGTAAAATAAGCCTTAGCGCTTCTTGAAGCTGTTGAATAGGGAAAGGAGGTTTGTTTTTATGGAATGCATCATATGCTGCGCATATTGTTCAGATTCCTTCATCCTGTGGTATATTTGTATATAAGCTCGTTATTACGTCCATTGAAACAAGGATAGTTTCATTCTCTCTATGAAGTTGATAAAATCAGTGGTGTCTTTCAGATATGACTTCTGCTGTTTTGCTATAGGCTGAAGAAGTCTGTCAACAAATGTTGATAGCTTCTCTGTAGGGCCATCGAACCCTCATATTATTGGTCTCCCGACTGGTATCGGTTTGTGGATTTTTGCCGGGGTGTAGAAAACCGGAATTGGAGGCGGCTTTGGTGCTTCACAAAACCATTTTTTAGTTGTTTCCGTCAATGTGGTTTTTGTGGTAGAGTCCATTAACTAGTTGTGGACTTTGCAGCTTGTCTCATCAACCATTAGTTTTTCAAGTGACCTGTAGTGTTCAGTGTTATCTTTTAATTGAATTTGACCCTCTTTGATTTTGTCTTGTGCGTTGAACACAACAGTGGTCGTCCCTCTATCTGCTTTTTTAAGGTTGATTTCGTTGTCTTGCTTTAATGCCTTAAGTGCCTTTTGTTCGGCTGGTGGTAGATTATTTTTTGGTTTTGTGAGTTTGGTTTCCACTAGTTTAACCTTAATCTCCTTTCTAGATAGCTCTCTAGGACGATTGATGGTTGTATTGGTGGTTTCCACGTGGATTTAACGTGGACTGAATGTGGCTCTTTTTCCTGCCCGTGAAAAATGCATCGTAGTCTCATTCTTCTTGCGAAGCTATCAAAGTCACGCAAGACTTGCTGTTGTATTTGGTCCTCGTTAGTCACGGGTGTGGGAATAAATTTCAGCCCTTTTGCCAGAAGGTTAATCTGTTCATTGGTGAGATCTTTATTAGAGAAATTTTTTTTTTATGTGGTGTTTGTTTTTTTCAAGCCTCGCGTTTATATTTCTTTTTTTTTTTATTTGGTTGCGGTCTTTCCGTTTTCTGTTCCACAGTTGTTTCGTTAAAGTTTCCGTTTGGCCCTGTCATTATCTAATGACTCAGTGAACAGGCATTTCTACTGTTTAAATTGTTTATTATCCTTGCCTTTTACAGTTGATATTAGATCGCTAAGCTCGGCTATTTTCTTTTCTAGGTTTTCTGCTATCTTGTATATATTGTTGAGCGATACAGTATTTTCTCTAGGCGCCGAGTGTTTTCCTTTCTTGGTTTTTGAAAATGCAGTTACATCAGTGTTTGCGGTTTCGTTAGAAACTTTCGGTCGTTTTCCGCGTTTGATTTCCCATCTCAACCGATCGGTTTCACGGTAATGAAAACGAGTTAGAGCCTTTAGGAACTCTTGCTCCGCACTTTTGCGGATGCGTTTAATGTCAGTTTTGAATTCAGTGTCCGCTCTTGTTAGAGCTCTTGCTGTGCACTTTAAAGATTCTGGGCACGTTCCTCTCTCCGTGTGTCTTTTTAGCGCCTTTATTGCCCTCTCGGAGTTGTTAATTTTCTCTTCTGCTGACATTGTTTGCCAGTAATGGCGTTTTCTCTTCTGCTGCTCGTGCTTTGGGTCCCCCTTGCTCTCGTGGTACTGCTGCTTTTCAGGTGGCCTTTAGCTGCTTTCAAATTCTTCATCCGTGTCTTTAAGAAACTCTTTTTCATCGCCTTCTGGTTTTGAAAGTTCCACATTTTCTTTGCTTGTGCCTGGGGCGTCTAATAGCCCTGCTGAAGTTAGTAAGTTTTTCGACATTTGGTAGTTTGATGGTCAGGCAAGACCTCGGTTTCGATCCTATCTTGTGGATCTCGTCAGTTGCCGATTGTTGAGAAACGATAGAGATGATTTCTCGATATCATTTCAAAAGTCGCGCTCTTTTCCAAGATTTTATACTCGTTGGGGGGATCGAAAATCTCGCATTTTGATTGGTCCTCTAGTTGGCCAATCATGTGGCTGCGATTTCGATCCTTACATGTTTAGCTCTATGTTGTGCTTTCTGTAGTGGCTAAATCGTAAGAATTTAAACATTTACTGGCATATGAACGCAAGTGAGTCGATTCTGTAGACTGACATTAAACGCATCCCCAAAAGGCTGAGCAAGAGTTCCTATAGGCTCTAACTCGTTTTCATTACCGTGAAACCGATCGGTTGAGCTCGGAAATCAAACGCGGAAAACGACCGAAAGTTTCTAACGAAACCGCAAACACTGATGTAACTACATTTTCAAAAACCAAGAAAGGAAAACACTCGGCGCCTAGAAAAAACACGGTATCGCTCAACAATATATACAAGATAGTAGAAACCCTAGAAAAGAAAATAGCCGACTTCAGCGATCTAATGTCAACTGTAAAAGGCAAATATAATAAACAATTTAAACAGTACAAATGCCCGTCCACTGAGTCATTAGATAATGACAGGACCAAACGGAAACCTTTAACCAAACAATTGTCGAACAGAAAGCGGAAAGACCGCAAACAAATCAAAAACAAAAGAAATATAAACGCGAGGCTTGAAAATAACAAAACCCACATAAAGAAACTCTCTAATAAAGATCTCACCAATGAACAGATTAACCTTCTGGCAAAAGGGCTGAAATTTGTTTCCACACCCGTGACTAACGAGGAGCAAATACAACGGCAACTCTTGCGTGACTTTGATAGCTTCGCAAGAAGAATGAGACTACGATACATTTTTCACGGGCAGGAAAAAGAACCACATCCATTCCACGTTAAATCCACATGGAAACCACCAATACAACCATCAATCGTCCTAGAGAGCTATCTAGAAGAGATTAAGGTTAAACTAGTGGAAACCAAACTCACAAAACCAAAAAATAATCTGCCTCCACCGGAACAAAGGGCACTTAAGGCATTAAAGCAAGACAACGAAATCAACCTTAAAAAGGCAAATAAAGGGACGACCACTGTTGTGTTCAACACACAAGACAAAATCAAAGAGGGTCAAATTCAACTAGATAACACTGAACACTACAGGTCACTTGAAAAACTAATGGTAGATGAGACAAGCCGCAAAGTCCACAACTAGTTAATGGACTCTATTACAAAAACCACATTGACGGAAACAACTAAAAAATGGTTTTGTGAAGCACCAAAGCCGCCTCCAATTCCGGTTTTCTACACCCTGACAAAAATTCACAAACCGAAACCAGTCGGGAAACCAATAATATCAGGGTGCGATGGCCCTACAGAAAAACTACCAACATTTGTTGACAGACTTCTTCAGCCTATAGCAAAACAGCAGAAGTCATATCTGAAAGACACCACTGATTTTATCAACTTTACAGGGAGAACGAAACTATCCTTGTTTCAATGGACGTAACGAGCTTATATACAAATACACCACAGGATGAAGGAATCTGAACAATATGCGCAGCATATGATACATTCCATAAAAACAAACCTCCTTTCCCTATTCAACAGCTTCAAGAAGCGCTAAGGCTTATTTTAAAAGAAAATTCGTTCCAATTTAATGGACGAGATTGTCTTCAAACACATGGAACTGCTATGGGGACGAAAATGGCTGTTGCCTTCGCCAATATCTTCATGGCAAAAGTCGAAACAGAAATTATAAGGTAAAGCGTGATTAACCTGCTCGTTTGGAAACGCTACATGGACGACATTTTCTCCCTCTGGAACACAAACAGAGGAGATATAACACATGATTAAAGGAGATTAGTTTCTAAAGAAACTGTGGTGCTGCGTCGGTGGGGGAGTGAAGCACGAAAATTTGGTTTATCAACGGAGTTGATAATGTAAATTGACCACCGTACAGGGATTCGATTAGCTGACGTTTCGAGCGTTAGCCCTTCGTCAGAGCGAATCGAGGAATTGTGGGTTGTGTATGGTTTATATACAGAAAATCGAGCTACGCTATTGGTGTTAACATGGTAACGTGAAAAACAGGAATAAATTAATTGAATGAAAAGCGCTCGTTGATACCGTGGGGATTAAGAATGCCAATTTGAAAGATCAGTTTTTGCTCGAGATTTTTACGGCTTTCCGTGGTACCTTGATGTAAGGAAAGGCCGGAGATCGACATTTGTTGTTTGGAAAGGTTAGGAAGATTAAAATGCCGAGCGACAGGTTTGGATGCGTCTTTGTCATCTTTCTCAACATCACGAAGATGTTCTCGGAATCGGTCACCCAGTCGCCTTCCTGTTTCGCCGATGTATAACTTTTTGCATAATGTGCAGCTTATGCAATAGATAACATTTGCGAAGGCCGCGGTACACGTGAAACGATCAGTGATCTTAACAGATCGCTTAGGGCCCGATATTTTGTCAGTGTTTTCAATGCAAGGACAAGTTTTGCATCGCGAGCGCGCGAATTTAAAAGTGCCAGGTTTTTCAGTTGTTTTGAATGCGCTTTTAACTAGAAAGTTACCTACATTTTTGTCGCGTTTGAATGAAATCAGCGGTGGTTTCGAAAAGATTCTAGCAGTTTCTGGATCATTTTGCAGTATCTTAAAGTTATTAAGAATGATGGCTTTAACTAGGTTATTATGCGGGTGAAATGTGAGGGTGAATGGAATTCTGTCATTCTTTTCCTTTTGTGACGTCTGTAGTGCTGACTGTTGATCAATCTGCTGAGCGCGTTGATGGCCCGATTGAACCACAGAATCAGGATAGCCACGTTTCTCGAAAAAATGGCACATCTCCTCTGATTTGTTGGAAAAATCAGAGTCATCACTACATAGACGTCGAAGTCTAAGAAATTGACATTTCTTGACATCAAAGTTTTTATCAGCGGCAACGGTTTATGTACCAGTGTGTACTACAAACCCACCGATTCTCACAGTTATTTTTTGTATTCATCTTCACATCCATCTCATGTCAAAAACGCCATTCCCTATTCTCAATTTCTTAGATAGCGTAGCTCCATTTTCTGTATATAAACCATACACAACCCACAATTCCTCGATTCGCTCCGACGAAGGGATAACGCTCGAAACGTCAGCTAATCGTATCCCTCAGTGTACGGTGGTCAATTTACATTATCAACTCCGTTGATAAACCAAATTTACGAGATATAACACAGAGTTCATTGAGAAAGCAAACAAACATCACCGTCCAATTAAATTCACCGGTGAAGTTTCAGAAACTGAAATACCTTTCTTGGTCACCATCATATACAAAGGCGCAAGATTCGAAACAACATCAGTTCTTGACGTGCGAACCCATTTCAAGCCTACTGAGATATTTCAATATACACACATCTCATCCTGTCACCCACCCGGTGTTAGGCCGAGGGGATTTGTGAAAGGAGAGGCTTTAAGACTTCTGAGGACAAACTCTTCTAAAACAATATTTGAAGAGAAAGCAGAAAATTTCCAAACACACCTTGTTGATAGAGGTTACCCTAAAGCCTTTATCCAAAGAAACCTCTCAGAAGTAAAGTCTCAAAACAGGCGGGAAACAAGCCCTCCGACAAAAAGAGAAAGAAAACAAACGAATATCGAATCGTGCCGTTTGTAACGCAATATCACCCGTCAGTACCAAACCTAAAAGAAATCCTCATGAGCAAATGGCATTTTATTGAGAAACAACCGACGCTCAGAGAAACATTTAAGGAACCGCCACTTATATCCTACAAGAGAGGGCGTTCCCTGAAAGACATACTCGTTAGAGCAAAAATATAGCTTCAAGGCCAAAAACACGCGAGTGGGAGTCGCGCAGGCCTATCTAACCCCCTCTTTTTAACACAACAAAAAAAAGTGGTTTCGTTGATATAAAAACAAATATATCAAAAGTATCAGAAATTTTTCTTGTTACCACTTTGATATATTTAGTTTTATATCAACCACACTAGCTAGGGGCGTTTGAACGAGGTCCCGACGTTTTCTCGAGGTCCCCATTTGCGGTCTGAGATTACAAGTAAAAATAATATCTTGAATATCACTGCTACGTCAAACTACTAAGTACTGTATGCTGCTTTGGTAATTTGAATAAATGTGCAAAGGAAAAGAACCGGTGTAACATAACTAGGATGGATGCTGTACAACAAAATAAAACGCATCATCAATGTCCGCGTTCGTGTTGTATCACTGACGCACTTTCTTTCTCTATTATATTACTTTGGATCCCTCCAGCGTTTGTTTGTTTATAAGTTGTTCAAGTCTTTTCATGAGTTGTCCTTTCTGGGAGGAAACCGCGCATTGAATAGTAATAGGGATTTGAAGGTCGCCTTTCTTCAACTTCATTATTAAACGCTGGACCTCGCGCCGTTAAAAGTCGGCTTTAAATATAATAAATTCCGGGACCAAACCGTCGAATTTTTTTTTAAATAAACGCCGAGAGCGTTTAATTGAGAAAATACGATACTACAGGTGAGTAGAAGCATGACCTGTTTGAATTACAAACGACCAAAATACTTTACTTACTTTCATAATCTAATGCGACGCTTAGAAAACATAAAAGGCTAGCTTTCATTAAACGGACAAATGATTAGTAAACATCCTACAAAATGCTAGATAGCGTTATGGTCACAAAGCTTCTTCATTAAGTAAAGCGCGCCAACTGTGAAAAGAAATGACTGTGCTGAGTGAGATTTATTAAAAGAGTGCTCGCTCATTTATTCATCCATCGATCCATCCATCCACCCGTCTGTTCGTTCGTATACGTACGTACGTTCGTTCGTTTGTTCGTTCGTACTTTTACTTATTTATCTATTTATTTATTATTTATTATCTGTGCAATAGAATTCATTACGGCCCCAATAACAGGGTCAAGAAATCCGTTCAATATATCTCAAGACTGAAGAAAAATACCAACACGGATTAAAAACCCTGAGGATCTTTGTTTTTCCTACGAGTGTGGCTCAGAATTTCCCCAAATCAAATGCATAAATCATTTTAAGAGCGAATGTCGCGAAGGCTTGAGCAAAATTGGAAATGGTCAGTCAAACCTTCCTTGATACTTTGTGTGTAGTTAGTCCTTGGGATGAAACTACTCACCATGGTATTTGTTTGATTTCTAATAAAAACCTGAGCTAAGCTTCAGGGGGGGGGGGGGGGGTGTAGTTTAGGCCTCAAAAAGCATTTTTGGGGACATTTTGCACCTTGAAATTTGGAGTTTTGTTAGCAAAATATTTCAAAGAGCAACTTTACAGATAAAAATTTGCTTATATCATAGCACACTTTCATCCTTCCTCTCCAGATATATGTTATCAACTTTTAACCTTGCCTCCCCCCCCCGTCCCCCCTGGCGACCCCTGTGCGTTATCATTTTGAAGGGGGGTAGATGTTTTTTTGAAAAGCTGAAAATAAGACATCTTTAAACAAACTTTTCTCTTCCTGGTATTTGGATTTTCATCAAAATTAAGACTGGATGTGAATATTTCACTCTTTGCAAATCGTTTGCTCCTAAAAACTCCGCGGGCACTCCATAATTTTTCGAAGGCTAATCAATTTACAAAGTATACCTCAGGCAAAATTACGATTTTTCGTACATTTTATTCACGACTATCTTTCTTTTAAATAATATTATTCAGGCGATTTCACGCAAGACCGCTCCATTATTTACTATAGATTGTATTTATTTTGGTTTGTTAGTCAGATATCAAGCAGATTTGCCGTTATTATTTTTCAAAAATCGCATCTTCAAGCAAGCGGTTAATTTATGCAAATTATTGTCTTTGGTAAGCGAGAAAGAAAAATGTATAACTAAACTTTCCAGCATAGTTAACCGCTCTGAAGGGATCTATAATAGGTAAATTAAATTAGACATGCCTCTAGGAAAGCCATCTGTTCGAGAAACATTTCAGAATCAACGGGAAATCACACAAAAGTCCGTGGTTCCTCAGTGAACGTCTCATATGGAGAGAATGCATGTCGGCGCGTTTAAACCACAGTTCTCGTTTTCGATGACAGCTCAAATGGTTCCTTTTATAGCGACACCCTATCCAATTTGCTGCACCTGCAATTGGTTCGGCGAAAAGCTCCAAACAACATCATTTCCTTTTAGAGTTAGCTGACGGACATCTTGCATCTTGGTATTTCAAGTAATGATCTGGCATTTAGCTCGTACCTGCTGCTTGGTCAACAATGTGGAGAATACTGTTTAAAGGGATGTTTTACTTTGAAATGCGTTGCTATAAAAGTGCTGGCAAGTTAATTGTCATGTAGTACGAAAGCTGTGAAGTTTCACGATTTAATGCCCACCAAGAGTTTAGTATGGTGTCTATGTTTGTGCGCGTTTCCGCTGACCGGCTCTTATTGCTCGCAACTCGAGGCGTGTTGAACAATATCAGATTTTTTTCTTGCTGTTTACCCCAAGTTTAAGTTCAGTTACTACACAACACCTCGAAGATCTTTAATACTCATTTTTAAAAGATTTTCCTCTGTTGTGGAATCAAAGCTGGAACAGAGTCTTAACACAAGTGGTCAAGGCAGGTGCAGGAGGCCATGGCAGGTGTTGAGGTATGTTAACTTTTGCTGTCTGCAACGCTTTCTTTCTACTAAACTAAGAGGCCAGTTGCTCCACGGATTTTTAAAGGTAAATTGGAAGTGGAATCTTTAAAGAAATCCGTCGGACTATAAATTTGTTAGTCAAGAAAATAAGTACCAGCTTTGGGTGGGCACTTAAAATAGCATATCATATACCGTTTCTAATTTGTGTCAAAAAGGTTATGTATTAGTCAGTTCAAAAAAAGCGCCCATCCCCCCCCCCCCTGGGGGCGAACACCGCGGGCATTTGACTTTAGTTTTTCAAATTTTGATCAAATGCCCCCCCCCCCACCCTCCTGTGTTTCCAGTTTAGACAGTAAAATGCCCCACCTTCAAGACCTCAAAAAGGGCAAATCAAGTATAATCTATGGCAAATCACTCGTTGCATGAAGCATTTTAGCATCCTCCACGCTCAAAATAAATATTTTAATCTAAAATCGCTTACCTTTGCAAACCAAATCCGAAAAATTGTGCGCCAAAACTTTTTTCCGATCTCTTTTGTTGACACTCCAAACTTTGAATAAATGCATATCAACTGTATATTTAGGAAACAACGGAAAACTTACGCGGAATCTTGAATTAAGTTAAGGGAGCGAAGCGGCTCCCGTAATGAATGAATGAATATTTGCGCGCAAAACCTTTAGCTGGCAACCGCCGACCAGTGTTTAGCCCATAATCAAATGCCCCACCCTGCGGGACACGTTTCGGGGGAAATA
>JAEMWC010001097.1:105000-175000 GCA_016490735.1 Pachyseris speciosa | reverse complement strand
TTAATTGTTTCAGAGGCCGAACTTTTGATGTACTTAAACCATTAGGTTTGCTTAATGAAAAATTACGGTGTCTGAATCGGGCCTTAGCCATGCGTAGGCAAGTAGGCAAGTGTCAAGCTTCTTCGATTCATAATCACACTTTTCCCTATCATCGCGAGCTCTCTTTTATTTTAACTTCCAGTAAACGCGTCCAGTAAACGAAGGAGACTCTTTTCTAACGAACTGAGGTTTTTTCTGTGGTCCAACAGCAGTTCCAGTGACAGTGACATGTGATGTCTGCAAAAGCGTTACCTTGGCAACTTCTTTTCGCCTTGTGTAATTGCCTGAGCTGTATTCTCGGGGTAGCAAAACTGCATTTGAATCGCCGATAAAATACCTCGTTGTAAAATCCTGAAACCCTTAGCGGGTTTATTTCTCTCACAATGTGAGATTTTTATGAATATCTCCGGCGGTACAAATTATGCTCACTTGTCTCCTACCCTTTCGTATTTCTCCCCACTATCCAGAAAGGGAGTGCTAGCAGTCTATGAGGCTTTATGGACATGGAACTTGAAATCTTGAAATAAAAGATAGCAGTTTTTTATACTCATCTCCCCGAACAGAAGTGGCGTTAGTTTTACTATATTCTACTTTCTCCGCATAGCGTTTTTCGGGAAAAGGCGTGATCATAACAGTGCGAATTAAGTTGCATGGTAATAAACTGGTTAAAATTTTGAATCAACTGTGGTCAGACGGTTTCATTCAGAGATGTTGCTTGACCTTCCGATAGAGGATTTTCACCACACATGACAAAAAGACACCAGTTATGGAACATATGAGAATCAAAATATATTTCGCGATTCACACATACTAATACCCAGGAGCCCATGACGGCTATGAATAGGTCGTGATTACATGCACCGATGCCATATAACGTGACATTTCTGGTGTGGCAACTCATGATGGTGTAAGTCATAGTCAGTTGTAATCACTTGTGATTGTTTAGCTCATGCACTAGACTGTCACGAAAAAAAAAAGGGGAACATTGCTAACAAACACTGAGGATATGTCTATAATACTGAAACCCAGAAGAGTTCGAACAAATTGTAGTATAATTATTATTTGTATATTCGACCAAATGGCTGACTGAACCACTTCGGCCTTTACAGCATTTGGTGCTAAGAATTGTTTTACAGCTACGAACAAATTAAGACGAGAGCCGCAATTTATCCGCTCATTTCCAGCTTTTAGAACGACACGATATTAAAGTGCACCTAAATGCAAAAATTGTTTTTGATAAGATAATTATTTCCACTTATGGGAAACATATTTTACCATTTTCACCTCGAATTTCTGCTTCAAATGCGTCGCACAAGCTATCTAAAGTTAGCATTTGAAACTCAGTTTCAAACACAGGGTACAGAGGAGTTCAGTTCGATCGTACACGACAAAGTCTCACCTCGTTAATTCCAAAATATGTTTACTTTGTACGATAAAGATTGTCGAAATGAAATCCTTCTGATTTGTGAATGTTTTCTGCTTCCATATTCTTCTGTACGGCTTTCCGCCATGTTTACTTGCATATACCGCGTCGAACTGACGCTGGCCGCTAGCTTATATGATCTTTGCCCGAAGGGCAACGAATAAGCTTCGGAAAGCGAAAGCGAAGCTTTCCGAACGAGGCACGACGTGCCGAGTAAATGAAGAGTAAACGGAGGAAACCAGCGTCACATGACTAGTTCGATGTGAACCCTAATAACTGATGAAGGAAGTGGGCAGTGACCGGAAACGGGAGAGTAATCTCCCGTTGGGGAATGATAAAAACATGGCAAGTTTGTGTTTCAAAAGGCCAGCTCCACTCAAAGAAAACCTACCGGAGGCAAAAAAAAAAAAAAAAACCGAAACCGTCCACGTGCACCAGGGAAACACAAATAGAGCTAGACAGACTAGATAGCCAGCAAATACTAACAACACGTTTATTCTATGAGGTCACAACATATACCCTTAAACGATAGCTAACTAATAATTAGAACAATTCTCACGCCTCGACGATTCTCAGCAAACCTTCGAGAATCCAAGTCTCCTCCTCTTCTGGAAACGTCAGACGCATATGTGTCGAATGCTCACTTGTCTATGACATGATCTCGAATATAATGGTCTTCTCTATCACCGAAGCCCGGGCACCGAAGTCACGGCTAACCGCACGCTAACGAAGCCGACAAACAAACTGGTCAACGGTTTCACTGATTTCCTGTGCAATCTGCAGAAACTTGTGCCTCTCAAACGGGACGTTTGCCTTTGGAACGAAGTAGTCATGACGTGTCTGCGAAACCAGTGCTTCTAACGAACCGACACCAACGGAAACAGAAACGCTTCCAACACATCCCGACTCGCTGGTTGAACCGACTAGCGTTAGCTCCGCTCATCTCGCCGCCGCTTATAAACCGCGGTTGAAAAGAGAAAAATCTCGACAAATACCTCCACGAAACCGCGAGTGAAAAAGAACGATCCTTGTCGCTTACCGTAGAACCTCGAAACACAAATAGAGACCGCCAGCGAGTACTTCCAACACGTTTATTCTTCGAGGTCACAACACATTTCCGTCACCAGTTGTTGCGGTGCACATTGAACGAAAGCGGTGTAATGAGGCCGTAAATCTCCTTTGCCAAAAATGTTAGTTTTCCGACTGTTTCAACAGAATTCTTGTTCAATTTGGCTAAAAAGTGAAAATTCCAAACCATATACGAAAAATGAGGCCTTTTCATTGAATTTCGTGTTAGACACAGGGAATCGAAAAATTGAGCCTAAATCGGTTTCCTCCCTTTACTCTTCTTGTACTGTAAGCCAAACTTTTGTAACCGTGAGCGCCCACAGTACTTTGGTCCGCGGTACATGCAAATAAACATTGCTGAAACCGTACCAGAAAGAGACAAGATCGGGGGATATAGAAGGATATGGAAGCAGAAAACATTCACAAATCAGAAGGATTTCATTTCGACAATCTTTATCGTACAAAGTAAACATATTTTAGAATTAACAAGGTGAGACTTTGTCGTGTACGATCGAACAGAACTCCTCTGCACCCTGTGTTTCAAATGCTAACTTTACATAACTTGTGCACTGCACAAGTCTATGGCCCCACGGATGTGCTGTGAGAGGCATGGGCCTATTCTCGATTTTACGTCACAAAATGCTTTGTATTCAAGTTTTCAAAGATTTTTTGCATTGCAAAACAGTTTGTGACGTAAAATCGAGAATAGGCCCTCACAGCACGGCCGTGAGGCCATGTGACTGCTAGTTTTGCTAACTTTACATAGCTTGTGTGACACATACAAGCAGAATTTCAAGGTGAAAACGGCAAAATATGTTTCATATAAGTGGAAAGAATTATCTTATCAAAGAAAATTTTTTGCCTTTAGGTGCACTTTAACCAACAACATTACATGTAGCTTTACCAGACTCGAATACATTTTACGACCAACACGTAAATTTCCATACAAGAGAAAGCTAAATTGGGTTTGCAAACATGTATATGAATTGTCCCCAAATTTCTGATTACCAACTAATCGCGCATTTCCTGGAGCGTCTTCACCATGCATGTCGTTCTTATCGCGATAATGGAGATTGTCACTGAAGAAAAAAAGCACTTACAGCACCATCAGCCATTTATTGTGATCAAATACACCTCTGGGTAGCTCTGTCAACTGGTTTCCACTCAAGAACCTACAAACGAATAGTCACAACACCGTTTTCACTTTTTATATTGAAAGCTTTGGTAACATTGATTAAAGTAATCGCAGACATGCGAATTCCAGAGTCCTTATTTGTTAAATGATTTTTTTCAGTTAAACAACTGTGTAAGTAATCATGGTGCTGGTTCCAGTTAGTTTGCCAAACAACGCATATAGAACATAATACATGGTATTATGTGCCCTGTACTATATCATCCCTTGTGTATTTGGAGGGAAAATGAAAATAGCACGTTTTGTGTGATCGTAATCAAGACCTACGTTTCGCAAATAGAATGCGGTTAAATAACACTCTTTTACTTTTCAAGATAGACAAGAAGAATAACCTTTGAATTATGCTCGCGCTAAGTATGCCTTGACAAGTGGCTGCAATTTACAGCAAGTCAGTTGTCAAACGGAAAATGAATGCGTGATGCTTTCCGATGTAGTATGTCACCGCAACAAGGGAAAGCGAACGCGAGCTGTTCAGTTCTGTTTCCTCAGAAAATCGCTTTCGCCAGTTTGTCTTTCGTACTTATGCCATCGAGATAGCGCCAGAAATTTGTGCCCAACTTTCCCATAAAATCATTGTCGGAAAAAGCAAAGACCGTGGAAAAACTGACCCAGCGCACCATGTATAAACCTTCAGTGAAGAGACAACCCGTACACTTCTGCCAAGCGAATGTAGCTCGTCTTAAAACCAAGGCCGATGATTAAAGAAAATGAGAAAGAAATAGTCACTGCAAGTCGACCTAAATTGTTAGCAAGCAAGATCATCTTCTAGGTTATGATCTTCCTTTGTTTTAGCCAGATGTCTGTCAATCCGAATTTATCAAGCTGGGAAATGATTTTTCCGTCTTTTGTTCTATAAATCATACAATAATATATATATTTAGCCAAGCCTAAAAGCGGAGCTCCAAAAGCATTCTTTTTCTACTGGCATTTACATATAGTCTGCTTGTCATATCACCCATCTGACCTCACTCAAGCTACAGACCCAATGCTGTAGAAAATAGTATGGAAAGGTGATCTGAGCCAGTGGCACAGTGGATTTGGACCCCACGTGGATTTGCACCCTCTAGTCCAGATCTGCTTGTGGATCAGATTTGGACCCCCTAGTCCAGAACTGCTAGCAGATATGAATCCCCTTTTACGAATTTGGACCCCCACCCCTCCTAAAAACAAGCGTTCTATTGAGTAAGGTAATAAAATTCCTTTCCAAACTGAGTTTGCAGATGTTAAAAAGCAAAATAAAAACATTGAGGTAGGTTTTTTTAAAAATAATCTTTAATACCTTGTGTAAAAAAGAACCTGCAAAGCTAGTTTTCATCTATAAAGTTTTAAAACAAAACATTTCTTAACATCTTAGAGCAATACCTAAGGACAGGTCTGTTTCCCCGTTCAACTGTAGGCAACTTAGTTACATACTTAGCTACTTAGGTATGGTTTAGAGCCACTAGAAATTGGTGGAGAAGCCTGGTGATTGCTCCTTGGAATCAGTATCACATCAGATATATAGTGATTCAGATCATCACTTCATAATGAATGCAATTTCAATTATCCACAGCCTCCCATGAGACAGTCAGAAATCGGAAATTGTGTATCCTCTGGATATATGTATGCCTCACAAAAATTATGAAAGAAAGATACATGGAAATCAATAAAAATATTTAGATGCCATGAATTAAGACCAAGATATTTATTTTGATCAATTACTTCTTGACCTTACTATCACAAAAAAAAACTGCTTGCTAACATTAAGCTCATCACTCAATGCACCTACAGTGTTTTCAAAAAGAAATCCAGCTGCTCTTCTGGCCAGTTAAGTGCAAGACCAAACAACTTGATAATAATATATTGGGCATTTGGTTGATACCACTATCAAGGTGATTCATCAAAGCAAAAGTGCTGGAAATCTGTTAGCCATCTTAACTTGATCTTAACATACTTCATCAAACATCAGAGATTCCATTAAACATTAATGCCAAATGTCATCCAAACATCCCACAAGATTGGTGTGACCAGCTACTAATAAAATTAATTGAAAGACTGTATGCAGGAGGAGGAAGTCCAAAGGATGTGTACATTGATGAGAAAGAGCTTACTTTAAGTTTAATTTTAAGTTTTAAGTTTAATAATACTTTGTCATGTGAATACAACTAAGTTGATACAAAACAAAAAAGTGCATGACTGGAGAATAATTGGGAGAAACTAAATTCCCATACAAAGAATATTATCTAATATTACACATTCTAAAAACTAAGAGGTGAAATTTAAACGTGGCCCAAAGCTAACCTAATCAAATTAAATCAAATACTTGTCTCTTGCAAGTCACCCCTGATTTGAGATTGAGACTAAAAATCATGAAGTAATCCAAAGCAAACCTAATTAAATTACATACTTGTCACTCACAAGCTACATCTGATTTAAAATTGACACTAATAATGTAATAGATAGGACTTAAAACTGCTTAAAGAAGGTGCATGCATGATGTTCGATGGAACACCATTCCAGTCTGTTATGTAGCGATTAAAAAAAGAAAAGCTGAAGGCCATATATATATATTTAGCCATGCCAAGCCTAGAATCGGAGCTGCACACTCTCACCGAGCAACTTCGCAAGAGTATTTGGGCCAGTTTAATTTGTGTCCAAAACAATTGAGCAGCAGCAGGGAAAACGAAGAGTTTTCGATAGTAAACGTTTGCAAAAAAGAAAAAAAAAAGACGGACATTCTTGAGTCTAACTACTTTGAGATGAAAGCGTAAAGGGATTCAAAGCGGATCAAAAAAAAAAAAACAAAAACAAAAACACTGCAAGCGAACAAAGTACGATGCCGGCGAGTGTTTGCTCGACGAAGGAGAAGGTGGAGAAATTAAACAAGACTAGCTAGTAATTAAAATAGCTTGTAATGATAAAGCTAGGAAAATCTGTATTTATTTTGACATAAATGCCCCTAGAAAAAAAAATAAAGGGTACAAACTCTTCGTTTACAGCAGTCAACAGGAATTGACCGCGGTTCAGAAACAATATAACAACAAACATAAGACTTATTACAAGAAAACAAAGCACAATATGAATAATATTTCTTCGAAGATTCTTGGAGAAGGTGCAGAAATTGGACAGGTAACACATAAATGTCCGTAGAAAAGACAAAAAAGAGGTCCGTACCTGATCGTTTAGAGCAGTCAACAGGAATCACTGAGACAGCAATCACTCGGAATGCGACAGAGCTGAATAATAGAGCCATTTCCCACAAAATCTTTCCTTGGCTTACACAAAACACTTAAGTGCTTTGATGGTTTTACTGTTACTTCCCATGTCTTCCGAAGAACCTTCTTCAATTAATGATTCTCAGTGGCAAAACATCATCCAGATAACGAAGAAAGCGCTTGCCAAACCAAACGAGCATTTCTCTCGCAGACCCGTCCACTTTAAAATTTATCAAAACCAGCCAGCCAGTCAACCCATTTCGCTGTTTTTAACATCGGTTCCAAACGCTGATTCTTACCGGTTCAAACAAACGACATGTTTGTTTACAGGCTGCTTTCGACGAAGATCTCTTAAAGACTTGACGAAGTGAAGCGCGCTGGGTTTTGACTGTTTTGGCAGCATTTTGACAACTTAATGTCAGATTTTGAGAAGTGCACATGCACATGCATTTGATCGGATTTTTTATTTTTCCTCGAGCTCGAGTCTCCCCCTTTAATGCTTAATTTTACGAGGACTCATTGCGATTACGTGTTGATAAGATAAGGGCAAAAGTTTCTTAACGCTACTGTGAGGAACCAAGGTCGAAAAACAGTCAGCCAAGCCGAGTAAAAACACTCGTTCGCTTGCAAAGAAAACAACGTAACAAAACAAACAAACAATTCAACTACTTTGCGTCCAAAACGAGTACAGATGATTGTTATTTATATCCATTCGAGAGAAAAATACAAGTTTCATTCCTGAACAAAAGTAACAACGATTAAACCAAATGTTAAGCTTCTATTTATTTAATTTACCTCACTATCCTGTGTTGTAGAGGTTTCTACCACTTGAAAATGCGTAAGCTTCAGTAAAGTAAAAACAAGCATCCGCAAAAATAGCGAACGGTTTGTCCAAAGAAAGAGCTTCTTCCACAGAGTTTGAGCTACTCATTCCTCCCATTAATAGCGGTGAACTGTTAAGTGACTTTTCTTGGTGAGATGCAAGATGCCGCGGTGAAGTGAAAGCCCTTGAAGCGTTGAATTATACTGTTTTCAATCTTCCGTCCTTCCTTTCATCACTTGAAAATTCACCTTCCGGAGTATCTTTTGACAAGTTCTTGATCTTTATGCTTTTTACGCGAAAGACAAACTTCGATCGAAGATGAAGTTGTTTTGCTCAAAATAAAGAAACCAACTGAATGTGAAATTACCAGCCGCAGAAAGCGCGCGAAAAATTTTAACGGCCTCGATTTGGTTTGGGTGTCCCACACTTGGCTTGAGCCTGCGATCCAATCGAAAGCAAGTACCTGGTCAGCGGTCAACTTCAAAAAAACAGCTGACCTCGATGAGGTCTTAACTTGAGCCCGCGATATGGTCACGTTACACTGGTCAGCGGATACCTTGTTTTGACAGGTGTCAATTGGCTATAAGATGGATGTCCAGTATCAAAGATGTACGCTGTAAAGTAGCTGGTCAGCTGGGCCAGGTGGAGTATGGCCGCCATGTTGGATTATTATGATTATTATTAGGATATTATTAATTATTGGGCGACTCCGTCGTCGTCGTCGTCGTCGTCGTCGTCGTCGTGCGTACGCGCCCACGAGCAATACCGCTAGCCATTTTTACCATGAGAAAAGCAGTTGACAGGTTTCTATAGGTATGGGGCTCCGCTTGACGGCCCTTCGGGCCGTCGGAGCTCCGCTAAAATAACATTTACTCCGCAGCTCTTCCTCGAGGGCACCGAAGCTTTCCATCACAGCAATCATGTCCCTCCTTACATTACAGTGTTGTTGCAATACGCGTACGGTGCTAAAATCTTCAGAATCTTCAACGCTAACTGAAATCGAATCAGTAATTCTAGGATCAACTGGCAATAGGTGGTTTGCACGTTACGTCATCGCCGCCATGCTGGTGGACGTAGACAATACATCTCTCGTTAGCCATTGTTATTTGTGTCTCTAGAGATTGGCTGCAAACCACCTATTGTTCCCGACGTTCTTCTCAAACTAATAAATAATTCATAAGTTCTATTGCCAATGAAAGAGGTTACATTCATCATTTGCATGAGTTTGATACCCAATGAAAACCCAGTTCAAAATCAGGCGCGTGTATTGGCTCAGATATCCAAACCAAGCGTGGTTTTCATCTGGGTTTTCATTTGGTATTAAGATTCATGCATAAAAACAAAGCAAATTAAACACAAGAGCAGTACTTACTATTAGCTATACAGTGCTAGTTAATTTTTTTCATTTACAAAACGTTTTATATCATGATTTCTAAACTTCGTGAGCCAGCAGTTAAGAGGTACGGCATCCATTTACGATATTTCACAATTTACAGGATTCACCTTCAGTAGTGACAAGTCATAGTCTTTGTAGGGTTAGTTAAAAGTTAATATGCAAGTTAATTTTTTTCCATTTACAAAAAGTTTTATATCATGATTTCTAAACTTCGTGAACCAGCAGTTAAGAGGTACGGCATCCATTTACGATATTTCACAATTTACAGGATTCACCTTCAGTAAGGACAAGTCCTAGTCTTTGTAGGGTTAGTTAATAGTTAATATGCAAGTAAACTTTTTTCCATTTACAAAAAGTTTTATATCATGATTTCTAAACTTCGTGAACCAGCAGTTAAGAGGTACGGCATCCATTTACGATATTTCACAATTTACAGGATTCGCCTTCAGTACTGACAAGTCATAATCTTTGTAAAGACCTACAGGATATGATCTAAAATCGGTACTTTCGCGTCTCTTTCCAACTGCCATTGTCTAAACACGTTCAAAGCCCATTTGTTGTATTTTGTGGAAGCTGGAACGGCGGATGAAAACGACTCGCTCCTTGGTTCATCTCCGCCATTACTGTATGTGTCAGCTACAATAAATGACTGCTGACGCGAAACAAACAACTCACAAAATGTATGCAGGCAAAGAGTTGTGCATGAAAATGCAAAAGAATGTATGCGCTGTTACTCTTTAAAACAATTAAATTAAATTTACTTCGGCTAAATTTTTGGTTAGAATATCTAGATTTAGTTTTCTTTTATAAGTCCTTGAAAGGAGATGTAATTTTTGCACGACACTTTGATGAATATTTTTCCTTTCTAAGGGGGTGCTCTCGCCGAGCTAGCTCTTAACTTTATCTTAGGACAAACAGAACTCGCACCTCACTTTTTCGTGATTTCTCTTCAACAGAATTACTTTTTTGTGGAATAGTATTCCTGACGGCATTAAGTTAGCTACTTCCCTGGACTCCTTTAAGCGCAAGCTCAAATCCTTTTTCTTTTGGCGTTTCCATTACGTTTTCAGTGGAGATAATATTCGCTCCTATAAGATTTTTTGTCCAAAATGCAGAAGATTGAATTTAAGAAACACATGTTCTTGTTAAGATGTATATATATATATATATATATATATATATATATATATATATATATATATATATACATATATATACATACATACATACATACATACATATATATATATATATATATATATATATATATATATATATATATTTATGTATGGTTATGCGTGTGGTTATGCGCAACACAAAGTTCTCCACGAAATGCAGAAAGTGCTTACACTGACTCAAGAGGAATGTTTACAAACCAAAGAACGTGAACCAACAGACCGAATTCCTCTGGTCACTACATTCAACCCCCACACTACATTTATTGCAGAAATTGCCAAACGGAATTGGAACTTTCTCCAATCAAAAGAAAGACTATCGCTCATATTCAACAAACCACCCTTGGTCGCCTACCGACGACCGAAAAATCTACGAGACAGACTTGTGCGTTCAAGATTTTTTAGTGAAACACCTCACATTCTGATACCAAAGGGATGTAGAGCATGTGAAAGAACGAAGTGTAGCTGGTGTAAAAAGATTAACCAGACCACAACTTTCACCAGACCCAACAACAACAAGACTTTTACCATATTTCATGCAGTGGACTGCCAGTCGTCATGGATCATTTACATAATCGAGTGCAACATTTGCAAACTTCAATACATTGGCAAAAGTGAAACAGCATTTAACCTACGGTTAAACAATCACAGAAACCATATTAAAAAGGGAGTTAGTAGCTGCGAACTCACTGAACACTTTTTACATAACACACGAACTCACGACTTTGATAATAATGTTACCATCACCATTATAGAACAAATAAAAAAAGATCATTTAGAGACTGAAAGAAAGAAGGACGTCCTTCGAGTAAGAGAGATTTTCTGGCAAAGAACATTAAACTCCATTCAGCCGTATGGACTAAACAAAAGAACTGGATAAAGTTTTTACACGAGAGCCTTTATAAAGTTTTGAGTACACAAATTGTTTAAAACATACGTTATAAAGGTTGTAAAACTCTTAACCGATTAGAAATACTAATTGTTTACAAAACATTCTACTCAACATCTAATTAAGCAACACGCATTGTATTACGTCACACAATTAACCAATTAAGACTGTAACAATTGCATGTTAAGGCCCCTGAAGAAGGCAAATGCCGAAACGCGTCGGGTCTTGAATAAAGCGTTGAAAAGTCCATTCTCCATTGTGCAAATTATATATATATATATATATATATATATATATATATATATATATATATATAAAGTCAGAGGTGGAAAATGACAATTAAGCATAGATTTGCCTGAGAAGAAAAGTGATTCTTGCAAGTGTGTACCGGTATAATTATTTTGAAACAATTTTACCATAGAAACACACTTTGAAATTTGCTTATCCTACATTCAGGGTACCTCGGTTATGGTGGGTCAGCTTCGTAGACCAGTCCTTGAATTTAATGCCTGATTAACTACTAGCATGTGCAATAGGAAAAGCACCTTGTTTAGCTTATCAAAGACTGGACACTGTATGAAAAATGAAGTAACCTTAAAAAACACAAATGGTTCATGGCAGAGCCAGTCATGGCATACAATAATGACTGGAGTTCGACTCAGTCGTGCTTGCAAATTAAGTGCAGATGGCACTCATGCTGTTTGACTTCTTTTGATTCTCTGATTGTTCTTGAATAATGATAGCTGCACTGAGCTACAGCAGCAACTTAAGCCATGCGACCAAATTCAGTGGATTTCAGCACGCATCATCTAAATGATCTTGTTGAGCATACTGATGGTAAGAACAAATGCTTGCCAGATAATTTTTTCCTTGTTCAAGCAGCACTTAACTTAACTTACTTAACTTAGTGTTAATAACATTTCAAGCAGCCTAGTGTGATAAAAAAAAAACATTACCAAAATTTTGGTATTATCATTAGCCAAAAAATGGGAAAAGAATGTCTTGAATTAAATTTACAGCACTGTAAGCACATGCATGCACTGTGTGATAAAGATGATAGCCTGCTTAACAGGCACTTATTCAGCCGAGCGCCAAGCGGGAGAGATAAAGCGAGAAGCGCAACACCAAGTTTTGAGTGTGAGATGAGCAAAAGAGAAAAACAAGTGCCCCCGGGGGGAGGGGGAGTACTAAAAAAAATTTAATACAAGGAGGCTCCACCCTGAGGTCAGATCCCCTTCCTTTTTATGTGTCATTTTTGACAGAAAAGATACCTCTTTCATATATCTTCCATTGAGAAATGGTACCCGTTTCAAATACCTTTCATTGGAACAGTACAGTCATAAAGTGTGTTCTAAATATTTAAATGAAGCCCTTTTAAATACATGTACCTAAATGACAGATTTCCCTACCCTTTCACTTTCATATACTTCGACTTGTGAAATCCCTACTCTTTCATATCCCTGAAGCGTGATAAAAGTACATCTAACCCTTTCAGGCAGAGCCTCCCAGTATAAGCCATTATAGGGAGTGCCCCCCCCCCCCAACCTTATATAAGCACTTGTCATCAGTCTATTTTTCATGCTCTTCCGCCCCGCAAAACACCCATAAAATTTGACTAGCAATTAGTTTTGAATTGACCAATGAAAAGAAGCTTTCAATCATTTACAGAAAAACTTATCACGACAGATTTCTTATGCATTTAGTTGTCTGACAGAAATTTCGAGCAGAATAAGTGAATTTTGTAAGCAATTTGCAGGCAGGCAGAATAAACCAGCTACTTCAAGTGCATGTGACACGAACATTCCCCCCCCCCCCAATTTAATAGTTCAACATGTACATGAATGTGTAGAACTCTTTGAAATTCCTGAAAAGCCTTTTTTGTGGGTTCACAATATGCGCTATTTTGCCTTGGAAGTGTGCCGTGCATCACGCAGCCAAAGCATCATGTGACACATGTCTGTGACGTAACACTGTGGACCCTTATCCAATGTCAACAGGGCAGACAAATAGAAAAAGAGCATCCAATATGATGAGTTGCACTAATAGTCCAACGTTGCTGAATAATTTGTGTTGCTCAACATTTTCATTCAACCAAAAAACTGAACCGAGTGGCAGCAGGACATTTTTGTGGCACCCACAGTGACGTCACACTGGATGCGTGAATGCGGTAAGTTAGATCCCAGTTTCCAAGAGATTTTAGAGGCTAAATAGCACTTAATTTAAATGCACAAAAATACACAAGCAGTTTTTAAACTTCAAGAAGTTTTTCATGTGCATTAGTATCACGTGGTGCGAATTGACCAATTAGCATTTTCTGATCACCGGACGATCAATTGGAAGAGCATGCTCGGGTTTTGCCATACATTTTTTAGGCAATGTAACTTATAAAAGGCAGTTTTTTTTTCTTTATGTGCATAAATTATTGAGTAACAGATGGCACTTGAGAAAAGTTTGGAGAGCACTCAAAGAGGTAGAGTTGCTCTCGCCAAAGTCTTGTGCTTCCCTCTTGCTCTCGAAAAGTTCTACGTGCATGACAACTTGATATACATGTACTGTATCCAAACTAAAGCATCAACCAATAATTAGTCTTAAAAATTAATGTAGTCTTACATGCTTCAAACATCAGCCTGATGACAAATGAATATTTTTTTAATCTACATATATAGAGTACAATATTAACACTACTTGTAGTACAGCAGCTACTAACGAGTACTGAAAATACCAAAGAAACAGTAAATGCTGGCTACAAAATAAAATACAGACTAAATACAACTTAGTGAAAAAGAGATAATGGTAAGATAAATAACAGTAAAAAAAAAAAAAGGAAAACGCTTAAATAAAGTCTTTCCATTTTCTGTTAAAGTTGTCAATGTTTTTGTTCTTAACTGCTATTTGTTGAAGAGCATCTAATTTATTTTTCAAAAAAGAGGGAAAGCCATCAAAGGATACCTCATCAGAGTCTTGGGTTGTACAGAAGATATAATATTTGGCTACGAGGGTTATGTAATTTAAAGTGTCTTTTGATTCTGTGGCATTATCATGCCAACCAAAAAGGATGTCACGTTCAGTAGGAGTTATGCTCTCTCCGTGATTTGCGAACCACCAACTTTGAAAAGCAATCCAAAATTTGGAAATTACAGGACACTGGTAAAGAAGGTGAGCCAATGTTTGCGCTTGCATTTTACATAAGTGACAGGTTTCAGATTCACATAGCTTCATACAATGTACAAAAAGGGGAACATTTGGTTGGAAGTATATTGTGGATAATCTTATATTGGAAAATTTGAAGTTTTGTTTCAAGCGTAATTACAAAGGGGAGGTTATAAACATCTTTTAGGCAATCATTGGAGAAACCGTAACGTAACAATCTTGGCTCAGCAGTTGGAGGTTGAAAGTAGTGATTTATTATTACTGCATAAACTGAACGGGTGGTGACACTTTTAGGCAAAGAGGATTCCTGTGACACATTTTCATTTTCAATTGGCATTTTTGTGGATTTGATTTCACGTTTCCAGCTGGGAGGAATGACATTCATAAGACCATAGTAGCCTGTGAACGGGAATTTTAAGTGAAAAGTTTGTTGAAATACATCATACGATAAAAGCTGTGGTATTCATTAAGTAAGTTCTTAATATGAGTGATTCCACTTTGGTGCCAATGTTTTAAATAGATCATATGTTTATTTATTAAAATGTTTTGGTTTTTCCAGATTATTTCGTTTTGCTTTGGTATAATGTCTTCTGAGATTATGGGTTTATTTTCCTGCCAGTAAGTAGTATAGTGTTTGGGGGTACGAAATCAATTGATCTCGTTTTCCCCAAACACTATACTACTGCCTTCTGGTCTCGTATTCTGGAATATATAGTTATTTAATTTGATGGAATATATAGTTATTTAATTTGATGGAATATATAGTTATTTAATTTGATGGAATCTATAGTTGTTCAATCTGATGGAACCAAGGTCTGCACACTTCATAAAATGCGTGACATTCTCGGAAAAATCACCAAGCGTGACATTCTCGGAAAACAGGGAATGAGTCATCGCCTATAGCTATTATTTCTCACGTGACGTCATGTGTTAGTTGCATAAAGAAATAATATCTCACATAATATTATAGAATGAGTTGTAATTCAGTAATCCACAATGAATTAAAGAATATGGGAGAATTGTCATGTTCTTTTTGTGATCAGCTATTGGTCAAAGTTGTTAAAAGTGTGAAAGCACCTTGCTGTGATAATCAGAAAATGTTTAACGATGATGGTGAAAATGTTTGTCTAAATTGCGGTTCAGTCCACAGCTATGACTATTGTAAAGAGTACGTCGACTTTCATAATAATATGTATAAAATACGGCGAAAATCTGTATATCATCGGAAGTACCATATTGAAAATGTGATAAATGGTATATGTTGTAAGAATGGACTTCAAATTTCTGTAAAAGATAAAGGCAAAATATTGAAAATATTCCAAGAGATAGACACTGTCCTTCCTTTGGTGAATAAGAATCGTAAAAGGATGATAAGTACGAAATTTATGCTTAAGCAAATATTTTTAATGCTTGATATTCCATTTGATAAAATAATAGTCACTAGATCAAAAAAGACGCTTGGATTTTATGATCGATATTGGGTTGAGATTCTATTGTTGAGATTTGATAAGATTATTCGTATTATCAAGCAGTGAATTTTTCATCATATTTCAGTAGGTACTTATCAATAATTGGACTATTATCAGTCACATAATCATCGATATTCTTCATTGAGATTTGTATACTTGAAGCATCAAAATCACCACTTCTCAACTTGTCTTTTATTGAATTGAGTAGATGTTGATAGCTTTGATAAGCATACATGCAATTTTGGATTTTCAAATCTAGGTTTTTATGCTTCATCCACCCTTGTATCAAAAGTGATGCTGTACTGATGGCTACCAAACTAACACCACCGGTTGCCACGCTTGCAGCAAGACCACCTGTTGCAAATATAATAGACGCTGAATTACCAGCTAATTTCCATTTTTTAAACCGTTTAACCGCCTGTTTATGAGCCCAACACTTTCTGTGATATGTTCGGTAATAGGATTTTAATTCATTTACCTGATCTTCTGTTAATTCACCTGAAATATGGTTCCAGCTGAATATGCTTTTTCGCTCTTTCATATATATCTTTTACATAATGATTCTCTTGAATATGCACAAAAGTATTCCAGAGATCTGGCCACTCAGAGGAGATAACTTACTTAATTTAGTCGATAAGAAACATGGAAAAGCATAAGAATATCCTCTATCAAGACCATGTTTGACATAGAATCTGCCGAAAGCATCGTGTAATATTGCATGCGTTTGTAACACGTCAATCCATCCAAGAGTATGCTCCAACAAATGTGTCAAGCGGCCATCACCGTAACCAATCAACCCAATGCCTATGTGCTCCTGGATAATATCTCTCACTTCAATATATTTGTTGAAATGTTTGTGATATAGAAACTGGTAAACCAAAGCTGATTTCAAAATCCTCTTATCAACACCAGGGTTTTTCCGTTCAGCATCCCGAATGAACCATCGTACAAATCTTATAATCTGCTTCATAATAATTGATTACATAATTCAAAGATCGAAATAATCTTCAAGGAAACGGAACATATTTTTTAATTCATCATTAGACAGAGATTTCTGCCAAACAGAAAAAGCGTACAGATCCATTTCAGAAAAATTGACTGCAGTACCATCATCATTATCAACTTGACATCCAACGAACATTTTTTGTGGATTTCCTGACAGTGTTGCTGAGATTGTTTCTGTTCCAACAGGAGTCATTGATGAAATACCTCTAAATAGTTCCATATTTTGTCCATTCACTCTTATTGTCCAAACCTCAATATTACCAGTCAGATTAGACAAAGAAAGAGCAGTAAGTCTTCCACCTGAGAGAGTACCAAAATCAACCCAAACAGTCCCATTATTCCAAGGAAAATGAACACCAAATTGAATATTAGCCTGCCCCCATTGAAATTGAGATTGTTTCTTCACTTGTTTTGTATTAACAACCATAATTACTGTGCATGTATTCCCATTTGGTCCAGCAACTTTGGATACATCAAATGAATTTATTCTCAAGTAGTCATCAGTCCCATCGAATCGCAGAAAGAATCTCTTTTTATTTGAATCTCTCAACAGCAGAGGTTTTTTGGAATCATCAGATTGTGTGAAAGATATATTATTGACAGGATCAACCCATCTTGAGACTCTATCGTTTGTATCAGATGTTAAAACAGAGAGAGCTGGGATGAGAGCAATAGAAATTCCATCAAGGACTGGTACACCAGGAAGAGAGTTGGAAATAACAAAAGTAGCTCTATCTAACTTCAGATCAAGTTGTTTTTTTGTGACACAATCATTATCATCAGTTCCTTCATCAACATTTATCAATTTCTTGTTGTTTCCAAGATCATAGTGGCCATCTTGTGTTAATGTAAATCCATCACCTTTATCACCTTTATCACCTTTATTGTCTTGATTCAGTGAATGATTGAATACACCCATATAATATTATTTTAGATTAATTCATGACCACTTCAAGTGTGAATGCTGTATCAAATTCTCTACTATTGGGATGTGAATAGTAAATTATAAGATAGCCTCTCGATAATGATTTGTTGACGTTAACCGTTGTGATGTTTCTACTTAAAGAAGATTGTCTATGTTCATAAATAGTTGCTGGTAATGGCAAAGGCCCACCACCTTCAGCTTTTGTCTTGAAATAAAATATTCCGGGTTTTGTTCCTTGTATGATATACATTTTCTTAATATAAAAGTTATTGTTATGAATGACTAAAAAATCAGAGCCATTTATCAATACAGGCTTTAAAGCATTCTTATTATGTCCTTGTTTGGCTTTGACAGAGCAATTTAAATATTGTATTTGACCGATTATTCCATTCCCATTCAAATTTAGATCACCTCCTAATTTCGGCCTGTAAAGAGCAAATCCACCCAAATCGAAAGCTGTTTCCATAATTACACCTGTAACGCTTGAACGAAATAGATTCAAACTATTATTATGAATTCTATAGCCATTCAGATTTAAATCACCACCAAGTTTAGCCTCACTTATAAGAAAGCTGTTCATATTAATATTATTTAGCATTGTCAATTCACCATTTTGACCGTCAAATAAGTTTGATGAATTATTAATCAAAGCATGTCCATTCAAATCTAAATCAGTTTGTAATTGCATTTTTTCATTCACGATTTTATAAGCTTCTGCGAAGTCGTAAACACTTGATGGAACGTCTGCTAATTCACCTTCAACACCATAAACAACACAATGGACATTATATTTGACAGGATAAGTTGGGTTAGCATTAATATGAATCGTACAATACAAATATTCAGGTGATGAACTTGAAGAAGGTTTCTCAATCCACAACAAATGTCTGGAATGATCTTCATTTCTGTTGTCAAATTTCTTTGTTACTATTTTATGGATAGTTATTCCACCATCAGAATTGAATGCAAATCCACTGAAAGACATACCATCATAATCAGGAAACAACCATTCAAGAATGAAAGTGTATTTTCCATCCCTCAAAGGATATAAATTGAAACCAATTATGGCTATATATGATGAATCACCTTCTCTGTCCAAGTCTATATCAATGACCTTTTTTGAAATCAAATGTGGTGACCGAGGTAAATTGACATATCCATTAACTGTCAAGCCATATTCAGTGCTAATTTCATCGATATCATTCATCAAATATTTGAAAACATTCTTTGGATGAGAAGCAGATGAAATATGACTTTTTTCTAATTGATCTAAATTTACGGCATCGGTTTTATTTGTTCCTTCTTTTAAGTTTGCGAGTGTGTTATCACCCATGTCAATATCACCAGCCATTTGACCTCCGACAAGTTTAAGAAAAGGGGCCTGGTCAACATATCTTTTGTTGGCAGCATCTGTGTTAGCAGTTGGTGTTGCACAGTTGATCACTTTGTTACCAGCAAGATTTAAATTAGCAGTCATTTCTTGTGTTCCATCTCGAAGTAGAGTTTGACCGATACTGCTTTTTGATGCGAGATTAGTGTCAATATATGATTTATTCACAAGATCTGCTGGTTGGTTTCCTATCCCATGGCCTCTAATAATAAACCCCCCAAAATCCTGATTGCCGGTCATTATAACACTTCCATCTTTTTTTAAGAAATTGAGAAACATCAATACCAGCAATTTCAGCATCAACATACTTTTTGTTTACAGCATCTTGGGGGTTTGAGGGGTTATCCTGCAGGTTGAGGATTTTGTTTAATTTCATGTCAACATTACCACCAAACGCAATTTGACCGTTTTTAATTTCATAAGCTGGGTCATGAACAAAGTAAGATAAATTGGTATGATAGCCATATACCCCATAAACGATGATATGTGTTTTGATGTTAATAGATGGAGCTGTGGCTAAAAGTATAACCTCAATTGACGCTTGACCACCACCAGTTTTTTCGATTTGGAAAACCTTCTTCATATAACCATCAACATGCTGGGTTCTAAGAAAAGGTTGTTGAAACGGTTGTCCGGCTTCACGTATGTTCAATGTGCGAAGATCAAGCCCAATTGTGACTTGGTGTGGGTCTGATGGTGAGTAAAACTCTGTAACAAATGTATACAGTCCATTTCTCAATGATGTCACATTAAAACGAATTTTGGATGTAAATCTGCCACTTGTTGGAATTAAAAAAGACAATGATGACTTGTTGATATGATATGGTGATCTGTTAAAATCTTCAATTTGGAGGCTATTAACATTTTGTATCCCTGTTGACTTGGAAATATCTTTCAACAGAAAAGCGAATGGGTTGCGTTGAGTACCAGATACTGAAAGAACAAGGTCATCAACATACTTTTTGTTGGCAGAATCTTTATCAGAGTTTGGAGATCCAACATTTGTTATTTTATTGTCACCCATGTCAAGATCACCAGTCATTGCAACACTTCCATCTTTTTTAAGAAATGGTGAAACATCAATGCCAGTAATTCCAGCAATTTCAGTATCAACATACCCCTTTGTAGCTGTATCATTGTTTGCTGTTGGCGCTGCTACATTAGTCAATTTGTTACCTCCAAGATTCAAATCAGAAGTCATTGCAACGCTTCCATCTTTTTTCACAAAGTTATTATTGAGATATGTTTTATCCGCCTTACCTATTGTAATATCATCAACGTATTTTCTATTTGCACAGTCTTGTAGAAGTATAGGGCTTGCAACATTGACTATTCTATGAAAACTCATTTTAAGCTCATTATTAAATACAATTCTTCCTTCTTCTATTTCAAAAGCTGGGTCGTGAATATGTGATAAAATGATATTAGAAAATCCATAAACACCATAAACTATAACATAATGTTTTTTATTATTTTGTAAATATGGTGAAATCAACAATAACTCCATTGATGTGGAACCATGACTTGTTTTTTCAAGGAAGAATATTCTCTTAAGATAACCATCAACAAGATGAGTCTTTGGAAATGCTCTTTTTATTGAATCCTTTCTTTCAATTAAATTTGATGACAGATTGTCGTCATCGACTGTTGCATTATTTGGGTTACCATCAGTATAAAACTCAACAACTAAAGTGTACTTTGAAACTTCCAATTGTGTCAGATCAAAACGAAGAACAGTTGTAAGACCAGCAGTAGGAATAACAAAAGACAAGGCTATTTTATTCAATGAGTAAGGGCTTTTGTCAAAATCTTCCAATTGCAGATTATTCGCATTTCTAAGAATAGTTGTTTTTGATGTATCTTCAAGAAGAAATTTGAATGGATTAACACGTGTTCCTTCAATTGATAAAACAGCATCATTAACATATCCCAAGTTAGCAGAATCATAATGATTTACTGGATCACCAACATCTGTCAAACGTTTATTTTCAATGTCATAATTACCATCTTGTGTTAATCTAAATCCATCACCTTTGGGACCAACAGCTCCAGTAGCTCCTTGTGGACCAATTGCACCTGTATTACCTTTTGGACCTCTATCACCTTTTTCACCTTTGGGACCAATTGGACCAGCTGGGCCTCTTTCACCAGTTTCAGTTTTATCTTGATCTAGTGGAGAATTAAAAACTCCCATATAATATTAGATTAGATAACACAGAAAGTTGCCATATAATATTAGATTAGATTAAACAGCACCATAAAAATTTCTCTTGATTGTTTTCATCGGCTTGTCAACATAACAGAAGGAATATGGTTTTTTGGTTGCTTCAATGTATTTCTTCTTGTCGATTCCAAGCTCCTGTGCAATCAAGTTCCTTTCTCTTGAGGATGGGAAATCATAAAGGCAGAAGTGACTGCAATTGAGTCTGATTGATTTTGGGCATCCATAGAATGACTGTGTGAGATATATGACTGAACAGTTCTTGTGTCTCCCCTGAATGAAATAGCTGATTATTTGATCTTGTTTCTTGTCAGTCACGAAATCATCAAAAACAACCAATCGCTGCAAATTTGTGTCTTTTATTTGTTCAACTGGCAATATCTCTTCTTGACTGCAAACCAAGGCAGGATATCCAATGTGACTGCTTATTTCATCCATTACTTTCCGAAGATATTGATATTTGTCTTGATCTAAATTTTTTGCATAAAGATGTATCTGATCATAATAGACCAACGGTTCCATAATCAGATGCATGAACAATGTTGTCTTTCCAGATCCAGAATTACCAGCCAATAACATTCTAAATGTATCTTTTGGCATATACGGATACAACTGTCTGAATGAATTCTTTAAACCCTGAATATCATAATTAGGGATTTCCATATGTAAATAGTTTAGATTAGTCTAACACAATTGTATATGGATATAGAACGAATGAAAAGGCTTCTTAAAAGTGGAATTGAAGCTGGAAACAAAACAAGAGAAGTTCGTGATGTTATCAAGACTTATGAATACAGAAAACAGGATGCATATGATACAACATCAGAATTGCTGAAACCCTCTATTGATGTCCAGAAGAGTGTGAAAGAAAGTGTCGACGAAAAACAGGATGAAGTCATTAAACAGTTGAAAAAGAATCAACAGGCTTTAACACAAGGACTTGATGATGTTATTGAAGCTAATAGAAGAGCTATTACAATGGGAACGGAACTTCCTAGAGCCATTGAAGCACCTGAAGAAGAGGATCAGACACCCAACATATTAGCGATCGATAACAATTTCGATAGAGATGATAGAATCATATTAAGAAATCACAATCTTTTGAAACCATCCGAATTAACTCAAGTCACCCCACAAAAACTTCTTGAAGAAAGGGAGAAAGCTGCAGAAAAAGCCAAGGATATGGGAAGAAGAAAAAAAAAATCAATGAGTGCAGAAGAAAATGAATCTCATAAAGAGAAATACAAACTTTGAAGAAATATAGAGATACGATTTCAGATGTATTAGCTTCTTACAAATACAAAACAGGGAAAGGAATGAGAAGGGATGCATTTTTGGGTGACATGCTTTCAAGACTACAGTTACTTGGTGGATCTATTTCAGCCGGCAACAACAGCAGAAATGTTCAAAATGAATTCACAAAAATATTGCATACATTGAACAGACTGGGAATCCTGAAAACCGGTGAGTTGAATAAAATAATGATGAAATATCTAATGTAAAAGTATATGACAGAAATTTCATTACGATTCAACAGTAAAAACAGAGACAAAATTGGTGTCAGTAAGAGTCATGATTTTGAAAAAAGATTCAATACACCTCTTAAATTAACGAATGATTTAAAATATGAAATGGCTGTGAATGTCATCAATATGACATACAGTTGGTACAATATCAGAGATATTTTTGGGAATAATCAAATGAAATACAGCTATGACAAAGGTGTAAACTGGGAAACAATAACATTCGTTAACGGGATGTATTCATACGACGATATCAATAGTTACATTCATGAGTATATGAGAAAAAACAGCCATGTACTGAATCCATCTGAAACAGACAAATCAAAATTCAAGTATGGTATTAACATGTATTTCGTTTTGTCAACATATCGCATTTTGATTGAACTCAATGAAAATTATCGTGTGGATCTGAGGAATCTTGATTTCAGAAAACTTATCGGTTTCGATTCAAAATTAGTTCCAGCCACAGAATATGGAACAAATCTACCTGATATTACAAGAGGAGTAGATGAAATTTATATCAATTGTGATTTGGTGACAGATAGCATTGTTGATGGAAATAGCACAAATACAATCGCTGTTATTCCAGTCACAGATCTCGTTAGAAGTTTACCTTTCACTTACAAACCTCGTTTTCTTTCATGGAATCCTGTCTCAACACATACAATCAGCTCAATACGTTTTTATGTCACTGATTCTTCTAGAGCTCCAGTCGATTTAAATGGGATAGATTGGTATATTGAGTTATTCTTGAGAGAGACAGAATTATAAAACCTAATAGTATATGAAACGGTTTGAGTTTAAAAAATATGAACAACATGGTGAAGGTATTGTGACTGATATGATCAAAACAGCTGGAAAAAAAGCAGCAACAACAATTGGTGAACATGCTGGCAAAAAAGCTGGTGACAAAATCATAGAACTTTTGAAAAAGAGAAAAAGTGGAAACAAGAGTGGAACTGAGAGTGTGAGCCAGACTGGTGGTTTAATCAAAAGAAAGAGAGGCCGACCTCGTAAAATAAAATAACTTTTATCTAACACAATAATATATGTCAAACTATCGTGACTCAAAATATATCGAAAGATATGAAGATGTAGTGTTCGAACTAGAGACAGCACTTAATACTGTAGTAGCAAACAATGGTTATCATCAGAGAAAACAGGTTACCGTTTCGTTGTTGATAACAGTGGAGAGACTACACCATTTGACTGGTATAATGCCCGTTTTAATGTTATTTTCATTGTAAAGAAGCTTGCAGATGGAGCTGACATTGCTGCAGGAGATCGAAATGGTATTGTTAATTCAGTTCACGCTCTTATAAACACCATTAATGTGAAAATGAATGGTCTTGATGTTTATGAGTGCCGAGATGCCAACCAAGCCACAAATATTAAGTCATTGCTTGAGTATTCACAGGGTTATGCTGTAAGTCAGGGAACCAATGAGTTCTTCTATCTTGACGACAAAAGACAAGCTGATGATAGAGTTGCCCAGGTGGCTACTTATAACAAAGGTTTCGCAGCTCGCAAAGCACTGTTGAATGGTGCAGCTGGTGAAGTAAATGCAGAGCTTGCATTGAACAGATACGGTTTTTTCAAGAGCTTTTGGGATGAACTTATGCCTAACTCAAAAGTAGAGGTGAACCTGACACTTGAGAGTGATGCCAATATGATTTGGCAAGCTGCTGATGATTGTCGTGTGGTACTAACTAAATTCCAGCTAATAGTTCCTCGCATTGTTTTTAATTCTACGGGAAAGTCCTTATACATGAGCAAGTATCTTGACAACAGAAAGTGGACTTACATGAGAGAAATGGTTGAGAGAGGCAATTCAACAAGACAACAGACTGCCAATTTCCGTATTTCCACAGGAATAAACAAACCCAGGCATGTCTTTGTATTCATCATCAATGATGCCAATGATGCATCTCAGACAGCCAATAAATTCTTGTACAACACATTCTCAGTTGCAAATAACCGAACTTTGACTGATTGTTATCTTGAAGTTGGCAACGGAAATGATTATCCAGAGCTTCGTTATAAACCATCAACAGAACCAACAAGAGTATTTAGAGATGTTTTGAAATATGTTCAAGCTGTAAACGATTTCAGTGAAAGTACCCTTCTCAACAGGGGCAATTTCGGTACAATATTCCCTTTTGTTTATTTCGATCTGACAAAACAGAAACAGGATATTAAAGATGGAATGACAAAACTGACTTTCAAATACACTTTGAGTGCTGCAACAAATGCTGATTACAGTGTGTATGCACTGGTCCTCTATGAGCAGGATATTGAGATGAGAAAGACTGATGGAAAATTAATTCTGAGATCAATGTAAATTAAATAATTAATTAAATAATTAATTGAATTAAATGAATTAAATGATTGTTTGTATTAAATACAATTTAGTATAAACATATATTATATGACTACTTATCATCCTCATGGAGTAAGACTTTCAAACAGTCAGAAGCAAAGGCTTGCAAAAGCTATACAAACAAATTCACCGGTAACATTGAGACTCGCACATGGAGATCTCACTGGAGGTGATCAAATGATGTTGACAAAAACACAGATAAAAAAATTAGCCAAATCACAGAGAAATGGAACAGGTGCTGATGTAAAGATATCCAAAGCACAGATCAGAAAATCAGTCCAAGAAGGAGGTTCTCTTTGGTCCAGTCTTTTTTCACTTGGAACAAGACTATTGCCTTATGCAGGTAAAGCAGTAGCTAAAGCGGCTCCAGCATTGGCTACAGGTGCTCTTTCTTCATTAGCAAGTCTCGGCATTGATAAACTATTTGGAAAGAAACAAAAAGGAGGATTTCTTATTCCTAATGCCAATTTATCCCAATTATTGAATGTAGGAAATTTATTGAATACGAGACAGATGGCTGATGTTATCCAAAAAATGCAGTATGGTGGAGACGTTGTTATAAAACCAACAAAAGCGCAGACTGGAAAGGGTATTGGAACAATACTCGCCAGCATTGGAATTCCTTTGGCTATAGAAGCAATCAGAAAATTAACTGGAAAAGGTTTGCATGTTGAAAGCAGCCGTCCAAGACGGTCAATACCTGTTCATGTTCCAGATGACATTGTACCCAGAAAGAAAGGTGGGAAACATGCTATGATTCCATGGCAATCCCCTCCTGTTTTTGGTACATGGGATAACCCAATCGGTTATGGAATGAAAAAAAAAAAGAAAAACCAAAGGAAAAGGACTTCTACTGGGCAAAAACAGTCCATTCAATTCAATCCCCATACTAGGAACCATTTTGTAAATAAACCCTTATCCAACTTTGATTTAATCAATTGGGTTAAACAACTTGGAATAAAACATTTTAGAGGAGTATTTTCAAGAGACAATCTGCCGAGACAAATAAAAAACAATGAATGTGGGATAGTCAATCTTGATTCCAAAATTGGACCTGGTACTCATTGGGTTTGTTATAGGAATTTCAAAAATGATAAATACTGTGAATACTTTGACTCTTTCGGTTTAATGATGCCAACAGAAGTACAGAAATACATGGCTGCAAGCGGTAAACAACTTGAATACTCTGGTGATGAGATACAAGAAAGGGAATCAGTATTATGTGGATATTGGTGTTTGTACTATCTTCTTGAGAGACAAAAAGGCAGATCCATTCTTAATACAATACATAATGCTGAATTTGATCCAACAGACACAAGAGTCAATCACAGATTCATCATAGACTACTTCAAAAATATCTAACTTAATGGTATAATGGTAAAATCATATTGTGTGAAACAGAAGAAGCAGACTGAGTGTGTACCAGGAAGTGAAAGATATCAAAAGACAAAAAATGGTCGAACTGTGATGAAATGTACTTGTGCTGAATGTGGAATCACAAAGACTAAATTTGTCAGAAATCGGGGAAACTGAATAGCCCGTCTGAAGGGGCGGGCATACTAGATTCAGCCGCAGATATGGCACTAACAGGATTTTTGAACATGGAGTCCCTTATTTAGCGAAGAAGGGTGTTGAAATGGGTAAGATATTATGCATCAGAAGCAATGAGAAATCCAAAGCTGCAAAAGAAATTAATTGACAAAGGACTTTCCCTCGCAAAGCCTGCAATCACAAAGGTTGGGTCAGAAGCTTTGAAACAACTCTCAACAAAAGTGAGACCAAATATTCGTTACAAAACAGATATCAAAGGATTAGATTATGGCGGTGCTATTGACATTCATAAGGTTATTGGCAAGCTTCCTAAACCAAAAAGTGGATGGACACCCGGAAAGTATAAATACATGGGACCTTATAATCCCCTCGATAAACAGTTAGAGTATGATAAAAACACAGGTGAGGTCTTGAAATGGAATGTACAACCTTATAACAAAGTGGATGAAATAGCAGCTTATCATGATATTTGTTATGATATGGGAAAAAATAAAGGTGAATGTGATAGAACAATGGTCGAGTCACTAGATCAAATACCATATGGTGAGATGCCAAAATGGGGTCAAACAGCTAGATTCTTAATCGACAAAAAACAGAAACTTGGTCTTGGTGTTTCAAAAAACGGAAAAAGCCGTCGAGTGAAGAAAACTGGCAAGAAAAACTAGCTGATGAATTACATGCACCCATAAAACGAAATTTCACTCGGCGGCGTGTGATTGTAAATAAAATTGATGAAATATGGGCAAGTGATCTAGTTGAAATGCAACAGTTCAGTAAATGGAATAAAGGTTATCGATATCTTCTTATGGTTATTGATGTCTTCAGCAAATATGGTTGGATTGTCCCATTGAAGGATAAGAAAGGTGAATCTGTCACTGAAGCATTCAAATCAATATTCAAGGAAGGTAGAAAACCACAGTATTTATGGGTCGACAAGGGAAAAGAGTTTTACAACAAACACTTGAAGGACTTGCTAGAGAAACATAGTGTACAGATGTACTCAACTGAGAATGAAGAGAAATCATCAGTAGTTGAAAGATGGAATAGGACAATTAAATCCAAAATGTGGAAGCAGTTCACTGTTCAAGGTAATACACAGTATTTAGACATGTTACCAAAATTAGTGAAACAGTATAATAATACCAAACATTCAAGCACAAAGATGACACCCGTTGAAGCATCTGATAAGAGGAATGAAGGAACTGTTTACTTCAATTTGTATGGTGATATGAAAACATTAAAACAGAAACCAAAATTTAAAATAGGTGACAAGGTCCGAATATCCAAGTATAAACGGAATGTGTTCGACAAGGGCTATACACCAAATTGGACTGAAGAAGTATTTACAGTTGATAAGATCCAATACACTAATCCAGTCACTTACAAAATAAAGGATCTGAAAGGTGAAGATATTGAAGGGAGTTTTTATGAAGCTGAATTATTGAAAGCCAGACAGGATGTATTCCGTATTGATAAAGTCATTCGCAGAGATTACAAGAAGAAACAAGCTTTGGTGAAGTGGAAGGGTTACAGTGATGAATTTGACAGTTGGATACCGTTCAAGGATTTAAAAGACATATTATAAAGAGAAAATTATCTAACATATATGTGAGTAGACCCTACAGTATATCTGTTATTTGCTATTATGTAGCCAAGAATATTATTATTCCTGACTATATTTAAACACAGGTCGAAAATGAATTAAAAAAATAAATTATTATAATATAATATACAAATGCAAAAATATTCCTACGATAATAAAGAATTAGATGTATCAATAGATTGCTATCTTGATGATAATAATGAAATATGGTTCAGAGGAAGAGACATAGCTATTATTCTCGACTATAAAAATCCACAAAAGGCAATCAAGGATCATGTTTTATCTGATGATAGAATCTTAAGAGACCACAAAATCAGCATAAATTCACGATGTAACAAAACGTTACCTCGTGCTGAGGCCACTGATTCACGATGTAACAAAACGTTACCTCGTGCTGAGACCATTGAAAAAACTTTCAAATGTTTTTTTATAAATGAATCAGGATTTTATTCACTAATACTGTCCTCTAAAAAACAGGAAGCAGCAAAATTTAAACATTGGGTTACATCTAAAGTGTTGCCATCAATCAGAAAACAGGGGTATTACAATCAGTTCAATGACAGAAGCAATAATATGCTGATGATTGAAAGTGAAAATGATCTGCACTACAAGATTGTGTCATTCATCAGAAAGAAATATGAAGACGCATTAATGGTGGCGGGATTAGGTGAAAATCAAATAAGCCCGAACATTAGAATCAGAAGTTATAAGAAAGGATATATGGCTGGACAATGTGATTTAATGCTGATGAATCCCACAAGAAAATACAATGCTCTTTGTCTTGAATTTAAAAGCCCAACAGGTGTGTATAAAGTGTCAGACAAACAGTCTGATATGAAGCTAATGTATGAGAAAAACAAATGCAAATACCTCATGAGCAATAGTTTCGAAGACTTGATTCATGAAATAACCAAGCACTTGGAAGAAAGCAAATTATACTTATCACGAAGGAAAGATTTAAAAGAAAATTAAATTGATATAAAAATAAAATATATAGATTATATATGGAGAATCAAAATGTCAAGAGAGGTCGGGGAAGGCCTAGAGTTCTCAGTGATGAGGAAAGAAAAAAACACAAGACTACCTATATGCTAAATAAAGAATGGTACTGTAACATATGTAAGACAGGACGTAACTACACAATGGCAGGAAAATCTTGTCATATTAAAACAAAAAAACATCAAAAAAATATTCTTCAATAATTACAATTCAAAAGGATCCAGTAATTGGATCAATTGAATTCTCAACCATATTTAAACGCAGACGGAAATGTTTTAAAGAAATAATAACTATAGATATATTATAAATGGAAAAAATTATCGAAACTAGTAGTAATATGAACAAGAGTGATCTAAAAAAATTAAGCAAAAATCAACTCATCAATTTGCTGTTGAAGCAGCAGAAGAAACCAAAAATAATAGTGGTAGATGATGCCAAACCTCATAACAATATAATTCCTCCACCAATGGAATTCAGGGACAAACCTCGCAAGAGTGTCAAGCAGATGGTTCAAGATTATGAAAACAACATAATTCCTCCGCCAATAGAGTTCAGAGACAGACCTGTGCCAGTACAAAGAACCAAAAAGGTGGTTCAAAAACCAACTCCTGTACCTAGGACTAAGATTATACAAACAGAGAAAGCTCTGAAGGGCTTCACAAAATCTTTTGAAATCAGTATAAAAAATAACAAAGACCCGCTTGCGCAACTGCAAAACACAAGAAAGGCTGTTGCATATAATATTATAAAATCGTTGAATGAAATGAAAGGACTGAAATTTGTTGAAACATTCAAGGTAACATTTACAAAAATGACTGACGGAGAAATAGAATACAAAACCGCATATTTCAACAGTGTAGCTCAAACAATTGTGAATAATCTGGAAGTAACTGAATCACTACAGTTGTCAAAAGACCAAATAATGAATAAGATTGCAGTTTGGGTATCTGAAGGTTCAGGTTGGACAATTGAATCTGTTGACAGCCATTACCTCAATGTTGTGAAATATGCGCCAATGAAGGGCTCCTCATACATTAAACTACCGAATGAACTCAGAAACAGTGCAAAGGGTTTAATTAACTTGAAAAATGAGGATAATGAATGCTTCCGATGGTGTCACATCAGACACCTGAACCCACAAGAGAAATACCCACAGAGGATTAAAAAAGTTGACAAAAAATACATTGAAAAATTGGATTATACAGGGATTGAATTCCCAGTTGCAACCAAGCATTACAACAAGATAGAGAAACAAAATGAGATCAACATCAATGTATTCGGTTATGAGAATAGACAGCCATATCCAATTTTTGTTTCAAAAGAGAAATATGAAGACTGCTTGAATCTGCTTCTAATAACTGAAAATGAAAACAAGCATTATGTGCTGATCAAAGATTTCAATAAGTTTATGTACAATCAAACAAAGCACAAAGAAAGAAAACATTTTTGTATGCATTGCTTACAGTGTTTCAGCTCTGAAAGGGTGTTGAATAATCACAAGGACAACTGCATGCAAGTAAATGGCACACAGGCAATAAAAATGCCAAACAAAGATAACAGCATACTGAAATTCAACAACTTTCATAAACAACAGCGGGTACCATTTGTGATCTATGCTGATTTTGAGGCCATCACTGAAAAAATACACGGTTGCCAACCCAACAGTGATAAATCATATACAGAGGCTTATCAGAAGCATACTGACTGTGGCTACGGCTATAAAGTGGTTTGTTGTTATGATGATAAATACAGCAAACCAGCAGCAATATACAGGGGTGAAAAGGCTGTGTATAAATTTATGGAAGCTATGCTGGAGGAGGTCAAATATTGCAAGAATGTTGTGAAAAAAATTTTTAAGAAAACCATTGAAAATGACTAAAGATGATGAAGAGAAATTCCGAAAAGCCAAAGTTTGTCACATCTGTGATAAGAAATACACTGAAAAGGATATTAGAGTCCGAGATCATTGTCACATTACTGGTAAATACAGAGGTTCTGCTCACCAAGATTGTAATCTGAAACTCAGAGTGAACCCAGAAGAAATAAAAATACCAGTCATATTTCACAATCTAAGAGGCTATGATAGTCATTTTATTATGCAGGAGATTGGAGCTATTGTTAAGAAGCACACTTACAAAAACAAGAAAGGTGAAGACTGTCAAATGAATATCAATGCTATCCCAAATAACATGGAGAAGTATATGGCTTTCATGCTTGGCAACCACTTGACCTTCATTGATAGTTTCCAGTTCATGAGCTCCAGTTTGGAAAAACTTGTAGGCAATCTACCTAGAGAAGCCTTAAAATACACCTCACAAGAGTTTAAGGGAAAGGATCTTAATCTGATGGCACAGAAAGGTGTTTATCCTTACGACTACATGGACGGTTTCGATCAATTCAATCAGAAGCTGCCCTCAAAAGATGAATTCTATAGCATACTGAGTGATACGCATATATCAGATGAAGACTACACACATGCTCAGACAGTGTGGGAAACATTCTCTTTGAAAAACATGGGTGATTATCATGACCTGTACCTTAAAACAGATGTACTCCTACTGGCTGATGTATTTGAAAACTTCAGAAAAACATGCCTTGAGTACTATAAACTGGACCCGTGTCACTATTTCACATCTCCCGGTTTATCTTGGGACGCCATGCTAAAATTGACTGACATAAAATTAGAATTGATGACAGACATTGATATGTTCCAGTTCATTGAAAAGGGTATGCGTGGAGGAATCAGCTATATAGCCAACCGTTACGGTAAAGCAAATAATAAATACATGAAAGAGTATGACGAGAAGGCGCCCTCAACGTACATCGTGTATCTTGATGCTAATAATTTGTATGGTTGGGCTATGAGTCAATATTTACCAACCGGTGGTTTCAAATGGTTGACACAAAAACAGATTGATAAAATAGACCTAACTAAGTATAAAGAAGATGGCAATAAAGGTTTGATACTTGAAGTTGATTTAGAATACCCCCAGAGTTACATGATCTTCACAATGACTATCCACTGGCACCGGAAAAGGTCAAAGTGACTGGGGACATGCTATCAGATTATTGTAAAAACATAGCGAAGAAATATAAAATATCAACTGGTCTGGTACATAAACTGATACCAACATTAAGCAACAAAGAAAAATACGTGCTCCATTACAGGAACCTCCAATTATATACTGATCTCGGTTTGAAAATAACTAAAATCCATCGAGTTCTAGAGTTCAATCAGTCCGCATGGCTCAGACAGTACATCGACTTCAACACACAGAAAAGAACTAACGCTAAAAATGCTTTTGAGAAAGACTTTTTCAAGCTGATGAATAACAGTGTATTTGGCAAAACGATGGAGAATCTCAGAAAGAGAGTAGATGTCAGATTGGTGACAGATGGGAAGAAGCTATTGAAATTAGCCAGTAAACCCACTTATGTTAGCAGTAAAATCTTCAATGAAAATTTGTAGCTGTTCATAACATAAAAGAAACACTCACCCTGAACAGGCCGGCATATGTGGGTATGTGCATCTTGGATCTAAGCAAGACACTGATGTACGATTTCCATTACAACTACATCAAAGAGAAATATGGAGATGAAGCAAAATTATTATTCACAGACACAGACAGTTTGACCTATGAAATTGGAACCCATGACATCTATAGAAATTTCTGGAAGGATAAAAATAAATTTGATAACAGTGAATATCCTGAAAGCTCGCCATTCTCCGATAAGACCAATAAAAAAGTAATTGGTAAGATGAAAGATGAGACTGCTGGAGTCCCAATATGTGAATTCGTAGGACTGAGATCGAAGATGTATAGCTATATTAAAGATGATCAGAAAGGAGGGAAGACAGCAAAAGGTATTAGTAAGAATATTATTAAGAATAACATCAAACATGAAAATTATAAAGAGACACTATTTGATAATAAACAGATGCATCATAGAATGAAAACAATTAGAAGTCAGAACCATCAACTTGGAAGTTATGAGATAAATAAAGTATCACTCAGCTGCTTTGACGACAAGCGGTATATTCATGATAATGGCGTGACAAGCTTTGCCTATGGACATTATTAAATCTAGCTGTTGACGTCACGCCATATGATTTTTGTGAGTTTTAAAATACTGCCCTCTTTGGGGGGTTTCCCTTTCGAATGAGTCATCAAACTACGTCAGATTTTTCGCTTTTTACACATGCGTATTATTTTTTATCTTTGTAAATTTCATTTATGTACCACAAGCATAAAAATGAAAATACAAACGAATATATAAGGGTTGTTTCACACAGATAAAGAGTGGCTTGTATACATAGGATCTAACGATTGGAAAAAGCGGGGGCCTTTCGTTAGCGAAATGTATACAAGCCACCCCATGGAATAATGAAAAACCCCCGCCGTTATTCCATGGGTTGAAAAATAAAAAAAATGAAAAATAAAAAAATGAAAAATAAAAAAATGAAAAATAAAAAAATGAAAAATAAATAATCACCCTTAGATGGTGTCGGATTGTTGGGTAGAGCTATAGTGGAAGCTTAGGCTTTGACAGAAGTGCCGGTTCAATCTCAAGCCGGAGGGTGAAAAAAACAAATAAACAAATAATTGGCCCCAAGAGGGTCTGATAGGGCCAGAGCGGAGTGGAGGTGGGAAAGACATAAATGATAGTGCTCTGGTGGTGTGGAGGTGGGAATTCAAAAAAACAAAACAAAAAAAAACCTCTCATGAGGGACGGGTGGTGATTCAAATTCCAAATTAAGTCCCTCATGAGAGGTTCTGGTGGCCACCAGTTTTGCTATTTTTTTTCTGCAGCTATGGGCGATGACTCATTCCCTGTTTTCCGAGAATGTCACGCTTGGTGATTTTTCCGAGAATGTCACGCATTTTATGAAGTGTGCAGACCTTGGTTCCGTCAGATTGAACAACTATAGATTCCATCAAATTAAATAACTATATATTCCATCAAATTAAATAACTATATATTCCATCAAATTAAATAACTATATATTCCAGAATACGAGACCAGAAGGCAGTAGTATAGTGTTTGGGGAAAACGAGATCAATTGATTTCGTACCCCCAAACACTATACTACTCCAGTATTTTAGTATCTCATGATAGAAGGGGGGAACAGTATTTAAATGAAGTAACTTTAAGTCATATCTGCAGTTCAGCAAGAAAGAAAAGCCGCCATATTGCTGGAAGAAATGTTCGATGAGAATTTTCCAAGAGGAGTGGCAGTTTTGGCATATTCTTTTGACCCAGGCAATTTTAAGCGCGGTTTCCATTGTTTGAAAGTCAATCATTTTTAAGCCGCCTTTATTTTTTTCCCCAATAATTGTCCCTTTTTTATTTTGGGGGGCTTATTTTCCCAAATAAAATTAAAAATCATATTATTGACCGCTTCAGACAAGTAATTAGGTGAACTGAGGTTTGAACTGTTGAAAATCAATTTGGATAAGGCTAGAATTTTGACGATGTTTATTCTGCTGATTAAGGTTAATCTTCTTTTTTTCCAGATATTGAAAATATTTTCCATACTTCGCAATTTTTCGTCCAAATTGAGCTTGGCAGCATTCTTGCGGTAATCATGCGGTGCGGACGTGTCCTCACAAGCTCTGGTGTTATCTACTTTTTATGTGCTTAAAGATGGCCATTCGTTTTCTAAATTGGTCCTTGTGGTTGATAATCCTACTGAGATGTGCTGGTGGGGATTTTTAAGTCACCTCTGAGTTTGACAGCTTCGAAAACCAGTTCCAAAGAGTTGTTGAACCAACTTCACCGGGAATATGTTACGCTTGGATTACTCGTTGGCAGAGAAGCTCATTTGCATTTTCCTCCCATGGGATGGTTTTCTTTATGAGTCACGCTTGGATTACTCGCTGGCAGAGAAGCTCATTTGCATTCTCCTCACATGGGATGTTTTTCTTTATGAGTCCAAACAAAGGTCTGTTATTAAGGACTTGGAAGAGAAAATGGTTTAAAAGCAGAATATCTTATTACTAACAGTAATACTACGGCCTCTTTTAACTCCATGGTGAAATCTCTATTGGTTAGTGGTGATGTACATCCGCATCCTGGGCCTGAAGTCTCTTCACAAAATTCTGCGCAAATTCCATACAGTGAAAATGGTTTATCGCTTTGCTTAAATTTCTCTCTACTGAACACACGCTCTGTGCGTAATAAGACAATGGAGGTTAAAGATTTTGTGGTGGATTTTGATGTAGATATTCTAGCTTTTACAGAGACTTGGCTGAGACCACACAATATGGACGATGTTGAGATTGGAACACTGTGTCCAACTGGTTATAGATTCCTACATGTTCCCAGGAAACAAGGAAGAGGAGGCGGTGTTGGTATCTTATTTAAGGATGTGCTGAACATCAACACTTCATTAACAGTTGATTATGATACATTTTAAATCATGGATGTTCGTCTTCGGAGCCTATATAGTGTCAGGATCTTAGTCATGTATCGTCCTCCTGATAATTCCTCTTTCAATCGATTTTTTGAGGAATTCTCACATCTACTTGAATCTGCAACTGTGGAGTCTTCTGATAGAGTCCTAATTACTGGTGACTTTAACTTGCACATGGATTGTCAAGATGATGTAAATGCCAAACGTTTTACTGACATCTTGGAATCTTTTGACCTTAAACAACGTGTCTGTGCTGGGACTCACCGTACTCTTGACTTACTTATAAATAGGTCTGACGATAACATGCTCAATAATATCAAAGTCTATGATCCTAACATCTCTGATCATTCGGCGGTAATGTGTGATGTCTCCATAAGAAAGCCCCAGTTTAGGAAGGAAGTTATCTTCTATCGGAAGCTTTGGTCTCTCGACATGGAGTCGTTTCTTAGTGATGTTGCTGACTGCCCTCTCGTTATTGATCCATCCAGCGATCTCGATCATCTAGTTCAACAGTATGACACCTTATTAAGATCAATAATGGACAAGCATGCTCCTGTCAAGCGCCGATTTGTTACTATTAGGCCTGCTGCTCCGTGGTACACTAATGAGGTATCTGTAGAGAAGCGTAAGCGACAACGCCGAGAAAGAAAATGGCGAAGAACCAGGCTGCAGGCTGATCGACAAGAATATACTCGTCAGTGCTGTGTTGTGAATAATTTGATCAAGTCGTTGAAATCCTCTCACTACACTACCATCATTAATGAAAACTCCACTGATCAACGGGTTTTGTTTAATACAGTATCAAAACTACTACAAAAGCAATCAACTGCACGGTATCCATCTTATAGTGATGCACTAGCTAATTCTTTCGCTGATTATTTCATTGACAAGATTGATCGTATCCATGCCACACTAATAGAGAAGAATTCTGCGCAAGGTAATGATGCTAATGATGTGACTCTTGGTAATCACGTGGAATGTAACTCAGTCTGTGTTTTCAGACTTTATTAAGGTCAGTTACGAAGACATCAAGGGACTTGCAATTGCATTGAGATCTTCCTGTGTACTTGATCCTCTGCCTGCAGTGGTAACGAAAGAATGTTTCAATTTACTAACACCTGTGTTGACTATCATAGTGAATACATCTTTATCCACTGGAGTTATGCCTGATGTCTTGAAGATTGCAGCTGTGACACCGACTTTAAAGAAACATAATGCTGATTTCACTAAATATGAAAGTTTTCGACCTATTTCTAATTTGAAGTTTGTGTCCAAGCTTGTGGAAAAAGCGGTATGTGTTCAGCTTACAGATTATATTACATCTAATGGTCTTTCGGAAACGTTTCAATCCGCATACAAGTCATTTCACTCCACTGAAACGGCTCTACTGAGGGTTCAAAATGACATTCTTTGTGCTTTAGATCGTAATGAGTCGGTCATATTGGTACTTTTGGATCTGTTGGCGGCGTTTGATACGGTGGACCATACTCTTCTAGTGACAAGGCTGTCTACTTGTTTTGGTTTTCAAGGAACTGTGCTTAAGTGGCTGAAATCATACCTGTCTTCACGTAAGCTGTTTGTTAAAGTTGGGAATAATCATTCTTCACAACGTGCATTGAAGTGTGGTGTCCCTCAGGGATCAGTTCTGGGCCCTTTGTTGTATTTGTTATACACATCACCTATTGCGGACATAATAAATGATCATGGACTATCATACCATCTATATGCTGATGACACCCAATTATATATTACCTTTAAATCTACAGCTTGAAGGACATCCAACAAGTGAAGTTGAGAGTGGAATGCTGTGTGAGGGACATTGATGAATGGATGATAAGAAACTATCTTAAACTAAACCAGGACAAAACGGACCTTGTAGTCATCAGTTCCAGATTCCATCCTATGCCTGACATCGGTCACATTACTGTTTGTTCTGAGTGCATTGCACCTTGTGACTCTGTTCGTAATTTAGGGGTTCAGTTTGATAGCATATTTAGTTTTGAGGAGCACATTAAGAACATTTTTAAATCATCATTCTATCATTTGAGAAATATTGCTAAAATCCGCAAGTACTTAAGCCATGATACATGTGAAATCTTAGTCCATGCATTTATTAGTTCGAAACTTGTTGACTGTAATTCCTTATTACATGGCCTTCCTAAGTATCTGTTAGCTAGACTACCAGCAGTTCAGAATGCTGCAGCTCGTGTTGTCACACTGACACCGAAGCATGATCATATAACTCCTATTTTAATTAATCTTCATTGGTTACCAGTTGAGTTTAGAATAACTTTTAAAGTCCTTTTATTGGTATACAAGGCCCTTCATGGCCTTAAAAGCCGATTCGTGCTAAAGTGAAACCAACCAATGCAAGCCTTTACAAAGAATTACCTTTACGAAGAGTGCGACGCTTAACAAACTCCGGCCTCGTCTATCGCTCAACTCTTTGCTACAAAATGTCAGTGAATGCAGAGGAAAGTTGGGAAAGAGCGTTAAAAGCCGTAAAAAAGCAGTTTTAAATTGAAAATCTTCACACAGGAAAACTCACTACGTGAATTTCTTGAAGGTCGAAATATATTTCGTGAATTTGAGGACAGGCTACGGCAAATCTCTGATTTTCCAGTGCCTTCCAATCGCAGTGGACGCTCTTTTCAAAAGGCCCCATGGTTCAAGCGTTGTGGTAGTGATATCACCCTTGCAATTGCCTATGGAGGACCAGGTTCGTCATCTCAATGATATTGGAGTTCCAGCATTTCCGATAACTGACGGCGAGGACCCCAAACGCATCCACTCTAATGGATAAATGGCATCTCATAGAATCACAACTTACATCATGTAAACTTAAGAAATGTTTAAAAAACATCCTATTATTACTCGGGATACTGTAAGTATACCGAGTTATAAAATGTGTCAGATTTCAGTCTTTTTTTTTTTCCTGTGCAGCAAAATGCACAATACAATTACGTTCCGGTGTTTGGATTGGCCAATGCACAATAGCAGGCAAGTGGCGGTGTGTTCATTGGTTAAAGCAAACCACATAGTCCAAAGGTCGAAAGGCTAACATCACGCGACGGTTGTTTACAAGTTATGCAAATTCATCGTGTTTGAGTTGTGAAGCTGGATATTTTGAGACAGCACAGTCTGTCCCCGTGTTTGCCGAGTGTTAAGAAAAAGTTGGAAGCCTCGCACGTGTAATCGATATTACAAGTCGAAATCGAATGCTGTGACAGAAAAATTACAGATTTGCACAAAGTTGTTTTTCGTAATGTGATACCTTCCATTTAATATGTGACCGCAAGTGAACACTCAAGGTTAAATGATCCACTTTGACCGCGGAACAAATTTTCCTGCACATATCTTTGTAAAGTTGTGAAACTGGATTTTAATACAGTACAGACTGTCCGTGTGAAAAGGTTTACCGAATTTAAGACAAGGTTGGAAGCCTCGCACGTGCTGTGAGTTTCGACTCGAATTAGAACGTTGTGACAGTGCTATATTTAGATAATCGCAAAGTTGTTTTGATGTAATTTGATCCGGATTATACCACAACTCAATCGCTGTGACAGTTCTATATTTAGAGACAAGTTTGCGAATTTTTGGTTTTCACGTGCGTCAGAAAAAAAAACTAAAATTAAACATTTAGATTTTTTACCTTCATCAGGTAAATGACATTTAAGCCAAGTAACACGCTTTGTTTTGAAAATAGAGCAGTTTGAATTTCAAGTTCTTTTTACAATGCGCGACATCTGGACATGTCACATACACAGAAACGATTCACCTTGTGTTTTCAAGTTATTTTTCAAGCTTCGCAGAGAGAAAAAACTCCAGATGTTGCCACTTAATCTAGAAGTAAACAACAACAGCTGACAAGGAATATGGATGGCAACTCTCAAAACGGTTTAACGAGCTTTGCTCGAACGTGAACAAAAAGGTCTTACGTGAACCCAAAAGCAAACCATTTGCCGGATAGTTTCGAGAATCAGAAAGCGTGCGTCCGGCTTCTGGAAAAAAATATCCCGAGTTGACGCTCATAGAGCGTCTTGTTTCTTATAAAAGAGGCAGATCTTTAAAAGACCTACTAGTTAGAGCCAAACAGTAGTAACTAAATGTTATAACATTACATGTGAAAGGTTACTATATTCATGCGACACGTTTGTGGGATTTGTGAATGGTCTGTCATATTACTGTTTGCAACAGTTCTCCTGATCGTTTGACTGCTTTTGAATCTTTGCCTTGACTTAGGCTTTGTAGTTCTGCTTCCAACTTTCCTATTTGCTCGATCAGTCCTCGTTGTTTCCTCAGTTTCACAACACAGTTTCTACAGATGTATTTGTTTACGATCGATCGCAAAGATATATTCAGACTATTACGTCGAATTGTTTCCATCCTTTAGAGAGTAACTCTTTCGTGATTCTTTTCTATTAACCAACAGCATAAATTGCAATAAATGAGCAAATCAAACACAAACATTTTGATATTTAAAAATACAAAGCAAATTGCTTTGTATTAATTATAAGCTGACTGTGGTGCAAATTTATTATTAGCATTGAGGACTCAGTGTCACAAATAACAACAAATACATGCGCAAATCCTAAGGAACTGGGTGTTTACCAGAGCAGATTTCCCAAGTAAAACTGTTTCAAGAAGAAACTTGTTTCTGCTATGACGAAATTTTCATTCAACACTGAAAACACGAACTAGATTTTATCTCACACTGAACACCTACTAAACATATTTGGACGATTCTTTAATATTTTTAGCACTAGGGAGTGTTGCGTTATCTGATGCTTAAAGGCCGGTTTGTCGGGCCGATTTGTCCACCTGACAGTGTTTGACGCCTGATTCTGGACCCGACATGAAGTACGCCAGAGCGAAAAATTTTCAATTCTTTGTAAAGCGGTCATTCAATGTCACATGCATAGTAACCGTTGTACACTGACGAGCACTCAAAAATATTACATACGTACATACATATTTAATAATCCTAGCAGGATGGTGTTCAGTTGCTCTATTTACCAACTAGAGCAGCAATAGCGTATTTGCTGATTATTGCAGCGGCATTATTAAAAAAACAAACAAACAAACAAAAGAAGAAGGAAACCACGATGTGCTTGGGTCAAAAACTGAACGGGCATGAAACAGAAGCTGGAGCTTTTTACCAGCTGATGAGTGAACTGAGAATCACCGATCCTTATATCTTTTTTATTTCGATCATGATAGTCTTTATCGCTTCTGTTGTAAAGGCATGGGTACTTGATCCATTCTCTCTTTCATCAAAAGTTCGAGCCCTTGCGTTCGTCCTCTTCTTGACGTCAGCCATTTTGAGGGCCTGTCAAGTGTTTTTTCCGCATGGCCACACATGCCCTTTCAAAGCATTTTGATTAACGCAGCGGCTTCTTTGAGAATGTCGGCCCGACATCCAAAAATCTGTTGCAGTGCAACAGATTCTTGGAATCGGGCCGATTTTCATTTTCACGAATCGGCGGAGAATTGGGTGTCAAGACAGACGTACGATTCTCGCCCCGATACCGTAGGGCCGACAAATCGGCCCGACAAATTGTAGCGTGTAAACCGGCCTTAAGTAAACATCCAATCACAAAGCATGTTAGAAATCTAGCCAATCAGAAACGGATACAGATATCCCTGCAAACCAGCGGGATATCAGGACAAGCTTTTGGGAGCCGTTGCACAGACTGTCTATACCAGGGGTTTGGACTGTCTGCGATGCAGGCTACCACTTTGGGAATAATGTGTTGTTACCCCAAAATGTTCCACAGTTTTTCATCCCAGTAGGTAACAAATTAACATGTACAATATGGGCTTTTTGCTTTTTGTGGATAGCCTATTAAAATAAGACTAGTACAAAATTACTGTTTCCAACACTTTTGCATTGTATTCTATAATAGGGAGAATAAGCTTGCAGCTTTATCAAATGTTTCATTGATTTAAAATTCATAGAAAATATTGACAGTTTGTTTTTTTCTAAATCACTTATCTCATCACGAGGTAAAACTCTGCTCGATTGTGATCTGTACCTGTTTCGAAATTCATCTTCTACACTAAGCATACATGAAGCTTCTTTTTGTAAACTGTATGAGCTTGTTCTCCATTTACAAGCCCTTTTAGGATACATTTTCAAAGGTGAACAAAAAGGCACGCAGTAAGTAGGTGCCTCCTACTGAAGGACACATCATACTCAAGAAATCATATTCAAAAACTTCCGCAAATTTTCAAGGTATATCAAAGCCAATTTCAGTTTCCCATTGCAAAATTTTGAGTTGGTAGAATACAAACATTCCTAACAATGTACTTCTACAACTCTCTGTACTGAGCTACTCTAGCATTTTATCAAGTATACAGGACCCCGCTGATAACAGTACTTTGTACTGAAGGGTTATCCTGGGTAAATATTCTATTTATTATTATTATTACAGTCATGTAATAGCAGTCCCATTAGTCAGCCATATGCATATTTATTATGCTTACTTGTGTTGCTGGTTTTGCACCCCCAGCAAAAAATAATCATTAACCAGGTAATGATCTACTGTAAAACCACAACTCAGACACTTTTCACTGGTACCAGAATAATTATTTTCAGATGGGTGAATTCACATACTACATATCTATAAGTGCTTCAGCTGTTGATTTCATCAATGGTTTTCAGAAATGAGGCAAGCATGGTTAATTTTCATCAGTGTTCCCCTTGCTTGTTTGAATATTTTCCAAACCACAAAAAAATTAATACGTGTAAGCTTACATGGACATGTACCTGGTATTTGACTCAGACGTGTACTCTTGGAATTGAAAGGTACATGTACATGTATGAAGACAACTGATGACATTCCGAAGCATAAGTTAATATAAGCTTAATTCAAAGCGGAAACCCAACAACTTTAACCTTCTAAAAAAAAACCCGAGTAAGCCGCCGCTAGGGCGACGACAGAGAGGTCCACAGGCTCCTCGTTTTCATTTATCGGATTAGTTTTAATTTGTCTCTACTGTCTTTAAATTTAATTATTTGTTCCCGCAGGATTTTGGCCCAAATGCCAAACTGTAAGGGTCCTCAAGTGATCCCTGGACCGCTAATGATCCCCAAATTAGTCCGTAAATGATCCCGACAAAAAATAAGGAATGGCATGGATTGATATAAACTTTAAACATGTAAGAAGAGGGTCCCCTATACTTTTTTCGTGCAACGTGATTGGACCTATTTTTATTTATTCCTTATTTGAGTTTTTATTTATTCGTGATTCGTGATTGACCGTGTCAAGACCATTTTCACGTGAGCGTGAAAGCGGTTTTTGAATTAAGCGTGACACATTAGATTGGTTTTCAATTGAGTGTCGAAAGTAATTCTCGTTTTGCTTTGGTTTTGCATTGCTTCGCTCTGTGATTGGCCAGGTAAACTCGCGCCACTTTCTCAACCAATGAGAAGCAAAACCAAAACCAATCGTGACTTGCACGCGCGTATTTTCCCGCGCTTTGCGCCGGCTACATGTGATTGCTTCGTATTCTGATTGGCTCATTGCACTGCTTACTTCTGTTGTGATTGGTCGGAGTAATTGCTTTGGCTTTGGTTTTACCACACTCAATTGAAAATCGCTCTAAAGAAGACTTTAATTAAACGTGATTCGTGAACGATCATGTTTTGCGTGATTTAATTAAAAGTTATTTTAGTGTTCTGACCCGTAAATACTTATGAGCTTCCGTCATCTTTTATATTAAAATCTCGTTTGTCCTGCGATGACCTTTGATCTCCGATGGAATTAAGATACTACATAAACCATTTTAGTCTCGTACTTCGTATCTGTGAGACTAGACTAGACTTCTGTTTCTCCTGTGACGTCAATGACACGCCATCCATCAATGAACTCTACGACCGCTCTGAGTCCGCTCTCACATGCTAGTCGAGCTACCATCTCTGCAAGAAGGAAAACTGTTGAAGTGTTTCTCAAACAAGGTGTGCCAAAATTGTTTTCTATTTCAAAAATTCAGATTACTTCGTTATCTCGTTTTGCTGCTTGAAATTCTGCGGAAGAAAGCCGCAAAAATTTCATACGAGTTGGTGGGCGAAAATATCCGAGCCGCGAAAACATCCACTAGTGGCCACCGACATTACAGGCCCATGGGGGGACGAGTGCATGTCCCCGGATCCCCCTAAAAACTCGCACGTACGGCCCACGTCAATTCGACTGAGCCTTCGGCGATCAAACGCACCTCCTCACGCAAAAACCTGTCTACGGGCCTGGACAATGAGGTAAATAATTGTTTTAGTATACTAAAACAGTGAGATAGTAGCGCTCAAAAATGGTCATTTTTAACTCATTTATTCCCGTCAACAATTATGAATTTCACTCGCAAACGATCGAATTGCTCCGTGGTGAATAGCACTTGTTATACCGAGTTTGAGTAGCCAATCATTTCGCGCGAAAAACGCTATCCACTATTTTAGTATATACTGAAAGATCGTATAAGATTGTCGGCAACAGTCAGCCCCACGCTATTCGATTCTTGATGCTACGAATTTTTTAATCCTTGTTACTGTACTAAGTCGTCAATCACCTGATACCAGCCGAGTGGTTTACAACCCTCAAAGTCAAGTACAGGTTCTGCAGTATGAAGCCTTAGCGTCGTTAGGGGTATTGTCCATATACCCTAGCATTTGTTTGGAAAATCGTCTGCAAAGAGCCGTTTGAAGTCCTCTCAGACCTAGCGACATTGAGATGATGTCATCTGTTTATTGTGTTGAATATTCTAGAACGTTCGAGGACATGCTTAATTGGATTTCCATTACTATCCGGCATATGTTAGGCCTGTTCCGATTGTGCTCGGAAACTCGGACTTTTGAGCAACTTTTGGCTTTTCGAGCAGCTTTTTACGGTTTTAGCAATCTCGAGTAAGTTTTACCTTTCTGAGCAACTTTTGAGCAAATAAATCACACATCAAGCATGAAATAGTGAATAATTTGATAGAAAACCCCATTTTTGCGAATTTATTGAATGTTTATCAACTTTTTGAACTAATAGCCTGTCACGTGATAACGTATCACGGGACTATATTGCGATCCTTGTCAGAAGCGAATGATTCGATGCTGTCCTCCATTTTCTGTATATAAACCATACACAACCCACAATTCCTCGATTCGCTCCGACGAAGGGCTAACGCTCGAAACGTCAGCTAATCGAATCCTTCTACGGTGGTCTATTAACATTATCAACTCCGTTGGTAAACCAAATTTTAATATTATAATGGATAACCAGCCTCTGGAGAAATAGTTTTTAGTTTTCTAACCAATGCATTTGGCTCACAGCAAAAGTCTATCCTTCAAGATTAGCTTGTATATCAACCAACATCATTTCCAACTGGAGTCAAGTTTTAGTCTCTAGCCTTCCCCTTTAGATTCTACCCAGACAGTAATATTTACATGTTGTTAAGCAATTTTTGATTGTTTAATGTAATTGAAAGACGAATCAGTAATAATATTAATAATAACATTAATATTTATAATAGTAATATTTAAGGACTGCTCCGCCTCGATTAGCTGTAAAGCTATTTGCGGCCCAGTCCACCAAGAATTATCGACTTGTAAAAGAGTTGAAATAAACTTGAAATAAACTTGAATCATCTTCCGCTCTGACCAGACGTAGCTGATGTGCACGAGGCACTGCTCTTTGGCGTAGACCTCATCACAAGCTTCCTCGGGTGACGGCAGGCAAGTACCGTCGTTGTTGACAAATACACCAGGTACAAACTCTTCCCCGGTTACAGGGAGATCGTCCAGAGCAAAGTAAAATACTTTTTCATACCGGAAGGAATCCCCTAAATTTCAAGGCACTCTCATAATAAATCTTTGAATTATCTTTCCTGCTCCCGCGTGCATTTGTACTTGTTTGCGAGTATGGTCTTCCACTGTCGATTTTAAGATTTCTGTGAAGGTTTGAATGGACGTGGCCTTGTATTTCTTACAGTAACTACCCAATCACGGGAGAACTGAGATCGGCTGTCGCTGCAATGTTGCTTTAAAAGCATTCCTGAAAGCCCCGCTCGAGAAAGATTCCTCTTCTATTTGCAAATCAATTGCAAAACCGTCATTCCACTTGCTTTGTTCAACATGAAAAATTAGAAGAGGTACTGAATTAATAGTAGTTTTTTAGCGGCTTTATTAATTTCCAGCCTTTAATGAGTGTGCAATAGATAACGATTTCGAGAAAACTGTACTGCTTGGAATATTCCCTCGTTTGGCGCGTGATGGCAAAACTGGGGCGGGTTTCGTAGCGCGGACAGTAGGCTTCTTCAATCTTCCCACTTCTTGAGGAGTAAAGATGCTGTCGGCATTTTCTTTAGATGGAAGAAAGCAAATAAAGTATACTTTAGGACCCTTAATCTGCTCAAGTTTTGTGCACTAGGGTCCTCTGTCTGAAGCAAGAATGTCGCAAGATCCAGGAGGGGCATTGTAGAACTTTTCACACGCTTCTTTGATATTTTCAGTGGAAAGTTCCTCATAGTATTCTCTCGTATCCAGTGGCTCATACTTTTTCAATCTACCCGGTGCTGTAGACGACATCCTCTGCACAAGGATGTCGTTTGGCACTTATATACCTGCCTTCTTACTTTCTCTCCCCGCGTTACGCTCCATCCCAACTCCTCTCTCAAAATATTCCCAAGATTCCTTTTCTGAAGGTTTGTGTTAAAAAGGGGAGGGGTGGGGCGGGGGTTATATAGGCCTGCGCGACTCCCACTCGCGTGTTTTTAGCCTTGAAGCTATATTTTTGCTCTAACCAGTATGTCTTTCAGGGAACGCCCTCTGTTGTAGGATATAAGTGGCGGTTCCTTAAATATTTCTCTGAGCGTCGGTTGTTTCTCAATAAAATGCCATTTGTTCATGAGGATTTCTTTTAAGTTTGGCACTAATGGGTGATATTGCGTTACAAACGGCAAGATTCGTTTGTTTCCTTTCTCTTTTTGTCGGAGGGCTTGCTTCCTTACTTCTGAGAGGTTTCTTTGGATAAAGGCTTTAGGGTAACCTTTATCAACAAGGTGTGTTTTGAAATTTTCTACTTTCTCTTCAAATATTGTTTTAGAAGAGTTTGTCCTCAGAAGTCTTAAAGCCTCTCCTTTCACAAATCCCCTCCTAACACCGGGTGGGTGACAGGATGAGAAATGTGTATATTGAAATGTCTCAGTAGGCTTGAAATGGGTTCGCACATCAAGAACTGATGTTGTTTCGAATCTTGCGCCTTTGTATATGATGATGACCAAGACAGTTATTTCAGTTTCTGAAACTCTCGTAGTGAATTTAATTGTAGGGTGATGTTTGTTTGCGTTCTCAATGAACTGTGTCATATCTCCTCTGTTTGTGTTCCAGAGGGAGAAAATGTCGTCTATGTAGCGTTTCCAAACGAGCGGTTTAATCACGCTTTGGCTTATAATTTCTGTTTCGACTTTTGCCATGAAGGTATTGGCGAAGGCAACAGCCATTTTCGTCCCCATAGCAGTTCCATGTGTTTGGAGACAATCTCGTCCATTAAATTGGAACGAATTTTCTTGTAAAATAAGCCTTAGCGCTTCTTGAAGCTGTTGAGTAGGAATAGGAGGTTTGTTTTTATGGAATGCATCATATGCTGCGCATATTGTTCAGATTCCTTCCTCCTGTGGTATATTTGAATATAAGCTCGTTATTACGTCCATTGAAACAAGGATAGTTTCATTCTCTCTATGAAGTTGATAAAATCAGTGGTGTCTTTCAGATATGACATCTGCTGTTTTGCTATAGGCTGAAGAAGTCTGTCAACAAATGTTGATAGCTTCTCTGTAGGGCCATCGAACCCTGATATTATTGGTCTCCCGACTGGTATCGGTTTGTGGATTTTTGACGGGGTGTAGAAAACCGGAATTGGAGGCGGATTTGGTGCTTCACAAAACCATTTTTTAGTTGTTTCGTCTAAGTGGTTTTTGTGGTAGAGTCAATTAACTAGTTGTGGACTTTGCGGCTTGTCTCATCTACCATTGGTTTTTCAAGTGACCTGTAGTGTTCAGTGTTATCTTTTAGTTGAATTTGACCCTCTTTGATTTTGTCTTGTGCGTTGAAACACAACAGTGGTTGTCCCTCTATCTGCTTTTTTAAGGTTGATTTCGTTGTCTTGCTTTAATGCCTTAAGTGCCCTTTGTTCGGCTGGTGGCACATTATTTTTTGGTTTTGTGAGTTTGGTTTCCACTAGTTTAACCTTAACCTCTTCTAGATAGCTCTCTAGGACGATTGATGGTTGTATTGGTGGTTTCCACGTGGATTTAACGTGGACTGAATGTGGCTCTTTTTCCTGCCCGTGAAAAATGTATCGTAGTCTCATTCCTCTAGCGAAGCTATCAAAGTCACGCAAGAGTTGCTGTTGTATTCGGTCCTCGTTAGTCACGGGTGTGGGAATAAATTTCAGCCCTTTTGCCAGAAGGTTAATCTGTTCATTGGTGAGATCTTTATTAGAGGAATTTTTTTTTAATGTGGTGTTTGTTTTTTTCTGAAATTTATTCCCACACCCGTGACTAACGAGGAGCAAATACAACGGCAACTCTTGCGTAACTTTGATAGCTTCGCAAGAGGAATGAGACTACGATACATTTTTCACGGGCAGGAAAAAGAGCCACATCCATTCCACGTTAAATCCACATGGAAACCATCAATACAACCATCAATTGTCCTAGAGAGCTATCTAGAAGAGGTTAAGGTTAAACTAGTGGAAACCAAACTCACAAAACCAAAAAAAATAATGTGCCACCAGCCGAACAAAGGGCACTTAAGGCATTAAAGCAAGACAACGAAATCAACCTTAAAAAGGCAAATAAAGGGACGACCACTGTTGTGTTCAACGCACAAGACAAAATCAAAGAGGGTCAAATTCAACTAAAAGATAACACTGAACACTACATGTCACTTGAAAAACCAATGGTAGATGAGACAAGCCGCAAAGTCCACACCTAGTTAATTGACTCTACCACAAAAACCACATAGACGAAATAACTAAAAAATGGTTTTGTGAAGCACCAAACCATCCTCCAATTCCGGTTTTCTACACCCTGACAAAAATTCACAAACCGATACCAGTCGGGAAACCAATAATATCAGGGTGCGATGGCCCTACAGAAAAACTATCAACATTTGTTGACAGACTTCTTCAGCCTATAGAAAAACAGCAGAAGTCATATCTGAAAGACACCACTGATTTTATCAACTTTATAGAGAGAACGAAACTATCCTTGTTTCAATGGACGTAACGAGCTTATATACAAATATACCACAGGAGGAAGGAATCTGAACAATATGCGCAGCATATGATGCATTCCATAAAAACAAACCTCCTTTCCCTATTCAACAGCTTCAAGAAGCGCTAAGGCTTATTTTACAAGAAAATTCGTTCCAATTTAATGGACGAGATTGTCTCCAAACACATGGAACTGCTATGGGGACGAAAATGGCTGTTGCCTTCGCCAATATCTTCATGGCAAAAGTCGAAACAGAAATTATAAGCTAAAGCGTGATTAACCTGCTCGTTTGGAAACGCTACATGGACGACATTTTCTCTCTCTGGAACACAAACAGAGGAGATATAAGACATGATTAAAGGAGATTAGTTTCTAAAGAAACTGTGGTGCTGCGTCGGTGGGGGAGTGAAACACGAAAATTTGGTTTATCAACGGAGTTGATAATGTAAATTGACCACCGTACAGGGATTCGATTAGCTGACGTTTCGAGCGTTAGCCCTTCGTCAGAGCGAATCGAGGAATTGTGGGTTGTGTATGGTTTATATACAGAAAATGGAGCTACGCTATTGGTGGTAACATGGTAACGTGAAAAACAGGAATAAATTAATTGAATGAAAAGCGCTCGTTGATACCGTGGGGATTAAGAGTGCCAATTTGAAAGATCAGTTTTTGCTCGAGATTTTTACGGCTTTCCGTGGTACCTTGATGTAGGGAAAGGCCGGAGATCGACATGCGTTGTTTGGAATGGTTAGGAAGATTAAAATGCCGAGCGACAGGTTTGGATGCGTCTTTGTCATCTTTCTCAACATCACGAAGATGTTCTCGGAATCGGTCACCCAGTCGTCTTCCTGTTTCGCCGATGTATAACTTTTTGCATAATGTGCAGGTTATGCAATAGATAACATTTGCGGAGGTACACGTGAACCGATCAGTGATCTTAACAGATCGCTTAGGGCCCGATATTTTGTCAGTGTTTTGAATGAAAGGACAAGTTTTGCATCGCGAGCGCGCGCATTTAAAAGTGCCAGGTTGTTCAGTTGTTTTGAATGCGCTTTTAACTAGAAAGTTACCTACATTTTTGTCGCGTTTGAATGAAATCAGCGGTGGCTTCGAAAAGATTCTAGCAGTTTCTGGATCATTTTGAAGTATCTTAAAGTTATTAAGAATGATGGCTTTAACTGAGTTATTATGCGGGTGAAATGTGAGGGTGAATGGAATTCTGTCATTCTTTTCCTTTTGTGACGTCTGTAGTGCTGACTGTTGATCAATCTGCTGAGCGCGGTGATGGCCCGATTGAACCACAGAATCAGGATAGCCACGTTTCTCGAAAAAATGGCACACTTCCTCTGATTTGTTGGAAAAATCAGAGTCATCACTACATAGACGTCGAAGTCTAAGAAATTGACATTTCTTGACATCAAAGTTTTTATCAGCGGCAACGGTTTATGTACCAGTGTGCACTACAAACCCACCGATTCTCACAGTTATTTTTTGTATTCATCTTCACATCCATCTCATGTCAAAAACGCCATTCCCTATCCTCAATTTCTTAGATAGCGTAGCTATCAATTTCTTAGATAGCGTAGCTCCATTTTCTGTATATAAACCATACACAACCCACAATTCCTCGATTCGCTCCGACGAAGGGCTAACGCTCGAAACGTCACCTAATCGAAACCCTGTACGGTGGTCAATTTACATTATGAACTCCGTTGATAAACCAAATTTTCGAGATATAACACAGAGTTCATTAAGAAAAAGCAAACAAACATCACCCTCCAATTAAATTCACGGCTGAAGTTTCAGAAACTGAAATAACTTTCTTGGTCACCATCATATACAAAGGCGCAAGATTCGAAACAACATCAGTTCTTGACGTGCGAACCCATTTCAAGCCTACTGAGATATTTCAATATACACACATCTCATCCTGTCACCCACCCGGTGTTAGGCCGAGGGAATTTGTGAAAGGAGAGGCTTTAAGACTTCTGAGGACAAACTCTTCTAAAACAATATTTGAAGAGAAAGCAGAAAATTTCAAAACACACCTTGTTGATACAGGTTACCCTAAAGCCTTTATCCAAAGAAACCTCTCAGAAGTAAAGTCTCAAAACAGGCGGGAAACAAGCCCTCCGACAAAAAGAGAAAGAAAACTAACGAATATCGAATCTTGCCGTTTGTAACGCAATATCACCCATCAGAGCCAAACCTAAAAGAAATCCTCACGAGCAAATGGCATTTTATTGAGAAACAACCGACGCTCAGAGAAACATTTAAGGAACCGCCACTTATATCCTACAAGAGAGGGCGTTCCCTGAAAGACACACTCGTTAGAGCAAAAATATAGCGTCAAGGCCAAAAACACGCGAGTGGGAGTCGCGCAGGCCTATCTAACCCCCCTTTTTAAGCCAACTCCTTTCTCAAAATCTTCCCACGATTCCTTTTCTGAAGGTTTCCTCCTTTTCATGGCTTGAACTTGATTTACAAACAGGACAAAATGAAAACAACAACAAACACTACCCTTGACTCACCCTTCGCTTTGAGCGCCACAACAAGGTACACAACTACGGGTCTTCACCATTTCTCTACCGTCTTAAGTTAAACTCTCTTTTAGTATTTTAGTCATTAGCCATTTTATTTATTACATTTTATGTATAGTATAATGAGAGACAGTAGTAGATCAGTTTTAACTGTAAAGTGTTTTACCCTCGTTAAATAAAGTTATCATCATCATCATCATCATCATCATCATCATCACAATCAGTCCCAGTTCGTACCGCGTGGAGTGATAATTCCGGGCCGTTCGCATTTTTGTTGTTGTTGTTGTTGTTGTTTTAGTTGTAGTAGTGATAATGCTGCTCCCTTCGAGTTTTTTTTTTTTCTTAAAATTGGTTTGTATGTTGTGACCACTAAGTTAGATAATTTTTTTTTTTTACATCTGAACTATTTAATCTGACTTCGACAAAGCAACCTAAAATCAGAAAATGAAATTTAAATTTAAAAAAAATATTGCAAAAAAAGAAAGTTTTGTAGTAGAAAATAACGCCGAGTTTTGATTTTTATGCTAACAAAAGAAAGACGTGATAACGGTGGGCCACCATACATAACATTGTGGTAATGCTGAATTTGCAAGAACACACGAATTTTATATATCACTATATCGTGCCCTTCTCCACTCCTTCTCTATTCCTACTCACTGTAAGAAATTTTTTATGATAATGTGGAGTAAATAAAGAAAATGAAAAAAAAAGTGGTTTCGTTGATATAAAAACAAATATATCAAAAGTATCAGAATTTTTTCTTGTTACCACTTTGATATATTTAGTTTTATATCAATCACACTAGCTAGGGGCGTTTGAACGAGGTCCCGACGTTTTCTCGAGGTCCCCATTTGCGGTCTGAGATTACAAGTAAAAGTAATATCTTGGATATCACTGCTACGTCAAACCACTAAGTACTGTATGCTGCTTTGGTAATTTGAATAAATGTGCAAAGGAAAAGAACCGGTGTAACATAACTAGGATGGATGCTGTACAACAAAATAAAACGCATCATCAATGTCCGCGTTCGTGTTGTATTACTGACGCACTTTCTTTCTCTATTATATTACTTTGGATCCCTCCAGCGTTTGTTTGTTTATAAGTTGTTTAAGTCTTTTCATGAGTTGTCCTTTCTGGGAGGAAACCGCGCATTGAATAGTAACTTCATTATTAAACGCCGGACCCCGCGCCGTTAAAAGTCGGCTTTAAATATAATAAATTCCGGGACCAACCCGTCGATTTTTTTTTAATAAACGCCGAGAGCGTTTAATTGAGAAAACACGATACTACAGGTGAGTAGAAGCATGACCTGTTTATATTACAAACGACCAAAACACTTTACTTACTTTCATAATCTAATGCGACGCTTAGCAAACATACGTACGTACGTTCGTTCGTTCGTATTTTTACTTATTTATCTATTTATTTATTATTTATTATCTGTACAATAGAATTCATTACGGCCCCAATAACAGGGTAAAGAAATCCGTTCAATATATCTCAAGACTGAAGAAAAATACCAACACGGATTAAAAACCCTGAGGATCTTTGTTTTTCATACGAGTGTGGCTCAGAATTTGCCCAAATCAAATGCGTAAATCGTTTTAAGAGCGAATGTCGCTAAGGCTTGAGCAAAATTGGAAATGGTCAGACAAAACCTTCCTTGATACTTTGTGTGTAGTTAGTCCTTGGGATGAAACTACTCACCATGGTATTTGTTTGATTTCTAATAAAAACCTGAGCTAAGCATCAGGGGGGAAAGTTTAGGCCTCAAAAAGCATTTTTGGGGACATTTTGCACCTTGAAATTTGGAGTTTTGTTAGCAAAATATTTCAAAGAGCAACTTTACAGATACAAATCTGCTTATATCATAGCAAACTTTCATCCTTCCTCTCCAGAAATATGTTTTCAATTTTTAACCTTGCCCCCCCCCCCCGTCCCCCTGGTGACCCCTGTGCGTTATCATTTTGAAGGGGGGGAGATGTTTTTTTGAAAAGCTGAAAATAAGACATCTTTAAACAAACTTTTCTCTTCCTGGTATTTAGATTTTAATCAAAATTAAGACTGGATGTGAATATTTCACTCTTTGCGAATCGTTTGCTGCTAAAAACTCCGCGGGCACTCCATAATTTTTCGAAGGCTAATCAATTTACAAAGTATACCTCAGGCAAAATTACGATTTTTCGTACATTTTATTCACGACTATCTTTCTTTTAAATAATATTATTCAGGCGATTTCACGCAAGCCCGCTCCATTATTTACTATAGATTGTATTTACTTTGGTTTGTTAGTCAGATATCAAGCAGATTTGCCGTTATTATTTTTCAAAAATCGCATCTTCAAGCAAGCGGTTAATTTATGCAAATTACTGTCTTGGGTAAGCGAGAAAGAAAAATGTATAACTAAACTGTCCAGCATAGTTAACCGCTCCGAAGGGATCTATAATAGGTAACTTAAATTATACATACCACTAGCAAAGCCATCTGTTCGAGAAACATTTCAGTATCAACGGGAAATCACACAAAAGTCCGTGGTTCCTCAGTGAACGTCTCATATGGAGAGAATGCATGTCGGCGCGTTTAAACCACAGTTCTCATTTTCGATGACAGCTCAAATGGTTCCTTTTATAGCGACACCCTATCCAATTTGCTGCACCTGCAATTGGTTCGGCGAAAAGCTCCAAACATCATCATTTCCTTTTAGAGTTAGCTGACGGACATCTTGCATCTTGGTATTTCAAGTAATGATCTGGCATTTAGTAATTACTGGCTGCTTTATCAACGATGTGGAGAGTGCTGTTTAAAGCACTTTTAAACTTCGGGATGTTTAACTCTGAAATGCGTTGCTATAAAAGTGCTGGCAAGTTAATTGTCATGTAGTACGAAAGCATTGAAGTTTCACGATTTCATGCCCACCAAGAGTTTAGTATGGTGTTTATGTTTGTGCGCGTTTCCGCTGACCGGCTCTTATTGCTCGCAACTCGAGGCGTGTTGAACAATATCAGATTTTTTTCTTGCTGTTTACCCCAAGTTTAAGTTCAGTTACTACACAACACCTCGAAGATCTTTAATACTCATTTTTAAAAGATTTTCCTCTGTTGTGGAATCAAAGCTGGAACAGAGTCTTAACACAAGTGGTCAAGGCAGGTGCAGGAGGCCATGGCAGGTGTTGAGGTGTGGTAACTTTTACTGTCTGCGACGCTTTCTTTCTACTAAACTAAGAGGCCAGTTGCTCCACGGATCTTTAAAGGGAAATTGGAAGTGGAATCTTTAAAGAAATCCGTCGGACTATAAATTTGTCAGTCAAGAAAATAAGTACCAGCTTTGGGTGGGCACTTAAAATAGCATATCATATACCGTTTCTAATTTGTGTCAAAAAGGTCATGTATAAGTCAATTCCAAAAGCGCCCTAACCCCCCCCCCCCCCCCGTGGGGGCGAACACCGCGGGCATTTGACTTTAGTTTTTCAAATTTTGATCAAATGCCCCCCCCCCCCCCTCCTGTGTTTCTAGTTTAGACAGTCAAATGGCCCACCGTCAGGGCCTCAAAAAGGGCAAATCAAGTGTAATCTATGGCAAATCACTCGTTGCATGAAGCTTTTTAGCATGCTACACGCTCAAAATAAATATTTTAATCTAAAATCGCTTACCTTTGCAAACCAAATCCGAAAAATTGTGCGCCAAAACTTTTTTGCGATCTCTATTGTTGACACTCCAAACTTTGAATAAATGCATATCAACTGTATATTTAGTAGACAACGGAAAACCTACGCGGAATCTTGAATTAAGTTAAGGGAGCGAAGCGGCTCCCGTGATGAATGAATGAATATTTGCGCGCAAAACCTTTAGCTGGCAACCGCCGACCAGTGTTTAGCCCATAATCAAATGCCCCACCCTGCGGGAAACGTTTCGAGGGAAATACCCGGGGTATGCCTGGAGGGTGGGGGATGGGTGCTTTTGGAATTGACTGATACATTGGATGTGTGTTATTCACTGTTTCGTAGCTGACCCGTGGGTATAGTGTGGCAACGGAATGACGATATAGATCCGCATGATGTGCGTCCCCTTTTTGACGACCATCGGTGGGTGCTAAAATCTTGCAAATCATTATCTCCCTAAAGTGAAAGACGGAAAGAATTTTTGAATGAAATTTTTCGAGAGGATGAGCAGACTGGGTTCAAAGCAAATGCTGACACAGTTTCAAAGACCAAGAGGAAGGCCAGAAATGAAGAGAACATGCTTGTGTTTCAGGCCGGGTATCTTAGTTTCTAGCTTCCCGGCAAGTGGCCTCTGACTTTAGTAGAAAGAAAGCCTCGCAAACTGCAAAACTAGTCATACATTAACGCCCACTATCAACTAAATGCCTCGTTTCTAATAAACGTTCTCCCTGAGGTGTTAAGTTTTTATTAGACGCTCCCCTCTAATAAACGCCCCTTTTCTAATTGACGCCCCCAAAAATTGCCTCAGAAACCAAGGAAGCGCTCGATACAGTAAAATCATACAATTTATTAAGTTTCTTGCTTGCTTGGTCAGCAGTACAAATGCATCTTGTTCAATCCCAAATTCAAAAGTACCTATAGCGCCTTTTTATCTTCTTAATTTCTGTATCAATGACGGTCAGCAACTTTATTTCGGTCATCAAGGAACGGCACATTTTCGTTTTCCACAAATTTTGACAGCAAGTTAAAGTGAAATGAACGCCTCTTTCTAATAAACGCCTCATATCTTGTAGTATTTAACGACCCTCCTGGCCTCCCTCCCCAGGACCCTAAACTTAATGTTCGCCCCAAGTGTTTAATTTATTAAGATCATTTGTGGAACCTGCATTGCTCCACTTGTGTTAAGACCCTGTTAAGTACCACCTTAATTCCAAAACGGAGGAAAACCTTTTAAAAATGAGCATTTAAGATCTTCAAGGAATGGTAACTGAACCTAAATTTGGGGTCAATAGCAGGAAGAAATCAGGCCCCAGTTGTTCAAAGAGCGGATAGCTCTATCGAGCGGAAAAGTCACTATCCAGCGGATAAAATGTATCAGTTTCGATGCATTTTCTCCGCTGGATAGCGACTTATCCGCTGGATGGAGTTACCCGCTCTTTAAGCAACTGGGGCCTGATATTGTTCAAGGTCTTCTCAGGCACGCCTCGAGTTGCGAGCAATAAGAACCGGTCGGGGAAACGCGCACAAACATAAACACCATACTAAACCCTCGGTGGGCATGAAATCGTGGAACTTCGCAGTTTTCGTACTACATGACAATTAACTTGCCAGCACTTTTATAGCAACGCATTTCAGAGTTAAACATCCCGAAGTTTAAAAGTGCTTTAAACAGCACTCTCCACATCGTTGATAAAGCAACCAGTAATTACTAAATGCCAGATCATTACTTGAAATACCAAGATGCAAGATGTCCGTCAGCTAACTCTAAAAGGAAATGATGATGTTTGGAGCTTTTCGCCGAACCAATTGCAGGTGCAGCAAATTGGATAGGGTGTCGCTATAAAAGGAACCATTTGAGCTGTCATCGAAAATGAGAACTGTGGTTTAAACGCGCCGACATGCATTCTCTCCATATGAGACGTTCACTGAGGAACCACGGACTTTTGTGTGATTTCCCGTTGATACTGAAATGTTTCTCGAACAGATGGCTTTGCTAGTGGTATGTATAATTTAAGTTACCTATTATAGATCCCTTCGGAGCGGTTAACTATGCTGGACAGTTTAGTTATACATTTTTCTTTCTCGCTTACCCAAGACAGTAATTTGCATAAATTAACCGCTTGCTTGAAGATGCGATTTTTGAAAAATAATAACGGCAAATCTGCTTGATATCTGACTAACAAACCAAAGTAAATACAATCTATAGTAAATAATGGAGCGGGCTTGCGTGAAATCGCCTGAATAATATTATTTAAAAGAAAGATAGTCGTGAATAAAATGTACGAAAAATCGTAATTTTGCCTGAGGTATACTTTGTAAATTGATTAGCCTTCGAAAAATTATGGAGTGCCCGCGGAGTTTTTAGCAGCAAACGATTCGCAAAGAGTGAAATATTCACATCCAGTCTTAATTTTGATTAAAATCTAAATACCAGGAAGAGAAAAGTTTGTTTAAAGATGTCTTATTTTCAGCTTTTCAAAAAAACATCTCCCCCCCTTCAAAATGATAACGCACAGGGGTCACCAGGGGGGACGGGGGGGGGGGGGGGCAAGGTTAAAAATTGAAAACATATTTCTGGAGAGGAAGGATGAAAGTTTGCTATGATATAAGCAGATTTGTATCTGTAAAGTTGCTCTTTGAAATATTTTGCTAACAAAACTCCAAATTTCAAGGTGCAAAATGTCCCCAAAAATGCTTTTTGAGGCCTAAACTTTCCCCCCTGATGCTTAGCTCAGGTTTTTATTAGAAATCAAACAAATACCATGGTGAGTAGTTTCATCCCAAGGACTAACTACACACAAAGTATCAAGGAAGGTTTTGTCTGACCATTTGTCCTTAGCGACATTTGCTCTTTTTTTTTGCGTGCTGTTTTTACATGAGAGCACGCGCAAAGGAGTGTTGCTGAAGAAAAAACGGCGGCTTGGCGTGCCAAACTCAACGAAAGCTACATGTGTAATTCGTGTTTCGGCCAAATAAAGTTTGGCCTCTGAATCAATTTAGCCAGAATATTAATTTAGGTCGGCCAATCGTTGAATTCGATTCGGTTCGGCTGAAGTACGGCGTCTGAACCGGGCCTTAGTTCGAATTTGGAGCGACACAAATTAACAAAATTACGTCTGTTTACGAACTTAATTCACTGTTCCACGTAAGTTCCTATTGCAGTTCCAGTTCCAGTTCCAGTTCTAGTTCTGAGTAAAACGTCTTAAGTATATACAGCGTAATAATTTATGCATGCATGTTCGGCAAAGTTCGGCGTGTAAATCAAAGCCGTTGCAAAGTCGAAATGTCCACCTCATACAGGGGAAAACAACGGTTGAGCCGATCCAAATTAAAATAGCCGTTCTTAATTGTATCAGAGGCCGAACTTTTGATGTACTTAAACCATTAGGTTTGCTTAATGAAAAATTACGGTGTCTGAATCGGGCCTTAGCCATGCGTAGGCAAGTGTCAAGCTTCTTCGATTCATAATCACACTTTTCCCTATCATCGCGAGCTCTCTTTTATTTTAACTTCCAGTAAACGCGTCCAGTAAACGAAGGAGACTCTTTTCTAACGAACTGAGGTTTTTTCTGTGGTCCAACAGCAGTACCAGTGACAGTGACATGTGATGTCTGCAAAATCGTTACCTTGGCAACTTCTAAGAAAACTAAGGACGCGATTTTCGCCTTGTGTAATTGCCTGAGCTGTATTCTCGGGGTAGCAAAACTGCATTTGAATCGCTGATACAATACCTCGTTGTAAAATCCTGACAACCTTAGAGGGTTTATTTCTCTCACAAGGTGAGATTTTTATGAATATCTCCGGCGGTACAAATTATGCTCACTTGTCTCCTACCCTTTCGTATTTCTCCCCACTATCCAGAAAGGGAGTGCTAGCAGTCTATGAGGCCTTATGGACATGGAACTTGAAATCTTGAAATAAAAGATAGCAGTTTTTTATACTCATCTCCCCAAACAGAAGTGGCGTTAGTTCAGTTTCTTTTTCCTGTTGTACAATTTTACTATATTCTACTTTCTCCGGATAGCGTTTTTCGGGAAAAGGCGTGATCATAAGAGTGCGAATTAAGTTGCATGGTAATAAACTGGTTAAAATTTTGAATCAACTGTGGTCAGACGGTTTCATTCAGAGATGTTGCTTGACCTTCTGATAGGGTTTTCACCATACACGACAAAAAGACACCAGTTATGGAACATATGAGAATTAAAATATATTTCGCGATTCACACATACCAATACCTAGGAGCCCATGACGGCTATGGATAGATCGTGATTACATGTACCGATGCCATATAACGTGACATTTCTGGTGTGGCAACTCATGATGGTGTAAGTCATAGTCAGTTGTAATCACTTGTGATTGTTTAGCTCATGCACTAGACTGTCACGAAAAAAAAAAGGGGAACATTGCTAACAAACACTGAGGATATGTCTATAATACTGAAACCCAGAAGAGTTCGAACAAATTGTAGTATAATTATTAATTGTATATTCGACCAAATGGCTGACTGAACCACTTCGGCCTTTACAGCATTTGGTGCTAAGAATTGTTTTACAGCTACGAACAAATTAAGACGAGAGCCGCAATTTATTCGCTATTTTGCAGCTTTTAGAGCGACACGATATTAAAGTGCGCCTAAATGCAAAAATTGTTTTTGATAAGATAATTATTTCCACTTATGGGAAACATATTTTACCATTTTCACCTCGAATTTCTGCTTCAAATGCGTCGCACAAGCTATCTAAAGTTAGCATTTGAAACTCAGTTTCAAACACAGGGTGCAGAGGAGTTCAGTTCGATCGTACACGACAAAGTCTCACCTCGTTAATTCCAAAATATGTTTACTTTGTACGATAAAGATTGTCGAAATGTAATCCTTCTGATTTGTGAATGTTTTCTGCTTCCATATCCTTCTGTACGGCTTTCCGCCATGTTTACTTGCATATACCGCGTCGAACTGACGCTGGCCGCTGGCTTATATTTCGCTTTCCGAACGAGGCACGACGTGCCGAGTAAATGAAGAGTAAACGGAGGAAACAAGCGTCGCATGACTAGTTCGATGTGAACCGCAATAACGTGTGACGGAAGTGGGCAGTGACCGGAAACGGGAGAGTAATCTCCCGTTGGGGAATGATAAAAACATGGCAAGTTTGTCTTTCAAAAGGCCAGCTCCACTCAAAGAAAACCCACAGGAGGCAAAAAAAAAAAAAACGAAACCGTCCACGTGCACCAGGGAAACACAAATAGAGCTAGACAGACTAGATAGCCAGCAAATACTAACAACACGTTTATTCTATGAGATCACAACATATACCCTTCAAACGATAGCTAACTAATAATTAGAACAATTCTCACGCCTCGACGATTCTCAGCAAACCTTCGAGCATCAAAGTCTCCTCCTCTTCTGGAAACGTCTGACGCATATGTGTCGAATGTTCACTTGTCTATGACATGATCTCGAATATAGTGGTCTTCTATATCACCGAAGCCCGGGCACCGAAGTCACGGCTAACCGCACGCTGACGAAGCCGACAAACAAACTGATCAACGGTTTCACTGATTTCCTGTGCAATCTGCAGAAACTTGTGCCTCTCAAACGGGACGTTTGCCTTTCGAACGAAGTAGTCATGAAGTGTCTGCGAAACCAGTGCTTCTAACGAACCGACACCAACGGAAACAGAAACGCTTCCAACACATCCTGAGTTAGCTCCGCTCATCTCGCCGCCGCTTATAAACCGCGGTTGAAAAGAGAAAAATCTCGACAAATACCTCCACGAAACCGCGAGTGAAAAAGAATGATCCTTGTCGCTTCCTGTAGAACCCCGAAACACAAATAGAGACCGCCAGCGAGTACTTCCAACAGGTTTATTCTTCGAGGTCACAACACACTATTCTTGGTTTTCACATGACGTCATAAAAAACTAAGATTCAAAATTAAACAGACTTTTGCATTTTTAGCTTCATCACGTAAAAGACGTTTTAGAAATGTATCTGCTTGCACGTTTTCAGCTCGGCAGCTTGCTTTGTTTTGAAAATAGAGCAATTTGAATTTTAGATTTTATTACAGTGTGTGACATAAACATGTCTGCTAACAAGCATGTCACGTACATGAAAACATCGATTCCCAGTGTTTTTTAAGGTCTGAAAAGCCAACATGACAAGAGAAGAGTCTATGTGAATGTTTGCAAGCTCAAAACAGAGAAGAAAGCCTTTGTTTTCACTCGTTTCCGGCCGCCATATTTGTGCCCCTCAGAGGGACACTAGCATGGCGTTTCCATACTAACCTCTATAATTTTGAGTGGTAGATTTTGCCGAACAACTCGAGTACGGGATACCGCACAGCCCTGAGACTTTAGCATGTTGTTTATTTATTACTATTCAACAATATCTCAATTTCTTGACTTTATCTATCGAATGGTTGATGATTTTATTTTTTTTGCTTGCGTGACTAAAAACAAGGATACGTCATTTCCGTCACCAGTTGTTGCGGTGCACATTGAACGAAAGCGGTGTAATGAGGGCGTAAATCTCCTTTGCCAAAAATGCTAGTGAAAATTCCAAACCATATACGAAAAATGAGGCCTTTTCATTGAATTTCGTGTTAGACACAGGGAATCGAAAAATTGAGCCTAAATCGGTTTCCTCCCTTTACTCTTCTTGTACTGTAAGCCAACCTTTTGTAACCGTGAGCGCCCACAGTACTTTGGTCCGCGGTACATGCAAATAAACATTGCTGAAACCGTACCAGAAAGAGACAAGATCGGGGGATATAGAAAGATATGGAGGCAGAAAACATTCACAAATCAGAAGGATTTCATTTCGACAATCTTTATCGTACAAAGTAAACATATTTTAGAATTAACAAGGTGAGACTTTGTCGTGTACGATCAAACAGAACTCCTCTGCACCCTGTGTTTCAAATGCTAACTTTACATAACTTGTGCAGTCTATGGCCCCACAGATGTGCTGTGAGAGGCATGGGCCTATTCTCGATTTTACGTCACAAAATGCTTTGTATTCAGGTTTTCAAAGATTTTTTGCATTGCAAAACAGTTTGTGACGTAAACTCGAGAATAGGCCCTCACAGCACGGCCGTGGGGCCATGTGACTGCTAGTTTTGCTAACTTTACATAGCTTGTGTGACACATGCAAGCAGAATTTCAAGGTGAAAACGGTAAAATATGTTTCCTATAAGTGAAAGAATTATCTTATCACAGAAAATTTTTTGCCTTTAGGTGCACTTTAACCAACAACATTACATGTAGCTTTACCAGACTCGAATACATTTTACGACCAACACGTAAATTTCCATACAAGAGAAAGCTAAATTGGGTTTGCAAACATGTATATGAATTGCCCCCAAATTTCTGATTACCAACTAATCGCGCATTTCCTGGAGCGTCTTCACCATGCATGTCGTTCTTATCGCGATAATGGGGATTGTCACTGAAGAAAAAAAGCACTTACAGCACCTGCAGCCTTTTATTGTGATCAAATACACCTCTGGGTAGCTCTGTCAACTGGTTTTCACTCAAGGACCTACAAACGAATAGTCACAACACCGTTTTCACTTTTTATATTGAAAGCTTTGGTAACATTGATTAAAGTAATCGCAGACATGCGAATTCCAGAGTCCTTATTTGTTAAATGATTTTGTTCAGTTAAACAACTGTGTAAGTAATCATGGTGCTGGTTCCAGTTAGTTTGCCAAACAACGCATATAGAACATAATACATGGTATTATGTGCCCTTTACGGTATCATCCCTTGTGTATTTGGAGGGAAAATGAAAATAGCACGTTTTGTGTGATCGTAATCAAGACCTACGTTTCTCAAATAGAATGCGGTTAAATAACACTCTTTTACTTAATATCAAGATAGACAAGAAGAATAACCTTTGAATTGTGTTCGCGCTAAGTATGCCTTGACAAGTGGCTGCAATTTACAGTAAGTCAGTTGTCAAACGGAAAATGAATGCGTAATGCTTTCCGATGTAGTATATCACCGCAACAAGGGAAAGCGAGCGCGAGCTGTTCAGTTCTGTTTCCTCAGAAAATCGCTTTCGCCAGTTTGTCTTTCGTACTTATGCCATCGAGATAGCGCCAGAAATTTGTGCCCAACTTTCCCATAAAATCATTGTCGGAAAAAGCAAAGACCGTGGAAAAACTGACCCAGCGCACCATATATAAACCTTCAGTGAAGAGACAACCCGTACACTTCTGCCAAGCGAATGTAGCTCGTCTTAAAACCAAGGCCGATGGTTAAAGAAAATGAGAAAGAAATAGTCACTGCAAGTCGACCTAAATTGTTAGCAAGCAAGATCATCTTCTAGGTTATGATCTTCCTTTGTTTTAGCCAGATGTCTGTCAATCCGAATTTATCAAGCTGGGAAATGGTTTTTCCGTCTTTTGTTCTATAAATCATACAATTAAATAACGTTTACTCTCGCAGCTCTTCTTCGAGAGCACCGAAGCTTTCCATCACAGCAATCATGTCCCTCCTTACATTACAGTGTTGTTGCAATACGCGTACGGTGCAAAAATCTTCAGAATCTTCAACGCTTACTGAAATCGAATCAGTAATTCTAGGATCAACTGGCAATAGGTGGTTTGCACGTTACGTCATCGCCGCCATGCTGGTGGACGTAGACAATACATCTCTCATTAGCCATTGTTTTTTGTGTCTCTAGAGATTGGCTGCAAACCACCCATTGTTCCCGACGTTCTTCTCAAACTAATAAATAATTCATAAGTTCTATTACCAATGAAAGAGGTTACATTCATCATTTGCATGACTTTGATACCCAATGAAAACCCAGTTCAAAATCAGGCGCGTGTTTTGGTTCAGATATCCAAACCAAACGTGGTTTTCATCTGGGTTTTCATTTGGTATCAAGATTCACGCATAAAAACCAAGCAAATTAAACACAAGAGCAGTACTTACTATTAGCTATACAGTGCTAGTTAATTTTTTCCATTTACAAAAAGTTTTATATCATGATTTCTAAACATCGTGAACCAGCAGTTAAGAGGTACGGCATCCATTTACGATATTTCACAATTTACAGGATTCGTCTTCAGTACTGACAAGTCATACTCTTTGTAAATACCTCCAGGATATGATCTAAAATCGGTACTTTCGCGTCTCTTTCCAACTGCCATTGTCTAAACACGTTCAAAGCCCATTTGTTGTATTTTGTGGAAGCTGGAACGGCGGATGAAAACGACTCGCTCCTTGGTTCATCTCCGCCATTACTCTATGTGTCATCTACAATAAATGACTGCTGACGCGAAACAAACAACTCACAAAGTGTATGCAGGCAAAGAGTTGTGCATGAAAATGCAAAAGAATGTATGCGCTGTTACTCTTTAAAACAATTAAATTAAATTTACTTCGGCTAAATTGTTGGTTAGAATATCTAGATTTAGTTTTCTTTTATAAGTCCTTGAAAGGAGGAGTAATTTTTTGCACGACACTTTGATGAATATTTTCCCTTTCCAAGGGGGTGCTCTCGCCGAGCTAGCTCTGAACTTTATCTTAGAACAAACAGAACTCGCACCTCTCTTTTTCGTGATTTTTTCTTCAACAGAATACTTTTTTGTGGAATAGTATTCCTGACGACATTAAGTTAGCTACTTCCCTGGACTCCTTTAAGCGCAAGCTCAAATCCTTTTTCTTTTGGCGTTTCCATTACGTTTTTGGTGGAGATAATATTCGCTCGTATAAGATTTTTTGTCCAAAATGCAGAAGATTGAATTTAAGAAACACATGTTCTTGTTAAGATGTTTATATATATATATTTATATAATAAGGTGAATAGTTCGCACATTGTGATTGGTTATTAGCTATGATCTATTAGAGGACAGATGCACAGATTACGTCATCACGACCCACTTTTTTGCAGAAATGTGAAAATAGACAAGTTTTTCGCTTGCATTTTGTTTCTTTATTATATAAAACAAATAGATTCCATGTTGCCGTGCGTCTGTTCAGTAATAGATCAAAGAAGACGTCAAAATGTGGTAAAGACATCAGTGACACACTCGCCTGCGGCTCGTGTGCCACTTCTTTGTTTTTACCACATTCTGACGTCATCTGTGATCTATTACTGAACAGACGCACGGAAACATAGAATCCATTTGTTAAATATATATATATATATATATATATATATATAGATTATATATATATATATATAGATTATATATATATATATATATAGGCAGAATAAGGAGGCTTACACAAACAATGAACTCCCAGCAGAAGTATCCGAAGGATACTATGCCACCACGTGAATTTGTAGATAAATAAGAGATAACGATAGTGGGGCGAACTTCTAGCTGATCTGACGGATGTAATAAAGTTTCGGCTGTTCAGCCTTCTGCAGATTAAAAAGTTTAAAAACTAAAAATTAAACACTATTTACAATGGTTGTGCTAGTCTGAGGTCCATGCTTATATAAGTCAGGTGATTAACAAATACAAAAAAGGTGAGTGACAGAAGTTATGTAATCGATCCAACGTAACAAATTCCCTGCAAGGGGCCTCTGAACAATCGTGATTAGTGTCATAACAAATTCCCAAGGCAGGGCCCTTACACAATGTAATAAGCTCCCTACTGAGGGCCCTTGAATGGCAAAATTCAAACAAAAATAACAGAATCCCCCAACAGAGTCCCTGAATGCAAAAGCAATCACGTAATCTCTGAAACTATTTATAAAAAAGTAAGGAATATAAAAGGAACTGGATAAGAAGCAATTCATTAACCAAGCAAGAACATGTGAAATGGACAAGTCATTTGTTGTAATTAATGCCATTTTTAGAGCGAAATTCACGCCTGTTATTAAGGCCATGTGGGTTAAGCGTGAATAATTGCGTCTTCCAATATGCTTTTCTGGTAAGCAGTAATTGGTCTAAATGTGCAGTGGTTTGAGAAGAATTAATTTGTTCGATGATAATAAAATTTATATCAGAAAATTCATGTTGGGAGCTATTAAAGTGGACCGCCAATTCACATGTTCTTCTATTCTTAAGCATACTAGATTTGTGGTTGCGCAATCTAATTTTGAATTCAGTCGATGTCGAACCAACGGTACAATTAGAACCAATTATATATATATATATATATATATATATATATATATATATATATATATGTATATTGTTTGTAGGTTTATGGGGTTTTTTAAGGTGGTTGAACCTTGTAGGGGATGCTATATCCTTTTGTTCTAATCACCTGTATATATTCTTTATGTACAAATCTTGAAATAAATAATAATTGGTTCTAATTGTACAGAGGATATATTTGCCATATTACATTGTATTTTTATGCCCGTTTGAGAAGCCACATCAAAACCTCGTTCTTCGGTTTTCATTAGCGGTGCCATCTGTCTCTCGGTGTTTGGAACCCCTGATGAAACAATCGCACTCGTTTTTGATATGTTACTCGGATTTACGTCGGTTTTTCGGTTTTTGCACCGAAAAACTTCGGGTTTCGGTGTTTTGGTGTCTGTTACGGTTTGCGGTTTATGCTTTTATTAGCATTCAGTTTCGGGCTTCGATCAAAATACATTAGGTTTTTTGTAAATTATGCTTTTGTTTTCCCACTAAAATGCTCCACTTTAATGCTCCAATTTTCCCACTAAAATGCTCGGTCTTCCCAAAAATAGCCACTAAAATGCTCGGATAATGCTCATTATATAAACGGTTTTTTTTAAATTAATTTAAAAGTTTTTAACATGGTGTTAACTGTTCACAGGTACAAAAACGTACAAGTGTTGCAAGTAACAACAACAACGTATACAAGTTCATAAATACAGCCAAATAAACATAACACTCGGAATCATCTCTGAATTTTGAGTTTTAGTCTTCATTTTCTCCAAAAAAATATTTTCTTTTTTAGTTTCCCGGAAAAAAATTTATTTTCCGGGAAAATGCCACTAAAATGCTTTTGCCTCACTAAAATGCTCGAAAAAATGCTGGCATAATGTACAAAAGCTTAAAATACAAGCGGTTTTTCGGATCTGGGATCCGACGTGGTTCAGTTCGGGTTTTCCTATTTGGTTTTAGTTTCTTTTTGGACGACACCAGTACCGTTTACACCACTGAGTAGCGATGACAGCAATTCACAAGGCCAGCGGGATGCGTTAGGGGCATCTAGCTACTTCTAGCTATGTCACATTACGTTCCCGCCGACGACTAAAAAAGTAACAAACTGTGCAATCGCGTGTTAGACCATTTTACAGTAAAAAAAAAGGTCACAGGTGACTGATTGCTGCAAGATCTCAATCGAATCTCTGATGAATTCACGTATATTAAGCTCCCCAAATTATTGATTTTTGATGGAGCTTTTAATAGGGTAGCTTTTTGGCCATTTTGCGATTGGAAAATACAGAGAGTAGGAGATATGCCTGATTAGGTCCCACGGGCCGCGAAAGTCCGTTTACTAAATACCGGCGATTTAAAAGAAAGTAAATTATTACAAAAAAGGTAAAAGCAAAGTAACTGTAGTACTTGCGTCCTAGCACGTTTGCTGTGTAGCACGCTTGTTGTTTAGTTTGAAATGAAATCCAATTTAATGAACCGTTTTCATTTTCTGTCCGTTTTGCGACCCCCTGCTATGTCGATACTATTAAATTGCTAGAAGACTATTTGGGATACAGCTCGAAGCCAAAAGAAGGAAAACCCAATACCACTGCAAAAGCCTTGAGGGATTTGAACTTGTCTTACAATTTTTATATTGCAGCCGCCAGCTGCGAATGTGAAACTGACAGAGGAGCTCTAAGACGGCTTCACACTTACAATAGAGCAAGCATAGCTCAAGGAAAGCTCTCTTTGCTTGCTTAAAGGGGCAGTGTCACGCTATTGTACCATCACTTTAAAAAGCTTAAAACTGCCAATGCGTCAGTGGAAACCTTAAAATAATGGTCTAGTTTTGTTGCCAAAGACTGTAGTACTGCATTGACACTATAAACTCCTGTATTCCATTTAAGATGATGAGGATGGAAATGGATTGAAATTTGAAAAAAAAATTGCCAGTTTTTTTCAAAATTTCAAGCTATGCATTGAAAAATCACCAAAAAATATTATGGTTAGCTCTTCCTGCTAAAATTTCATTGGAATTCATCTTGCTGATTCTGTAGGAGCATTTTTTTGCACGATAACAGGTAAAAGGCAGTAATTTTGGCAGAATTGAACCAAAAACAGCAAAAATCCCGGTGACAGTGCTCCTTTAATGCACATTCACTTCGATACAGACATCAATCTGGGCAAAGTAGTAGACTTTTTTACCCAGAAGCGTTCAAAGAGGCTTGAGCTTGGCACACTACTCAAAGATTAAGCCCAAAATCCATTTCGACCAAGAAATTTTTCTTAAGTATTTTCGTTTTACGTTTCAGTTTATTTATTTTTCAAAATAAATAATAAATACATACCGACATTCAATATATTACAAAAAATTAGAGATAAAGAGACATAAATTTCAAGTAAATTAATTAAAGGTATTATCCTGGCAAGGAGGCTCACATTGAAAAGTAGGGGGTTTATGAGCTCCCTCATTAACCTAAGACTAAATATAACGAATAAATAGGCGGCGAAATCATATTGAAACATAATTATGATAAAAAGCAAGCAAAACAAAACAGACAGAAAGCAGCAAAAAACAAGCATTATTTAGAAGTGGTGATTCACCGAAGAAGAAATGTTGATATTTAATGAATTGAAAAACTTAGGACCCTGAAATCTTATACCAAAAAGTTTTTTATTTGTTCTTGCAGGAAATAAGTAGAAAGTATTTGAATTTGTGGTATTATAGGACTGAACTTGATAAACATTCCTTTGAATACATTAGGAAGTAGGCCTATGTTACAAGAATATAATTATAAATGTTCCAACTTGAAAAAAGTAGATTTCAGAGAACTTCAGTATTTCCAAACTTTTGAATATATACGTTTGATCTTGACTGTCTAATTTTCCATGTAAAGGCCTTCGAAACGCACAAAATATTGTCTTACTAATTTCCCGGAGGAGCATGTTCCCGGACCCTGTTGATCTCCTTGGTGTAACAGTATCCGTGACGAGACCTCGGACACAAAAATTGCAGTATTTTCCTTCTCCGAAGATCGAACGGGTCCGCTAATGTATTCAAAAAATGTGCAAGAAGTTCATACTTCGAGATTTCATTCACACGTGCAATTAGCAATACGCCGAACACACAATGTATTGAATAAATTGGAATTGAAAAAATTCCGTGTATCGTCGGAATCAGTCGCACGGCTCATACGTAATTACGTAACTACATACGTAATGACTTTAACTGCCCTGCGCGGCCTTAAGAAATGTGTCAGAAATAAATAACTTTGAACTAAACGAAAACGTTTAGCATGTATGGAGTCCGTTTGCACGTTTAGATTAATTAGGTTTGCGTTTCTTGATTAAAAGCATTTTAAACACTAAACAATCAAACTTGCTTCGGCTTTTCTTAAGAATCTTGAAAAGGCTTTTATTCAAAAGATCGCTGCCACCGTGCGCTTTGAGATGTTTGCCAATTGCCGAAAATTTGTGCTAGGCAACTCGTTTGAAAAGGTGTCGGGTTGTGTAACCGACATAATGTATCAGTCAATTCCAAAAGCGCCCATCCCTCGTTGGCGAGGTTTCACAAAAAAATGTTCGGATTTAAGCTTAAACTTCATCGGAAATGAACGAGAAAACTACTAAACATGCAG